>LOEQ01000141.1:381813-418695 GCA_001685075.1 Bramus lutescens | reverse complement strand
ATCAAAAGGGGCCAAGGCAGTTTCTTTATTAACCAATGAAAGTAACACATAGACAGATGACCCTCCTACATCACCAACCCAATTCAGAAAATCCCTCACTGATCCTTCCCTCCCTTCCCAGGTGGCTCCGCATCTTTTCAAATCAAAATCATGGAGACGGAAAAAGTTATGAAACTAGACAACGATTGGTTTTGCTTGTTCTGAATTTTTATGGAAGGAGGCAAACAGAAATTCTGGGGTTCAGGAAATGAACAAGCTGCCTTCTTACTGACTATCCAGCTCTCCTGCACGCACTCATTGAAACTGATCCATTTTCACTTCTCTGCTGTGCGACATAAGAAAACACTGGAACAGGGAAGGGGGCTGTAGGTCAGTTTGGTAGGGTGCTCATCTGCATACACGAAACCCTGGGTTCCAACCCCAGCATTCCGTAACCTGGCACACAGGCATATCTCTAATCCCAGCATTTGCTACATTGTGAACTCCTGGCAACCCTGGGACACACAAGACCCTGCCTCAATCAAAACATTGTTTGAAGCACAAAGAAACCCCTTCAGTAGACTACACAGCCCACAACAATTTGCACAACAGTTTCCTGGGTTTTGTGCTAAAAGCTCCATATCATTATAAATCTCAAGACCTAAGACTATCTAGAAGACACTGGACAATAAAGGAAGAGGAGGAAACAATGAGGCATACTCCCTGTGCTCATGAACTTTCCTGCCCAATGGGAGAAATAGAAAATATTAGTTTACAACCACAAAGATAGATGGCATTAATGCCATCAAGCCATGGCACTCATACCCAAGGATCCCGGCTCTAAAGAGAATAAGTCACAATGTACAGCCACTGAAAGCCAGACAAGCAACTGACCTTGGAGAAGTACCTTCTCCCAGATTCTACTGAAGATGCCAGAACTGGCCCAACCTACATTGCCCAGCGTCTGCCCAACCCATCAAAGCAAGGGGAAGAAGAATTCAGGGCATGGTCAACATCTGAGGTTAGCGTGTTTTGTGCTGAGAAACTATTTCTTCCCTTCGCTGACCTGAAGACAAGAGATATGAGAAGAACTGGGAAAGCCAGTTACAAAGTCTGTTTCAAATATCAATAAGGAATACCATGTATTTGACCTCACAGGAATAAGAACGCCACCCCAGCACAACTGAGAAAAGTTATCCTGAGACACTCTCCATGTCGTCTGTGTGTGGTGCCTCATGTTTACATCTCACGCAGAGATGGGAGCGCAACAAGACAGTAACAATCACAAACTCAGACAGTAGTTATAAAGAAGAATTATGAAGAGGTCTACGAGCATCAAACTGGAGTTTTCGGCACAAACCCAAAAAGTCCAAGGAACCCTTCCCTAAAGAAGTGGATGGATTAAAAACAAAAGGTGAGTTCCCTAGGCAAAGAGTAGGGGGAGACAGAACTTTGTGGAGAGAATGCAGAGGGAGACAGGAAGGGAGTTTGCGAAGAACCATGGATGCAATAGTTTAACAGGCTCCTGTATTTGAGCACTTGGTTCCCAGTTGGTGGCACTGACTGGGGAAGTGATGAAACCCTTTGGGGGGTACAGCCTTGTTGGGGAGAGAGTCCAACAGGCTTAGCACGATTCCTGAGAGCACTCTCTCCCTCCATGCTCCCTCTCCTTCCTGTGTGCTGATGAAATATGAGACTCCAGCCTCCTGCCACCATGCCAAGCCTTCACCAGCATTGCAGACTAGCCTTCTGGACCCATTAATAACAACAACAACAATAAACAGAATAAACCCTTTCTTCTTCAGATGTTTTTAACTGTGGTATTCTGTCGTAGCAAAAGAACGGCAACTAGCACACAGCCAAACGGGGCTTGGGACAATGTCCAGTTTTTATTCTACAGCCTTTCAGAAGGAAAACAGATCCTGCGTATTTGCATATTTAAATGACCGCTTCAACCAAAGTGTGGGGAAGGTAAGTCCAAGAACCTGCTAGAAAAACCAGCCACAATAGGAGAGGAGGTGCCTAGTCTCCCTGAAATTTGGTATGCCATGGCTGGTTGATATCCATGGGAGGACTGCCCTTTTCTGAAAAGAAATGGAGGAGGAGTGGATGGGTGGGGAAGGGGAAAAGGACTGGGAGCAGAGGAAGGAGGGGAAACTGCAGTTGGGATTAAATAAATAAATAATAGATAGAATCTATCTATCTATCTATCTATCTATCTATCTCAGACAGATAGATAGAAAGAAAAAAGAGAAAGAAATATGAACTTAGAAAGAAAAAAATGTTTTTAATCCCAGCAGTCAGGAAGCAGAGGCAGGCAGCTCTCTATTGAGTTTTAGGCCAGCCTGGTCTACAGAGTGAGGTCCTGAATAGCCAAAGATAAACAGAGAAACCCTGTCTCAAAAAAAAAAATCCAAACAAACAAAAAAAGAAGTATGAACTTAAAAAATAAAAACAGCCTGGGCTCAAGGAGGTCATGTCTAGTGAAGTCTTGGTTCTACCGAGTTATGCCCAGCACCCATCCTACTGCAGCTACTCAGCGAGAGAAACAGAGGGTATAGGTTAGGTAAGGCTGGCTGACCACCTCTAAGATGGTGCTGGATTCTGTGTGTGGGCTCCATACACGGCAAAGGGTCCTGAGAATGACGGGAAGCCATGGAGGCATCACAGCTGGTCAGGGTTTGTCAACCTCTGGTCTCCCCGTGAAAGTGCGCGTGCGGACACACACCACAAAAGCATATACATACATCACACACAAGGAGGAGGAGGAGGCAGAGGAGAAGGTGGTGGTGGTGGCAGCTGGAGGTGATGGCTGTGGTGATGACAGCCGCAGCAGAAAGGTCAGAGGCTCAGAGATGCTTGAGTTCTGGTTTACAGAAGGAGGAAGGTACCAAGAGCCTGGAGAAGTGTCCTTCGGAGGCAGAAAAATGCAGAAGAGCAGATTCTACAAGAGAACTCCCTGGAGAATCCAAACCCTGACAACATCCTGACTTTGCCCCAGTGAGGTTCAGTATAAGTTCTGTAGAGATACTCACTGCCTCCCTTCACCTATCATAGGAAAGATTAAGATTTTACATATTTTAAAACACAGGAAAATGAAGCCACCATTTACTGTTTAAAAAGAAAGTAGAGGGCTGGAGAGATAGGAGGTGGCTCCGCAGTAGAGTAATAACTGTTCCTTCAGAGGACCTAGATTCTATTCCCAGCACCCACACGGCAGCTCACAATCATTTGTAACTCCAGTGCCAGGGAATCTGATGCCCTCTTTTGGCCTCCATGGACTTCAGGAATGCATAGGATATGAATATATCATGTAAAAGCAAAACACACAACACATATAAGATAAAATAAAAGGTAAATATGGAAAGAAAACAGAGTTCTTAGGTAACCCTAGCAGCTTTCCACACACCACTAACTTCCAAACTGGAATACCATATCCCTCACCCCTAATTAAAACCTTGTCTAAAATCAAGTACAGTAGCTGTCTTGGGGTTTTCATTGCTGTGACGAAACACATGACCACAGCAACTCTTATAAGGAAAACATTTAATTGGGGGCTGGCTTACAGTTCAGAGGTTCAGTCCATTGTCATCATGATGGGGGGCGTGGTGGAGTGCAGGCAGCTGTGGTGCTGGAATTGAGAATGCTACTACTACCTCTTACAGATGGCAAGAAGTCACCTGACTGTCACACTGAGGGAAGCTTAAGCAAAAGAGACCTAAAAAGCCAGCCCCCACAGAGACACACTTCCTCCAACAAGGCCACACCTACCATTGTGCCACTCCCTTTGGGGGTCATTTATTTCCAACCACTGCTCTAGCTATTGTGTTTCTTTTGTTCTTAAACCCATCGCTGAGATGAGGTCATAAACAGACTTTAAAATGGAGTAAATATAAAAACTCTCCAGGCCATCTGGCCTTTAAAAGTCACTCCCTCTAGTACATGTTCAGTCTTATTTTTTCATTGTCCTCCATTGATTAAAAAAAAAGGTTTAAAAAAAGGGTTTCAAATTTAATGGAAATGCTTGACCCTGACCCTGGAAAGTGGGAGGCTGTGTTCTCCGTTTTGCCTACTGAGACTTGAAATGTGTAAAAAAAAATAATAAAAATAAAAATAAGAAAAAAACAGATTTGTTTGTGTTCTACCCACAGAAAAATATCAGGATAAAACATAGTCAGTTCTATACAGTCACGAAACTAAACAAGTCATTGAGAGGAGGGTGTAATATATTCGTTTTATTACCCTATTACTGGGTGATTCAAAGAGTCACTTGGAAAATGTCACTGCCTTCTTGGCATGGTAAAGTCACCTGTGTAATCAGTCTCCCTTCCAGCCAAGTTAACCAGCATTCCCTCAGAGAAGACAATTTAGCCCCGGGCAGACCAGATGCAGACTAGATGGGTAGAGAGGCCGGGCCCTGGTCTCCGTCACTGACTTGGCCAGAAAGAAAACAAAAGCTAGGCTGGTTTAGGGGTGAACAACTTCCACTCAGCCACCCCCCGAAAGAAGGACGTCAGAGGATGATGAGGACGGGGTGGCAGCTAGGAAAAGGCTCCTTCCACTGAGGCCAGGCTCTGGGATCTGCCCTGTTTCATTCATGTTAGGGGCTTGTAACACATGACGCCCACAAACACACAGAAGAGTGACTACCCAGTGGGGAGGATTCTGGGTTGACGACGAATACAAAACCATCTCCCTGTACCTGTCTCCTTTTACTTCTACAAGCAGAAGAACCTTAGAGTTGGGGCAAAGGCTTTTCTCAGTCCAGTGTGGCCCTTCCTAGTGAGCACTTCCAGTTCTAAGGTTAGTGGTGACTTAGCTGAAATGACATGGTGGCAGCCATGAGCTTCACAAGCACTGGGACTTGGGGTGGGGTGTGTAAGAACGGGGGACTGGGGTTGATCCCCACAATATCATGAAGACTTTTGAACTCTTCGATGAACATCAAGCTTGAAATTTGGTGAGTCAGACATCAGCGAAGAATCAATTCTGCAGTCTAGATGAGAGAATCAACCAAGATTATGTGGCTCAACCACTGCCTAGGCACTTAGTGTCTCAAAAGGCACTGCCAGGACACACCTGCCTACTTCATGGGCATGATGTGGGGCAGCAAGGGAGATGAGCTTCAGCGAGGAGCAGTCGAATCAGAGTGGAGAGGACTGGACACAGGTGAAAGAAGCTGAGCATCAGGAGGGGCAAGCATCCGCTTCCAGAGCCAGGTTCCCGGCTCCTCTGACAATCCTGGCTATCTACCTTCACAGAGAGAAGGCTAGG
Source organism: Bramus lutescens (assembly GCA_001685075.1). NCBI lineage: Eukaryota > Metazoa > Chordata > Mammalia > Rodentia > Cricetidae > Bramus > Bramus lutescens. Next base: position 413,442 of record LOEQ01000141.1, on the reverse strand, counting down.
AGATGTCACTCAAGAGTGGCAAGGCCCCTGGTTATCATGTGTCAATCAGACCGCTATGGTCATGAACAGCCATGAGGGTTACTGGGTTAGGGACAATGGTCAGAATCGAAAAGGGGGTGAAGAAAATACCCCCCCTGACTCTTCATTAACACAAACACAGCTTAACTGGCAGTCGGCCCTCTAAGTTTCCCATCAGCTGAAGGACATTGGGATTCAATTTGTAGCCATGGTTTTATCAGAGAAGGGAAAGGAGAGTACAGAGTGTACTGGGGAGAAAGGCTGCAGGGCCAAGTGGCTCTTACCCATCACCCCAGCGTTCAGGAGAGGGAAGGAGGACTGCCTCGAGTTCAAGATCAACCGGGGCTACTACATAGTGAGTTCCAGGCCAACCTGGGCTACAGAGACCCTACCTCAAAACACTGCAAAAAAAAAAAAAACTAACAAAAGTTAAAAGTTACAACCAGAAAAGATTCGTTAACAAAAGATTCAGAAACAAAATAATTAAAAATAAAATGAAATGAAGAATTAGGGGGAGGGGCAGACTTTGCTACAAATCTCTGTAGCCAAAGGAGTAACTTAATACTCCCCTGAAAAGGGGGGTAAAAGTTGATCTAAAGCAAAGCCACACAAGCTGCAACTTTAGTAACATCGACACACAGGAAAAGGATAGTTAGGAAAGAGAGATTACAAATAAACAGACCTTTCATAAGAGAAAAATGATCGTCTCCTCATCCACCTCTCTACACCCTTCACCGGGCAATAGTAATTACCCTCCCCTCGGGACATCGGAAAAGCTCGTGTTCCTTTAGGTAGAAGAGAACCACAGTGAGATCTCCTTTTAGCCTTCCATTACGAGATAATTAAGATTTGAAGTAGGAAACATTCCATGCATATGTGGTAAGAGAGGGCTAAAGACGATTTTCTTAAGTAGAAATAAGGCTCGCTCTAGCTGCGAGTGTTGCCAGCACAGAAATATCTTTTCCACTTGGAAAGAAATACTTTAAATAGCCATCTGGACCGATCCCTTCTTACTCCCACCATTATTACAGAGGACTTAGAGCTTTAAGAGCATATTTTGGATTAAATGAGCAAGGTTTCAAATTCACATATGTATATTTTAAAAGCGCAGAGCAGCTTTGGAGAGATCGCAGAGCGGGAGCGGAGATCCAGAAAGTATCAAAATATGGCCAAGAAAACGTTTGGCTAAATAACATCTGGCCACGGGTGGTTTGCTTTCCTTGAGTTTCTCAACTTCCTCTCTGGAGAAACCTAAGTCCCTTCCGGCCTTTCTCCGACTTCCTTTCAAATGTTTCTACAAATGGATGCTGCTGCCCTTTTCGTTTCTTTATCGGGAGGAAGACAGCCGGGAAATCCCACTAAGCAAGAAGGTGGTGAGGAAGCAGGTAGCCAGCGGGTGAGCTCGGCCTCAGTTCCCTACCTTAGAAACCCGCAAGGGACAGCAGCTCCCCCACAACTGTTAAGTGATTATGGGTTTCATCCCAGCTCTGCTACCCATCAGCCCACCTCCATACAGCTTTTTATTTCATGGGCCATAACGCCCTTTCTCCTCCTGAGGGGCGCTGTTACAAGGGTTGAGGTTCTAGGAAAAGGAACCCACTCCTGCTAGTGAGTCCCGGAGACCCAGGGATGATGTGAAACCACGTGATGACCTGCTGATGGGAAGCACCTTGAAAACTAACCTCACCCAGTCCGATGCTCTAGCCCCTGGTGCCTGCTCTCTAGCACAGCCAGCCCCTTTATCTGTTTTCCCTCATTTTCTCAGCTGCAAACCCTCTAGCTCCGTTCCTCCCTTTTCCCTGGCCTCCAAAAAAACAAAGGAAAGGAATCCTATGAAGGGAAAACAAGCTAGCCCTGCTCCCTGCTCTTCTCTGAACTCCAAACACCTGGGGGAAAGTCAGCTCATTAACTCATCCCTTTCGAGCAAGCAGAGAGAGGACCACAGAGCAGTGGTTCTCAACCGTCCTGACGCTCAGACCCTTTAATACAGTTCCTCATGATGTGCGGACCCCCACACACACATAAATCTGTTCCATTGCTACTTCATGGATGTAAATGTGCTGCTGTTATGAATCGTCACGGAAATCTCTGACCTGTGACATGTGTGGAGTCAATCCACAGACTGAGAACCACGGCCTGGGAGATGCAAAACAACTTCCAAACAGTGTAACCTGTACGTACTCGCTGGCAGGTTTCAAAATGATAAAGGATTTTCTTAATCACATACTTTGAGTGTGAGCACCTTCATTTTCTGTCAGTTTCCAATGTCTAGCACTGTGTGACGTTATTTAAGGAGACCAAAAATAAAAGGAGGAAGAAAAAAAGAAAACAAGGATTATCAACTTAATCTGAGGTTGAAGGAAGGGGACAGGGTGTGGTGAGATAAAGGAATAAAATTCCATCTTTGATGCCCAAGAAGGCACAAAGACCATAGGCGACACTGGTGCTATTCAAAGCATGGCCCGGACCACCGGCACTATGTGAACTGTGCCTGCCCAACAAGTAAGAAAGGAGGGAAGAACACAGAAATTGAGGACAAGCACTTAGCTCTTCTGGCGGTAGATACAAATGTTATTGCTTATATTCAGGGTAAATTAAATGAATAGCCACGGTCAGAACATGAACGCCTATCGCTTTTCCAATGATTTTCATTTTCTCATAACCCACTTTATCAAATATTACCAGACTAGTAGTATAATGGCAATGCTGAAATGATAAAATTCCAATCCTACACAGCCACTATATTCCTGAAAGGTTTAGAAGAGAGGNTTGACCTCCACAGAGGACAGACACCAGCTTGTGCAATGAGGGGCAGGTGACATCCGGCCGACCCACATGTTCTTTTAGGAAATGAAAGATAGTGTGTGTGTTCAAGTTGAGAAAATAAAAATACAGTCCTTGCACAACCTGCTTAAATCATACACCAGAATAATATAATAGGACAGTAACCCTGATCAACATGAATGTCTATCAAACTTCCAGATTCTTAGGGTAAAAACTTGAGACAGAAGTGACTGAAAAAAAAAGAAGAGAAAAAACACTAGGGGTTGGAGAGGTGGCTCAGAGGTTAAGAGCACTGGCTGCTCTTCCAGAGGTCTTAAGTTCAACTCCCAGCAACCACATGGTTGCTCGCAACCATCTTTAATAGGATCTGATGGCCTCTTCTGGCATGCAGGCATACATGCAGATAGAGCACTCACCTAAAAAAAATTTTTTTTTAAAAATCCAAAGCTGTACGCCTCTGCAAATGATTCATTTCTTATTGAGAAGCTGCATCAATAAAATGTTTCTGTCTCCCTACAGTCTACCTGGAAGTGAAGGCAAGAAAAGCTACACACTGAAAAAGAACAGCACATGGAAAACCAAGAAAATGTCCCTCAACTAAAACCAACTACCCAAAGTCAGCAAAGAACTTCTCAATTTTCAAGGGGAGCCATCCAGAATCCCAGCTTGGGTCAACTGTGTGATGGAGCAGATACTTGAGAATAAGGATCAAATGAGAAAATGAAAGGAGGGATGGAACATGTCCTCAGAGCAGGTTCTCAGACTGCCACCATGGATCCAAGGGTGTCCTTGATGTTCTTGAGCAACTCTGCAGGTCCAACGCCACTTTAATAATAAGTCTCTTTCACCACCTTCATCTCACTTTGCTACAAGGTTTTCAGGGGAAACCTGAGGAAGAGAAAGAGACCGAGTTCACTGACACCAAGGGCACCCAGCTTCTCTCCTGACACTCCCAATCTGCCCGGAATTGCAAAGTCATAACCCAATGCCATTTGATCTGAAAACAAAGGGTTTTTATTTCATGAATAATCTGGAGACAAGCAAGATGGCTCAGTAGTTAAGAGCATTTGCTGCTCTTTCAGAGGTCCTGAGTTCAGTTCCCAGCAACCGCACAGGATGGCTCACTACTGCCTATAATTTTAGCTCCAGAAGATCTGACACCCTCCCCTGTACTCCACCAGTACACACACACACACACACACACACACACTCTAAAAGTAAATTACTAAACAAAATTATTTTATTTGCATGTAATCATTATAAAGTTACGCTGAAGTATACTAATACATGCATTAAATAAACTTACTGAATTGAGATATAATCATTACCAATAGCTATAATTCATAAAAGTAAACTCTTGGGGTCCTTTATAATTTTTTAAACATAGAGAGACTCTAATACAAACTGTTTTCAAACTTTCGATGAAGGAGGAATGGGGGGCTATGGATATAAGCGCCTATGCACTGAGTTGGTGTTTGTTGAAGGACAGGATTCGGGAGATGCGCATATCTTGTGGGAAGAAACAAAGCTGCCCTCTGTGTTCGAATCTCACTGCTCAGTTCTATCTGCTCCAAAAGGAAACAAGATTCAAACAGCTCTGTGCCAGCCATTTGCCCTAGGTTTTCTGGGACAAGCTTAACATTGAATCTGTTTCTAATTTTTTCCTCATCAACCACAAGAATGTTCCCTATATTTCAACATTTTTGTGTCCAAATGCAGCCTCCAATCTGATTCTCACATACAAGAGAAACCTTAAAACATCTTTCTGTTGTGTTGTCTGTACTAATTTTTCTCCAAGTGTTTCATCCCGGCTCAAATGACCAACACATGATGGTTAGGCTTGGCCTTCACCTCTCCTCAGGAGAGGCTTGTTCTTCAGCTGAATTTGGCCCTGGAGGGCTTTCATAGCATGGAAAGCCCTCCGCCCTGCCTGGTTGCTATGCACGGTTAACAAAAAAAGTCCGTATTTTTCTTTGTTTCAAAAACATTGCATGTTTTCATTTCTTCCTTTTTTTGACATTTATTTGTGTGTGCATACCACTTGTGCCCCAGCGTGTGTATGAAGGTCAGAGGACAACTTGGAGGAGTTGGCGCTCTCGTTCCACCACGCAGGTTTACAGGTTTCGAACTCAGATTGCAGGCACTTCTGCCTACTAAGCCATATCACAGGTCCGTAATGCAGGTTTTCTTCATCAGTGAGATGCAGTTTAAAAATTATTCCTTACAGGCGAGATCCTCATATCAAAATACAGACTGGTTACAAAGGCTGCCAAGCAGCCCTGGTCATGACTAAATGAGGCTAATGAGGAAAGCCCCAGCTTACGCTGCGGAGTCAAATGGATGACCCATCTGCTTGAACCCTTGCACTTCACATGAACATCTCATGCCCAGAACAGTGAGGTGGTGGGCCTTTTCTGGGTCATGGAATAGACTGGAATACAGGAAGCATGTCTGTACAAAGGGCACCGGGAGAGCAGAGGTCCTTCTGCAAACCTCCAACAGAAATAGCATCAGGAAGCGTTTCACCAGCACAGGTGACTAAGACCCTACTTTGTGTTTCCCATAAAGCCGAGCATCTGGAAGAACCCTGATACCATACTCGATCCGCATTTGTTTCTGCTTAGCCTGTGTCGGTGCTAGATTAGCGCTTGGCTTTGGGATTCCAGGTTAAACGGGTTCAGGTTTGGAAATACACAGCTCTGGTTTAGATTCCCTAATTGCACAGAACTTCCCTAACCTTTAAGTTTCCTAACCACATTGAGCCAAATGAGGCACAAATTCTAAGGCCCGCTGACTCAGATACCTCGTGACTGGAGAGTTAGAGGAAGGGCAAACACATACAAACCAAGGAAGCAGAGGCTCTAAGGAGGAGAAGCTGCCTCCAAGTGCGCGATGGGTTGAGAGAGGCGTCTGCAGCCATCTTTCTGATCGCTATCCTCCTCAACACCAGGTTCCGGTCATTGTGGCCCGCCCCTCCCCTGGCCTCCGGCCTATCAGAGTCAAGGAGTCTGCTGTGGGGATTTCGGCAGCCTTGGTGTCTACCAGGACCAAACCCAAGGGAGCAGCAAGACAGCAGAAATACATGTAGGCATCGTGCAACAGCAAGCATGCCAACAGTGCAAAGCAAGACAGAAGATAACATTAACGAGTGATAGTTTCCCTACCCCTGACATCAGAACTAGCCACCACATCTGTTGTCATTTAAGCAAATTTACTGGCAGAAGCGCTCTGCGCTCCCTAGAACCAAAACCAAAGGGATGCTTGACTCACCCCCGGACCCTGCCAGGCAACCATGTTTGCCTGTTTACAGCTTGCTGCACTTCGTTGGGAAAACATCTTCAGTTACAATTCCCAAAGCTAGAATTTGGAAGGAGACTCATAAAAACAAGCATTCTCCCCAAAGCATTTCTGACATTCCACCCCAGTTCCAGCTTGGAGTGTTCAAAGTGTTTAAATATTAGGATGCAGACACATGTTCCTGGTGGTGGGGGGGGGGTTGCAACAAGAAGAAAATGCAGCCCTGTGCAGTTAGTTCCTGACATTCTGGGCTAGGAAACTTTCAGGAAACCGTACAGACAATGTTGAGTCACGCCATCTGCCAGTGACTATTACTGGAAGGATGAAGTGGATTCTGCATGTGTGACTTCATCTGAAATGCTGCCCTCCCCACGCACATGCTCACATGTATTTTTAATGAACATACAATCTGCATTTCTGCTAGAGTTTTACCAGACTTGCTAAGTGTGGTTTCCCCACTCGAACCATTTGGAGAAAGAAAAAATTTAAATAAAATAAAAGAGCCCAAACTGAGTAGTCTTAAGCATAAGCGAGAAGTGGAAGAATTTTGATGGGCACCTAGCTGATGTCTGTCCTGAGAACTCAGAAGGTGGAGCTGGGATAGAAAGACTGAATGGTTCCAATACTCCCCACGTCCAAGTCAAAGACAAAGGGCCCAGCAGCCTGCATATGTGGGAAGGCCTCTTCCATCCTTAGAAAGCCTGACATTTTCCTGTCGCTTTTCACAAATGGGATGGTTTAATTGTAGCTCTTAGTTTCTCCTGATAATCCTGCATGGAAGGGAGGTAGGGGCGGGTGACAGAGCACTGAGAATAGGAACAAACGTAAGACATCCAAGACAAACATCTAACACAAACAGCGACTCATCCCCCAGGAAAGCTTGGATGGGTTCTCGGCATTGATGTGGGTGTCTGCACACATGTCTCTCTTCCACAATACTTTGGCTGGCCAGAAAACCCTCTTCCTTTCCTCCCATCATTGCCAGAAGAGTCCTCAACTTCATCTTGAAGGTAAAGAGACAACACACTGGAATGTGAAATAAGGCTTCATAATACAGAGTTATCTCTAGAACGCAGTGGAGAAAAAAAAAATCTGGCCCAGACTGGTGCAGCACTTTCAATGCATGCTCTGCTCTGGAAACAGGGACCCAAATGTCACTCCGGGGGCTGCCCCACGGTGGCCTAGTTAACCAGGCCTACTCCTGAGAGGCCCAAAATGATGATGGTCAAGCAGATCCCCTGAGGACAGCAAAAGAAAGGGAGGCAGGAGCGGGAACAGAATTCCAGGCTGTGCTCAGTGCTGACTCTTCCCATCAGGTCCCTCCAGAGCCTCTCTCAGACACTGCTGATCACACAGAGAAGGAAGCCAAAGGAGAGATAGGACAGCAGTGACCAAAACAAGGCGGCTCAAATACTATCTGCAAACTTTCCACTCAAAGAGGGGTTAGCCTTTTTCCAGTTTCTGCTCTGTTCTAAACATACACACACGCACACACACATACGCATGTTCACATGCACTCACATTCAGACACAAATGTGCACATGTGCACAAACATACACAATTCAAAAAGATTACAGTCATTGTCATCTTTTTCTGTGTAACTCTTAAAGGGAGAAAATAAAGGTGAAATAACATTTAGGGCTGATACAGAAAGTTTATTATTGAGATACATATGTATCAAAACCTTAACTTTGAATGAAGACTAGGCTGTCATGGAAACTATACTCTTATACCTTTGACTGAAATGACAAAATTTAAGGTCAGCAAGCATCAAGTTTCCTGTAAGCCAGGCGTGGTGGTGCAAGGCTGAAATCCCAACTACTTAGAAGGCAGAGGAGCACAAGTTCAAAGTCAGCATGGGCAACTCAGCAAGGTCCTCTCATGGAAAAGAAAACAGGAGGGGCTGGAAAAATGGCTCAGCTGTTAAAAGGACTTGACTGTTCTTCCAGAGGTCTTGAGTTCAGTTCCCAGCATCCACACCATGGCTCACAACCATCTGTGAAAAGGGATCTGACTCCTTCTTCTGGTGTACATGAAGACAGAACAGTCATATATAAAATACATGAATAAAAAAATTCTCTCAAGGTGTTGAAATAGCTTCCTCCATCTTCCATGAGACCTCAAAGGTGATGAGGGCATCAGCACACACACAACTCTAAAGCTGGAGACCTCATGAGTACAAGCATCAGTTAGCGTCCTCCCAGAACTCTCAGCCATCCCCAGCGAGTATCGTTTTCTTCTTCTGACACATCTTCCTATTTCTCCCATCAGGTTTTCCACTGTGTTTGGGGTTGACACAGTGAGTAACTGGAAGAAGCATTTCTTCCCCAGCCTTCTAGTGAACATGTCTAGCTAGCCATGGGCTTCAATACCAGGCAAGCAGAATGCTGCTACCATGATTGAGAGAAGCCTACACACCACAGGTTCCAAGTAAGAGCCTCTTAAGTACGGTGACAGAAAGGGTCCAGTGTCAATAAAGACCCTCTTTAGGCACCTGCACTCACATGGGATATATACTCACACAGGCACATACACAAAAATAAAGGCTATAACTCTGCCTCTGGGGCATATTCCTTTCCTGTTATAAAATAAATAATCACAGTGACTTAAAGCAATAGAACTGTAACCCCAGTTTTTCTGTGGCTTGGGAACCTTGAATGGGGCTTATGGACCAGTCATATCATTGACAGATGATTCCACAGCATATCCACTGTCACTGTTGACCTGAGGCAGCATTTGTTCACTCCAATGGGATAATGGTGGCTCTCAGTGACAGCAAGTTGTTTAAAGGGGGCAGGTCCAGTCTCTAATCCTGCACTCAGGAGGCAGAGCCAGGTAGAATGTGAGATCCAGGTCAGATGATGCTGCATCAAGAGACCCTGTCTGACAAAAAAAAAAAAAAAAGGAAAGAAAAAAGAAAAAGAAAATAAAAGAGCCTCTCCATCATCAGCTTCCTGTCTCTCCAGCATCTTTCCTTCCCAAACATACTTAACACAGTCAGGGGACACTCACCAGGGCTGGTACCATGCTCTTGGCTCTCCAGAACTCTGAGGCAAATAAACCTCTTTACTTCATGCAGTCTTAGGCATTTTGTTACAGCAACAGAAAACAGACTAGCTGCATTAAATAGCCTACTCCCAGGTTTGAAAATTAAGACGCGGGCATCTCTGCATGGGGTTGGCATTGCAATAAGGTTCCTACAATGAGACCTTGGAATTGAACACTCTCTATGAAGACCTCTCTCTCTTAATCTTGTTCGTTCTTAACAGAAATCCTAAAAAGCCCCGTTAGCTGCTGAGTCAGGTACGCCCCAAATCTTAGAGACAGTTTGGCACCAGGAGAGGCAAACAAGGAAGCGGAACCGTGGGCACTCTGTGACAAAAATGAACGCTATGTCCTAAACACCAGAAAAGTCCCCTCATTAAGACGGCAAGAAAAGTGGAATTCCATCAACTGCTTTCACCGCCGGTGGCTGGTGTCGCTCTCTATCCAGCCTGCTCAGAGAATGGTTATGTAGTGGGCAGCAGCTAATGCAGAGACTCATCACCTGCCAGAGAGCTGAGACTCAATGCCTGCTGACTGCTCAGCCCTAACCCCCTCCCAGGGTATAAATGAACACACCAAGACATTCAACATCTAACACTTAATTACGCAAACCCCAGAAACAATGTATAGATATTCTCCAAATAGCACAGGGGCTGGGAGAACATTGGCCGGCAGGCCCTGTAACTAGCAACTAGTACTTCCAGCAAAGCACAGAAGGGGCACAGGTGAGTTCAGTTGGGATGTGTTCAGTCCCCCAAAGACAGGAATCAAATCAGTACTTCATACTTCCTTTGCAGCAATGTCATTCACAGAGATAAAATATTAACTCATCTCTTTTTATTTTTATTTTTTAATGCTCTTTTCTCATTTTACATACCTAGCCCAGTCCCACTCCCTCCCCTCATCCTGCTCCCCCCCTCGCCTTCCTCCCATCCCCCTCCTCAGAAAGGGTAAGGCTTCCCATGGGGAGTCAACAAAGTCTGGCATATCACTTTTTGAGGCAGGACCAAGGCCCTCCCCTCTATATTTAGGCCAAGCGAGGTATTCCTTCAAAAAGAACGGGCTCCGAAAATCCAGTTCAAGCACTACCCAACCACACAGCTGTCACCCACATTCAAAGGGCCTGGTTTGGTCCTATGCAGGTCCTATGTCAATCAGGAGTCAGTGAGCTCTGAATAGCTCAGGTCAGCTGTTTCTAGAGTATCCCCATCATGGTCTTGACCCCTTTGCTTATATTATTGCTCCTCCCTCTCTTGGACTGGTCTCCTGAAGCTTGGCCCAGTGCTTAGCTGTGGATCTCTGCATCTGCTTCCATCAGTTGCTGGGTGAAGTTGCTTAATTGTCTATGATGACAGTTAAGGTAGTCATCAACCCACTACAGGGGAAGGGTAGTTCACGTACCCTCTCCACTATTACTTAGGGTCTTATCTCAATTGTGGGAGCCATTACAGGGCTAGCATGAAACCAGGTACCAGGGAAATTCCCAGGAATTAACTCATCTTTTTACGTAGCATGCCCTCGTCTGTCTTTCATGGATGGCTCAAAGCCAATACTGACATCTCAGGAGTTTCTAAATTTACCCAACCTCACGCCTGCCCAGGAGCAAGGAGACACGTGTGACAGAGCCAAAAGGTCCCAGTTACAGCATTCTTTCCTTTGCATGTCTGGCACCTGTCCTGGGGCAGGCACTGTGGGGCGAGAGGGGACACAGGATCCAGCTGTGATGAATCCAGTTGCCATGAACAATAGGAGATGCTCATTCCTGCCTTGCAGGCTTGCTTTCCTTCCCAAATCCTCAAGTGACCAGCTAGAGTCAGAGTGTTCAGCCAGCTTACAGCTCCTCTGAGGTCGGGAAGAAATGAAGCCCAACTTCTCCTCGTCAAAGTTCTAAAACCCTATGACCCTTTCATGCAGATAATTAGAGATAAGGCCCTTAGCCTGTCTTATTTGTGTTACCAGGCACAGATGTGGCATACCTACCTAATGACCAACACGGGCTGCCTTAAAAGCCACACATGAAGCACTTGGGCCGATAAAATCCTAAACACAGGCTCTGTGTTTGACTGGCAGGCCTTCTAATTCACTGCCCTGCAGAGAACATTCCCAGAACATCAGAAGGTGAACAGGTGGGTCTCAGGAGTGTTGGAAAACTTGATTTTTAATAGAAGTTTCTCAAGCAGAATGATGGGAGGGGCTGGAGAGATTGCCTAGCAGTTAAGAGTGTGTGTGACCTGTTCTCCCAGAGCCTGAATTCCCAGCACCCACAGCCAACCACCTGTAACTCCGCTTCCAAGGGATCCAATGCCTTCTTCTGGTGTCCATGGGCACTGAAAGCACATGGCATTTACATGCAGATACACACACATGCACATACATAAAAGTAAAAAATAATTTTATCAAGGAGAGTTTCTTTGATCATGATGTAAGATGAAGCAAAAAAATTATAGATAAGCGAGTCAGGTAAGAATCAAAACAAAAAGAAGGGGCTGTCAGAAGTCTCAGTGCTTAGATTCACAAATGACTCCTCCCTTCCTACTCCCCTCCTTCTGTCAGGACTATGGAAAACAGAAAGGATGGAAGTATGTCTAAGCACATGTCATTTCATAGCTATTCTTACATAAATTATTGATGAGCAGGCATCGTGAAAAGTGGCTGCTATCCCAGCACAGGAGAGGATCAGGAGTTCAAGGTCATCCTCAGAGACATAAAGTATTGAGACCAATCAGGGCTATACGAGTATGAGCCCTCATCTCTCATCAAAAAAGTTTTTGTTTGCTTGATTGGTTGTTTTCTGCTTCGTTTTGTTTTGGTAACAAACAGAGACTTTGACAGAAAGCCACACTGTTCAAAATGAGAGAATATGTGACCAAGCGGCCACAGATGTATGCAGCCCCAAATAATACATTTACGACACGACCCTATATCTAAGGTTGCTCAGGAACAGAAAGTCCGTAAGAGCTGGAGGACCAGGGTGCATGGTAGACATGACAAGGGAGCTGAACCCAAGAAATCTCAACCATATGGCTGCCTAACAAGGTCTGTATAATGACATCACCAGTTGACATGCCAGTGTGGATGTGGGGCATCCTTACAAAACCCCACCCCTAGATGAAGAGCCACAGGCAATGAACGGCTTCTTCGGGGAGGAGCTCATCGAGATGCTGCTACACAATCCCAAATGGCCAACCCTAAATAGATACAGGAAGAAGCAACAGTAAATAGGTCTGAGTAGGTTGTGTTGGCCATATGGATGTGTGTGTGTAGTACAGATAAAAACACATATATAGTTAGATGTAACTGAACTTTTCTGTCGCATAGGCCTTCAGACACCTGTCCCTTAAGCGCGTGAAGATATCACGTCTCATACGAAATAGGAAGGTGGGAATGAGTCTCTTGTATTAACAAGGCACATTCTAAAGCTCACAACAGAGCAATCTTTCAGTCTATGACTTAAATGGGCTTCTTTTTAATTTAATTTTTCATTTTATATTTTTTGTACTAGGGACCAAACTCATTCATTGTACATGCTAGGCATAGTTATGAAACATAGACCTTAAAAGTTTTCTTAATCATTCCAGAATTCATTGGCTGATACCCAAGCCCCAAGAGGCAGTAGTAGACAGTGGGTGTGGCTTTGAGGAATTTACGAGATGAAATGAAGGCACAGCCCTCTGAATGGCTACATGAAACAAGGCCTTAGTAGCATTTCAATTGTATTTTAATAAATAAAGACTGCCTGAAGATCTGAGAATAAAACAGTCCCACTGGTCAGCTTTACAGACAGGTTATGGTGACACACACCTTTAATCCCAGTCACCACACTGGTTGCCATAGAAACCGGGAGGTGTATGCCTTTAATCCCAGTGGTGCACACTTTTAATCCCAGCCCTAGAGAGGAATATAAGACGGGAGGAAACAGCTCTCAGACACAGTCTCATTCTGAGATTCCTGGAGGCAGGNGCCTTTAATCCCAGTGGTGCACACTTTTAATCCCAGCCCTAGAGAGGAATATAAGACGGGAGGAAACAGCTCTCAGACACAGTCTCATTCTGAGATTCCTGGAGGCAGGATCACCATTTCACACTGAGGTCGTTAGGTAAGAACCAGCGGCTGGCTCTTTTGCTTTTCAGATCCTCAGGTTGTCTTTATTTATTAAACTACAATTAAACGCCACAACAAAGGCCCAAGAGCCGCCTTGCCTTATCCATCATGTGCGGACAAAGCAAGAAGAGGCCATCCTAGAGAAGAGGTCCTTTCCCAGACATCTTCACTTCAGCGGCTTGGTCCGCATGGCTAGACTAAGGCATCAGTTCTCAACCTGTGGGTCACGACCCCCACAGGGGTTGCATAACAGACATTTACATTATGATTCATAACAGTAGCAAAGTTACAGTTATGAAGTAGCAATGGAATAATTTTATGGTTGGGGTGAGCCCAGCCTGAGGTCACGGCATTAGGAAGGTGTGAGAACCATGTTCTAATGTGTGAAGTGGATTCCTGCTGCTCTGGGGGTTTTGTTACAACAGCCAGAGCAGACTAAGATGTCAGCAATGTCATGCAATGGCTCAGATCTCCTAGGCAACAGGTATGAAGAAACCGATCAGACTCAGTGTCACACACAATGCGTCTTAAACAACGGTTTTACAAAGCAAAGCAACAAGAGAGGAGCAAGACAGGAAGCAAACAAGGAGACGCACAGCTCCCAATTCCCTGCCCATTAGAAGCTTCCAGGGGGCAGCACAAAGAGTGTGCGTGAGGCAGAGCCTTACAGCTGGAACAGGGACCCGCTCAAGTGCTAGATGCTGCATCTCCAGCAGGGGGTGCTATTTCTCGAGAGGTTCTGGAAACGTTAGGATGTGGGGGTTTATCTGAGGAAGTGGGTCAAAGGGCACATCTCTGGAGTAGCACCCCTGGTCCCAGTCCTTTCTTCTCCCTCTCCGGCCTGTCCACCATGAGATGAGCATTCTTCTCCTCTGCTTTAACTCACTACCATCATGGGCCCAGAATAGGCACTAAGGAGCAACTGAAGTTTCCCAAACTGTAAATCAAAAGCAATCTCTCCTTCTTGATTCCTTCTCTTGGGTACTGTGGACACACAACCGGGCTGAAATGACTAATACTCAGATATTAATCCATGGAAATAGACATCAGAAGAAAAGCGGCCCTTTGCCTAGGATAGTCGTCTCTAGACTGCACACTTGGTAATTTAAGATTGTTTAGTTGTTGCTGTTTTCTTGTTTGTTTACTTGTAATGTTGCAAGCACATTGCTTGCTTTGGCAGTAAATACTATCGGTGTAATATTTTAATGTAGTTTTTAAAAAATCTTAAGAAAAAAAAAATCTTAAGCAAGTAGAAAAGGGATTTGGTAGAAAATCCCCAAAGTGCCTGCCTGCCTTCATTGAGTGATCTACCATATTCCTTCTTGACTACATTGATTGTAGGATAGGGGGAGAGAAGCCCATGTGTGGATGTCTGAGAACAACTTATAAGAACTGGTTCTCTCCTTCCACATGTAAATCTGGGGATTAAACTCAGTTCATGAGGCTTAGGGTCAAGCCCCTTTACCCACTGAGTTTTTACCAGCCCAACTTTATTATAAAGGGGAGGATTCGTCACTAGAGAGGTTAGGGTTCTATTGTCTGTGTATCAAGTGTTTTGGAAAACATTTCTTGGCCAAAATTCTCATCCCCACCGTTCCTTTAGCCAAACTGCAAAGTTATGCTAAGTAGATTTATGAACCATCAAATCTTTCAACCAAATGGAGCTTACATTTTTCTCTTTGCACAAAATCCATGGCAAAACTGACCTGATGTATTTGTTTTATAATTTAGCAATGTAATTTCAAAATTTCTGAAAAGCTGCAAGAAAAAAATGTATCATTTTCTGCGTGCATACCTCCACCCATGCCAGGAAAACACCAGACATCGTCAAGGCTCCATTCAGCCAGAAAAGACTAGATTTGCACACCACCTAAGGGGTATAACGTTTACAGTCATCTCAAGTTAATAATTTGTCATGATATTAACCATTGCCCAGCTCTACACAGAAGTTTTGAAGTCTTGCAAACAGGCTTTATCATCCTATAATGGAGGAATGGCCTAAACAAACATTTTTAAAAGCAAAAAATTGACTATTCTTCTTCCAGTATGACCTGACGTGCAGGAATGGTTCCACTACATTGAGAAAACAGCCCCCCTCCACAAAATTAATTCCTTCTGGTAATCATGCAGGGGGTAAAATATTCTTGATTACCTCCAACAGAGCTGAAGGCTTTGAAGTCGCTCTGCTCCCCAGTTTCGCCCATTTCCAATAATGATTAAAACCCATTCAGCCACTGTCTGAGTTCCAGAGATTCCAGACCAACACTCAGTTTCACATGAGAGACTCCAGTGACCCAAATCATCACTCATTGGAACGCCCCTGACAGAAGGATGTTAATCATCATGCTGGGAAGAGATCCGAACTCTGATCTGCTCACCAAGAATTAACAATTAACGCACAGAGGGATCGCATAGACCTCAGCTTCTCTTTATTTGATATAAATGATGAGAAGAGAAACTCTGCCTACCTATCCCATGTTTGAAGACTCCCGCTAGAATGAGCAGTAACTGTATTCTTTAACTGCTGTGAGGGAGAAACAATAAATCCAAACAGCTATAGACAACAGGCTGCACCTTTGTGTGGGCCACTTACATCCTGGGTCAGGGGCTAGAAACAAAACCAACAGCCTTGCCTCTCTCGAGTTGCCAAACAGAATCGATATTCATGAATGTGTCACAAGAATAGGATCTCAGAAGTGTTCTCTATGAAATGGAAATGAAATGGTAATGAAAATGTGGAGGGGAAACTGAGGCTGGGGGTCAAAGAGATGGCTCAGTTGCTAAAAAGCTCTTGCAGAAGACCTGAGTTTGGTTCCTGGTACCCATATTGGGCAGTTCACAATTAAATGTATCTCCAGTTCCCAGGGGTTATGACTCCCTCTTCTGGCCTCTGCAAGTACTGCATGCACATGCACATATCTACACACACACAAGAACACACACATAATTAAAAATAAATTTTTAAAGCTAAAAATGCACTTTTACTTCCAAAAATTACTCTAAATATAAACAATTCTAGCTAAAGTAAATGATTTATTTTTCCCTCCCCACTATGTGACTTACTTCTTACTAAGCACTTTTATTTTTGAAGGGAAGACTGAATTATTTACCCCCAAATCAGGACAACCTTTCAAGTTGAAAAGAATGAGTTCAGCATTCACATATTTACTTATGTCCTTAATCAGGCACAAGACCAACGAGAAACAAACATGGCAAATGTAAGCTGCTGGTTAAATAGTAAAATATTAATATGTATAATAAAAACCCATATGTAAAAGAATTTGTAGCAGGACTGAACCGTTCAAACAGTCCCCTGAAATAGCACTTGTTCTCACGGGAAATACCAGAGCAATCACCTGTCCCTTGGTTAAGGGCTTTGTTCCCTACCAGCGTTTACTTGGCAATTCTTCACTCTTGATTTTCTTAATTCTTCCAATCAGATGTACTTTAATATCATGCCTGGGCTTTCCAGGCAACCACAATGGGAAGGCTCACACTCACACTGTTTGGTCTGCTGTACTCAAAGTGGAATCTCTCGAGTTTTTTTCTTTCTTAAAAAAACATAAAGGCAAAAAGGCAAAAAAAAAAAAAGAACCAAAGTGACTCCTATTTTTCTACTCTTAGTCTTAAACACTTACATTAAAAGGTGTTATTGGATATTAATTTCTAAAGAAAATGAGAGTTGAAGAAATTTGCTAAGAATTTTACCTGTGGTTTCATTACAACATAGTCCTTGGCTATCCAGAAATTCTTATGAGTATAAAATATATTTTTGGATTCTGTTTGGCAATATGATTTATTAATGTTTTATAAAAATTAGTAAGTCCTTTAAAATTAGAATTGAACTTTTAAGAGACCTAATAGGTAATTATAGCTGAATTTAATAGCGTATATATGTAATTCCATTAACAAGGACCACTGTAAGGTCTTAATTTGGGTTAACACTCCCAAGAAGACCACAGCGTCATTTCTGCATTGTTGAAAAAGCCTGCTAACAACATGCAGATACACCAACCCTGCAGTATCGATTTAATTAGAGAAGACAATTTAATTTCCCAACCCAGTGGGAAAACAGATACAGGCAGGATACTGTTGCAAAAGGCAGATGAATGTAGGATTTTTTCAACATTAACAAAGAGTACAGCCACCTAACTTCCATGCCTCTCTCTCAGGTTCTATACACAAACATCGTCATGAGGATGGCATCCCTTGTCACATGTACAGGAGTGAAGTCATTAGCAATGAGAATTTCAGAAAGATCTTCTGGTCACTGTGACGGGGGATGCCAGGAAAGGAAGCGGGAATGAAGGCACCATTTGCAGACAGGGCAGGCATTCCTACACAAGCTCCCTCTGGTACAACCAACCAAAATCATGGCGGACAGCATCCTTTCTGATGTCAACAGTGGAGACCCTTTTGAGACAATAAATACTAACATAGCACCATCCCCTGACACAAATCACATGACTGATGGTCAGTAGCCCCCTTTACAAAGAGCCGGGTCAGAGGTTGACTCAGGCAGCAGGTACTTCCCTTGTTCAGATGAGGCAGAAATGTCTCATCATAAAGAGAAAACCCTGGTTTGTCAACCTCAACAGCCTACACCCAGAAGGTAGAAGAAAAAACAATGCACTTGAAGGTACAGTGACCACTCCCTTAGCAACCTTCATAATTACACACCCCAGCCCTCCTCAACACAGACTCACTCACTAGGCCTCCTCTCTTCGTCCCCCCCCCCAGCACATATACCCAGGGCATCATCCTTACTGGCCGTGAAGTTACCCATCCAGCCCTGCCCCAGCTAACAGAATTCTACTACTCTACCTGCCCCAACTCCTGACTCAGAAAGAGTAATTTGACAGTTAAGAAGAGAATTCGACTTTCAGTTCAGAAGGTCTCTCTCCCTCCCTCCCTCTCTCCCTCATTCCCTCCATCTCTCCTTCCCTCTCTACCTCCTTGTCTCCTTCCCTCCCTCTTCCAGCTTCCCGACCTGTTGTCTTCTCTCACTAACTCCAGTAAAACTGTCCCTCTGAGGCAATTTTTAAATTCTTTTATCTATGAGATCAAGAACCTGAAGAAGGGTCTGTGGGTCCCGTGGTGATCCTGCCTGCATACAAATTCAGCTGAGTGCTAGAGAATTATAGCTTTCCGAAGCCACATGGAAAGGGAGTTTCAGAATTAGGTCCATGAGTTTCTCCATTTCCACCCAAAAGGAAGAGCAACGTTTAATTATACTTTGAAAATATCAGCTCTCCGTGCAATTATTAAGCCCCTAATGTCACAGAGGGGTGAAGTTTGCATTCTCTCATTATGGTTACAGAATCTAAAAGTGTCACATTCACACAAGAGAAGAGAGTGGTAATTTCCTAGGCTGGGATGAGGGACTGGGGATTAGGAAGAAATTGGTCAAAGATACAAATGTGAGTTAGGAAAAATAAGGTGAAGAAATTTCCTGGGCAAAGTGAGAACTGCAATGGATAGGAATGCAACATCAGGACCAGTGAGATGGCTCAGTGATGCAGATGCTTGACGCACAAACTCAGCGCATACAGATGCTTGGTGCACAAGCTCAGTGCACACAGATGCTTGGAGCAGAAGCTGGGTGGTGGTTCCAATCCTCAGAACCCGTATAAAGGTGGAAGAAAATGAACTCCATAAAGCTGCCCTCTGACCTCTACATTTATGTGGAGAAAGGTACAGGTGCCCCCTACACACACACACACACACACACACACACACACACACACACATACATACACACATGGTGTTATCCACACAACAGAATGTTACTCAGATGATGTTAGGGTGGAGAAAGAGGCATGAAAATTGATGTAAAATGCAAATAACTGATTCTTGAATACACAGAGCTAAGTAAAAAGAGCCCTTCTAAAAGGCTACATACTAATCAAGCATTATACTGATGCCTTGTGCACCTGTCAAAACCCACAGGGCCCAGGGCAGGCCTTGATGTCTACATACTTGAGATCATTGCTGGAACTGTAGGCTCCAGAACAGAAAAGAACTATAACAAAAGAAACTAACCAATGTGGGAAATAAACTCAATGAAGGGGTAAGAGAGAGATGCTAACCTCAGTGTCACCAGATGGAAGTAAAATGTGTCACTTAAGGCAAAGAAACTAAGCATTGAGCTCGGCTGATGTAACTGTTTTTCACGGTTGTTAGCAGAGAAATTCCAAGGCCTATAGATACTGTGTCCTGAATTAAATGATAAATGAATGCAGAATCGCGAGGAACCACTGTTGGAAGCCAGGGAGAAAGCTCAAGTGATCTGCACCGTGGGAGA
The DNA here is from genome assembly GCA_001685075.1 of Bramus lutescens. NCBI lineage: Eukaryota > Metazoa > Chordata > Mammalia > Rodentia > Cricetidae > Bramus > Bramus lutescens. Next base: position 393,893 of record LOEQ01000141.1, on the reverse strand, counting down.
TTAGAGTCTGCGCCTCATTGCAAACTCGTGTTTAGCTACTATAGGTACAAACGGAGACTATCACAAATCCTTATAGACCGGTGTACAGGCGTGCACTAGTATACAAACTATCTCCCTGCTGTGGCAGATGGGAGGACCTAAAGGAGCACATCCCATTAGCAACGAGGGCACCAGACCTCGGCTCTAAAGCCATCTTCTCATCAAGTCATTAGCCCTCCACCAAGCAAAAGAACCGGGAATATTGTATAATGTCACAAAATAAGAAGCGTGTTTTTGAAAGAACAAAAAAAAAATCCACAAGGATGAGGGTGTACAAAGGGACAAAGAAGTCAACCAAAAAGCGGTCCCATGATCAAAACCGAAACCCTCTGATTAAAATACAGAAACAGTGATGACCTAAAGTCTTAAAAAGTCCTTACAGCTCAAGTACGGTCCAACTCTACGACCCCAGGGCAGCATGGGAGCAGTAGATAAACTAAAAATGCACCATTCCAGCCGGGCCACCAAGACCTGCCCCACTAGGAACAGGTCATAGCCACCGTGTGCACCCTTGGTGCCATGAGAATGACATTTTATGACCCATGGGAAGACAACAACAATAAAAAAAAATCACACAAACTGCAACCAAGGTTCTCTCACAGGTACATGGACCACATGCCTCAGAACTGTCAGGTCATTTAGAGTAAGGGAAATATGAGGACAGTCACAGCTCAGAGGAATCTGGGACGCATGTCAGTGCTATGTGTTGTTCTGGGCAGAATCTGAAAATGAAGAAAGAAAAGATGGAGAAGGGGAGGAGAAGAGGAATACAAAGGACAAGGGGAGGGGAGGNAGGGGAGGGGAAGAAAGGGAAGGGAAGGGAAAGGAAGGGGTAAGAAAAGACCAATGAAGGAAATCTCAATGAAGCATAGGCTTTAGGTTATAATAATGTGTTGTTATGGTTCATTGATTAATGTAAAATGTGAGTAGCAAGGGAAAATTAGAAATGAGATACATTGCGACTCTGCTAATTTTAAACCCACTTCACAAATCCATACCAATGAAGGAAATAAGAAGCTGCCATTACACCTCCAAATACCAATTTAACTAAGAACATCAAAAACCCTAACTCACTCTTTAAATATTAAAAATAAAATCAAAGCTGCTACATTGACAAGGCAGAAAGCCAACATTTTTCTAGGCTTGTCATTTCTTTTTAATAATCTACATATCCTCTGGATTGCAAAACCGATACTGGAATATTGATTTTTTTTAAAGCATCTGAAACTGTTGAGAGTCAACAGATAAACTTCAATAGCAAGAGAGCTGTTCCTTCACTGGGAAAAACTGTGGCCACTGTCTGGGTCCAGGCTTTTTCCATAATGAAGGGAAATCTCAGAATCCCACCACTGGGTCTTAAAGACATCAGCAAAGCAAGCGTGACAACATTACGTAATAAACATTCCCATAATCTGAGCTTGTTGCCAATAATAAAAGTTGAGAGATTGTTTGTAAGCATTTAAATTCTACTCCTTGGTTTGAACAATTGGTAACAGTAAGACGCACAGTACCTCAGGGCAGCAGTGAGCTACAGAAAGTGTGGCCACTCTAGTGTGTCTCAGCCTGATCACTCCCAGACCCTTCCAACAGACACAGTTCGGGGCTCTGAAGCATGCTGTATTCCATTACTTCTCATGACAATGGCCGCTGATCCACAGCAGCAGGATCCAAAAGCTCACGTAATTACTGGTGTGGTTTTCCACTCTGAATTTTACTGGTAATAACAAGAAAGCCAAAAGAGCACTAAAGGATCTCAAACAGACAGGGGAAGAGCTCAGATTCCCGAGACAGGGATCAGGGCTCAGCTGCAGGGGAAATGGAGCAAGGCAGAGACCAGCTATGAGCCCCCAGGAGCTACCCACTCGGAGATCCTGTCAAACATGTCCAGGACACCAGCGTCACTTCACCACGGGGAGACTAACCCATGAAGTCACGTGGGGCACAGTGCAACTCGCAACTCCCAATGGGCATGATCCAACTAAGCCAAATGAATGTTTCAATCTAATTTCTATCTAATAAAGGTGTCACACTGACATACCCAGTCGATGACCACAGAGACAAACGACATAAGGACACAGTAAAGTCGAAAATCTCTATTTTAATAGTTTGGGGGGTTTCTGGTTTTTTATTGTTTTGGATTTTTTTTATTCTACTTTGTCTTGGGTGGGGTTTTTTTGGTTTGGTTTTGTTTTTCTGTGCTTTTTATTGTTTGTTTTTTTGGAGGCAAGATCTCACTGTCTAGCTTTGTCCAACCTGGAATTCACTGTGTAAGTTCAAGCTGGCTGAGAACTCACAAATCCACCTGGCTCTGCCTCCTCAACACTGAGATATAGGCCTGTGCCACCACAACCAAAAAAAAGTCCCTCATAAGCTTTAATAATGAATAATTTTCAAATATACCTCCTTTTGAAAGGATACAATTTGACACTGTAACACATTCTTGGAGCCTTGTAAAGGCTGGCCACGTCTGTAGACAGAACAGGACTGACCAGATCAGCTCAAAGGCAGATGCTGGATAGTAAAGGCTTCACACTTATGTCCATATTGTCTTAGTTACAAACACACGCTACTTCAGTTCCTAGTTTTATTGGGTCTCTACCTTAAAAATTCTGGCTCTAATTTTTCTGAAATATCAAGAATCCTATTACAAAACTAAAGTCAAAAATGTAAGTATGCTCCTTCCACCAGAAATTTCTGAAAAGCCGAGGAACTATTTTGTATCAAAATCACAGATAAAGTTTCAAATAAATTCCCTTAAACCTCATTGTCTCTAAATGTTAATATCTGATGGCACCTTTTTTCTCTAAATATTTAAAATTAGTAGAAAAATGGGAATCATTTTCAGACCTAGAAAGTCCACTTTCAGTTAATAGCAGACCAAACAACAAAGACCTTCCCATTATACATAACTGGAAAATATGGGCATAATACACACGCACACATACATGCACGCACACACACACACACACACACACACACAGGCACGCACATGCATGCTCAGAAACATTAGAAAATGGCCGAGAAAGTGAAGGAATGCCACGTCAGCAACCAATGAGGAAACAGAGACCTGAGATGGTAAGGATGTTCAATCCCAAGTATTTTCCATGAGAACAAGTGCTAATTCTGGGGAGAATAACATGAGAACCCGAGTCACCCCATTAGCAGGCTCTCCACTAGATGCCAAAGACCCAGGCATTGGGGCAAGGTAAGATAACGTTACATAAATAAATGTGATGTGATTCCCAAGGTGACGATCCAAACAGCCAGCAGACAGAGGAGAAGCCAAATCTTATCACTGATCAAGGACATGGACATTAAATCGCTAGGAAACACCACCGCACACACAAAGTGGTTCCAATGAAGAAGACTGACAGCGTGCTCATTATGACGGGCAAGGTTACTGAGCAAATGGAAAAATTCTTGCTTTATTTCGGAGCAAAGCTGTTTCTGAGAAATCATCTCACTCCATAGCTCCAGCTGACCCAGAATTCTCCGTACAGGCTCAGGACTTCAAACTTGTAGCAATCCTCCTGCTTCAGCCTTCCAATGCTCAAATTTTACAGGTCTGAGCCATCTCACCCGGCTGAAAATTCTTATTTTAAGAGAGGGTGCAGCTGCACAGTAGTGGCGCACGCCTTTAATCCCAGCACTCGGGAGGCAGAGGCAGGTGGATCTCTGTGAGTTCGAGGCCAGCCTAGTCTACAGAGCGAGTTCTAGGACAGGCTCCAAAGCTACACAATGAAACCCTATCTTGAAAAATATGGGAGAAAGGGGGGAAGGGAGAGGGAAAGAGATGNAGGGAGAGAGGGAAGAGGGAGGGAGGGAGGGAGAGAGGGAAGAGGGAGGGAGGGAGAGAGAGAGCGCGCGCAAGGCACTACAACCATTTGGGAAATTAATTGGCAGTGTTCACTAAAGCTAAACATATTCTTGGCATGTACCTTTTTTTACCCCTCTTAGACCTGAGAGAAACCAGCCTCCAAACAGCTGTATACAGGAACATTCACAGCTGTCTCATCCCCAAAAGTCAAAGATAAATATGACATAAAGGGCTGACCATAATTAAACAAATGAACCCCAGCGTGTCTGTTTCTATGTCGGAATATTCCAAACATAAGAGAACAAACACGCAACAGGAAACACAATGGCTTTAGACAGGAGAGAACCTCACAGACTTAAGAAAAGGCAGAGGTCATTCTATTAGGACAAAGGTAAATATTATGAAAGTCGGTTAATAAACTAATTACAACAATATGCATGGATTTCAAACTCAGAATGAGCAAGGCCAGACATAACAAATTATGTGTTACGGAATTTTTATTGATGAAGAATAAAATCAGGCCGAGCACTTAGGGATTCCTATCCTTGCCAATAGTTAAGACCATCCTGAGGACTACAAAGGATGCTCCCTCAAAAATAAGGCAGCTGTCATCAGAGGTAAGGGAGCGGGCATGAAGGGAGTATGATGAGGTAATTTACTGAGCTACACCTTCTTCTATATTTTATATATGTATTATTAATCACAATTTAAATAGTAGAAACAAAAATCTTGAACTGACTAATTGGAATATTTTACAATAAAAAAAAAACCCTGGGGATTTGAAGTCTCAGGATGAAATGGCTATAACAGAAGCCCCAAACATATTCACCAAGGATATTCATGATGGTGCAGGGAATATTCCTATCCCTCACAAGCACAGTGCCATGAAAGTCTCTCATTCACAAGCACAAGAAACCATAGCTTATCCCTTCACTGCCTACTTTATAAACATGGAATTCAAATTTGCAACTGATCGCTGAAGCTTGTCAGGGAATACTCAGTCGACATTTCTGAGTGGTTTGGGTTCTTCATTGCACCAAGCACTTTACAAAGACTTACAATAAACAACACTTGGAAACCTTTAAAAGTGACATACCTTGGCATGTTTGAGCTCCTGGATAATCAGACAACTCCATGGGATTGAGAAACGTAAGCACCAGCCTGTTTTGCTGCCACGTCTGTTTGTGTGTGCACGCGTAGGTCTGCACATGCATGTGCACATGTGTATATGTGTGTTTGTTCCTATGTGTACATGCACTGTCAGGGCTGTGCATTTGCCCAGGCAAGCATGTGTGGAGGCCAGAAGCCAATATCAGTGACTTTGACTTACTCTATTGCCTCCACTGAATTTTCTGAAGCACGTTCCCTCATGGAACCAGGAGCTCGCCAAAAGGCTAGACTGGGTGGCCTCTGAGCCCCTAGATTCCATGCAGCTTTCTCTGCCTCTCCTCCAACAGCGGAATTACCAACGCATGCCTCCGTGCCTGGCTTTTAGATGGTGTCGGAGATCTGAGCTCAGGTCGTCATACCTCCAAAACAAGTGCATAGCCTCTGAGCCATCTCTGCAGCCCTGATTTCAGTTTTCTTTTTTTTTTTTTAATTGAAAACCACTGGTCAGGCCAGTTTCACCAAACTCATTCTTTAGTCTAAAAATTCCAGTAGCTACAGAACATTTCCACTCGAGATTAGCGTTTCTCAGGAACAACACAAATCCATGTCCTATCTCACCACTAACTTGCTTTCCCCAATGCGAGGATCTGGTCATCCAGTGTTCCTCATCCACTGGGACCTACAGGCACCGCAGACACCTCAAGCAATAGAGAGTGGAGCGGTGGAGCTGAAGACCACCGCACCCACCCTCACCAGGCACTGAACTTGTGTTTTCCCCACTGAGGGCAAAATGAGCACAAATCACTGGAAGCAAGGACAGTGGAAAAACTGGCCATCTGAACACATCTGCTTCCAATCTTCAGAAAATTTAATTTCAACATGTGGACTTTTGAGACCATTTTTTTTTCCTTTCAGTTCTGGATGCGAGTGGGTGAGTTGTTTCTGATTCCGCCTCTCCAATCTGGACAGACAGTGCAGATGTGGAGACTCCTCAGTTAGGAAGTCTGAGGGTTATTATGCAAAATGGGGTCAAAGGGCCAGGGTCCACTCTCCACATCGAACTGCCTCATTCTTACATGTGACTTTCATTTCTCTCTTTAGAAATTAAGATTATGAATTACAGGGGGGAGGTGGTACACACAGAAGCCAGAGGAGAATCTTCAGCATCTTTCTGTGCATCTCCCTACCTAACTCCCTGAAGACAGGATCTCTCACTGAACAGAGAGCTGGTCTGTCAGCTAGGCTGGCAGCCACAAGACCCAAATAGCCTTCTGTTTCTACCCTACCCTCCATGACAATGCTGGGTTATAGGCACACACACCTATTACGTGAGTGCCAGAGTCCAGTTGAGATGGTCATGCTTAAACAGCAAGCACTCTTGCCCCCTGTGCCATCTCTCCAACCCCATAAATTCTCTTCCTACGAGATTCTGAGAGTCAAAAAGTATTAATTTGATCACTATGAGCAAAATAATTCTTCCAAACTTCCCAAATAACTTTTCTAAGAATAAATGATTAAAGCTTTAAGTAGTAAATTCTCATACTAGTTATGTAGGAAGGGAGACACCAATTACATATATGCATAATACATCCAGAAATAAATAAATATTTAAGCATGTATCCTTATTGCTAAACACATATATCCTGGTTTGCAGCATAATCATGATATACATTTATTCCAGTTTACTAGAGGTGCTATTTGGTAAGCACCACAAACCAGGTGCAAAAACAAATCCAGAAGATATAAACCCAAAACCAAAGTGTCAAGCAGGGGTTCTTCCTGAGGGCCATGAGATAGAAGGGTCAGTTTCATGTAGCAGTTGGCTACATGGCTCTTCCTGTGTCTCCCATACCACCTTCCCTCCACACATATCTCAATAACCACGGTCCCATGATTCACGGGCCCACCCTAGTACTTTAACTTGGGTATCTCTGCAAAGATTCCATCTCCAGTGAGGTCACATTTAGAGATACAAGGAAATAGAACTGAATGTTGGAGACACCTATAATCTATAGTATATATAGACTTGTATATGGGCACACACAATCATACAGTCTAGCTACATATATCCATACATATATGACTAAAACCATCCTCATCAATTCTGGAGGATTTATAGCTGCATCGAGTATGGTCACACACCATGTCTAAGGTCTGTCACATCCTTAATGTTACATGTCCACTGTGTTCACAACCTTAGCTCTACTTTCTTTTTCAGACACAGAACCAAGACCACACGTAGACATCCATGCTTCAAACGTAAAGAGCTGCTTCAAGCCAAGCAGCCTAAAATAAATGCTTAAAAACAGAGCATGCTTTCCAACGGAGGTAAAGATCACAGTGAAACCAGGAGGAATGTGCAAGCCAGCAAAAACTGAGCTCTGTAACTGAGCCAAACCATGACAGTCTCCTCGAGAAATATGGAAACCCGAGAAAGTGGTTCTGTTACGACTGTTAGCTGTGGAACTCGGGCCGGTCCTCTGAGCGACAAGTCGCACAAATCCATCCCATGTATTCAGTTTGGAAAGAAACGTGTTCGCTGCACCTTTGAGTCTGGGAGTCTGAAAACCACTGCAGCCTTCTTCCTGCTGGGAGCTTCTCAGCACTGAAAGCAAATGCTATTCCTGAATCCCAGCTACCACAGAGGGGCTGCCTTTAGGAAGGTGGACCCGCTGCAAGTCTCCCGAGGAAATTCTCAGAGCTTGTGTGTCATGGCAACCATGCTTTTCGTCCTTACAAACGATGGAATGCTCTCCTTCTGTCGAACTATTAAAGGGTGGCCTCTTCAAACTGCCTTTGGCTTTTTAAGCAGCTCTTGTGGCATCTGAAGAGATGCCCGTCAACAGATGAGTGGATCGTGAAGACGTGGTACCTACCCACAATGGTTGTGTGGAAAAGTGAAGTCTGCAGGAAAATGAATGAAGCTAGAAAATACTATATTAATTAAGCGAAGTAACCCAGGATCAGAAAGACAAGGACCCATGCGGTCTCATAGGCAGACCTAGCTTCCAAGTTATGGAAGTGTAAGTTCAGATGTGAGTGAGTTTAGATCGAGATCAGAAAACTAGAATGGGGTCAAGGAGAGAGGGAAAGCAGCTTTTAAAGGTGGGAGATTGGGGGTAATAGAACACAGAAAAGTAGAAAGGGGAAGACAGGAGGGCAGAAGAGTACCAGGGAAGGACAGTGTAAGCATACAAGCATCCTGAGGGTCAACCACACTAAGCATGTGTGAAGCTGATATAAGAAAGCATGGCTCTTTGTAATGCTAATTTTGAAAATATTATTAAAATGTTTTCAAAGGTCATGAAGCATGCAAAGGATTACTAAGTAAGGTAAATCTGTTTCATCTGGGGAAAAATCATTCAGGTTGTTTTGCTTTATTGTAGAGAAAAAACATGGAATATGAAATTTATTGTCGGGCTGGAGAGATGGCTCAGTGGTTAAGAGCATTGCTTGTTCTTCCGAAGGTCCTGAGTTCAATTCCCAGCAACCACATGGTGGCTCACAACCATCTGTAATGAGGTCTGGTGCCCTCTTCTGGTCTTCAGGCATACATGCGGACAGAATGTTGTATATATAATAAATAAATAAATATTTTTTAAAAAGAAAAGAAATTTACTGTCTTCACTATGTTAAGTGTGTGGTGCAGCGGTGATTAGGGTGTGCACCACAGTGCTTAGTGTGTGCACAGCACTGTTCAACCCATCTCAGATGTTTCTTCCTCTTGCAACATTAAACCGCCATTTTCGGGGATTGCAAAGAAGGCTTAGTAGTTAAGAGCATGCACTGCTCTCGCGGGGGACCTCAGTTCATTCCCCAGCGTTCACGCTGGACCACTAACCAATACCCTTTTCTGGTTGATCTCTATGAGCCACCAGCACACATGGCATCCATTCACACAGACACATGCACACAAACGAACACAACAATAAACCCTTAAAAAACTATATCCATTAAACAACTATGCCATTTGCCTGAACGTGTGTATGTGTATAGACACCTGAATGTGTGTTTCTGTAAATGGGCACATGTGTGTGCATGTGTGTGTGAGCATCTATGTTCATTAGAGTTCACTAAATACAAAACCATCTCAGGTAAGCACAACTGATTGTACTCCTTCCCTATCCAGACGCTTTCCAGTTCTGAAGTCTATATTCCTTAGCAAACTGATGGTCATATTACAGCATTTTCATACAGGTTTCTGTTTATTTTTTGTGCCTAATTGCTTGGGCAAAAACTTTTGATTCTACATGAAAGTCTGGGAGAGAGACTCTTCCGTTGCTCCTCAACTTAGTGGAAAACACATGATTTTTCCACCACCAAGTGTAACGTTGGCTATGGTCTCTCTCACCCTTCTCTCCTTTGTCCGTTCTCTCTCTCTCTCTCTCCTCTTTCACTTGCTGTGGGTTTTCACATATGGTCTTTATTATATTTGGGACATTCCTTCTATTTCTAGGTGGTTTTGCTGTTTTATTGTAATGGAAAACTCAGTGTTTTCTGTTTGTTTTGTTTGTCTATGCAGTTTTGAAGCCTGTCCTGAAACTCGCTCTGCAGACCAGGCTGGCCTCAAACTCACAGAGACTGCCTGCCTCTGCCTCTCGAGTGCTGGGATTAAAGGTATACACCACTACCACACAGCAGAAATCTCAGTTTTATCAAATGCATTGTTCTCTATCAACTGAGACAATTGTGTGTTGTCTTTCAATGTGTTTTTAAAAACAGCATTATAGTAATTTTCAATATGCAGGATCATTCCTGCATTTCAAGAATGAATCTTGCCAGGCAGTGGGTGGCACATACCTTTATCCCCAGCACTCGGGAAGCAAAGGCAGGTGGATCTCTGTGAGTTGGAGGCCAGCCTGGTCTACATAGTCAGCTCCAGGACAGGCTCCAAAAAACTACTGAGAAACCCTGTCTCAAAACAAACAAACAAAAAAAGAATGAATCTTATGTGGTCACAACAGGTGACCTTTTCATTGTCTTGGTGAGTACTATGTGCCCATATTTTGTTAGCAATATACATCAGGGACACTGGTTCACAGTTTTTCTACATTATCATTGCTTCGTTTAGGTCTCACAAAGATGTTTTCTACCAGAGTAAGTTTGGAAATGCTCCTTCCTCTTTGATTTTTTTTTGATAAATTTGAGCTCAATGCCAGTTAAAATTTCTGGAACCTTAACTCAATGAAGCCAATTCGCCTTGGGGTTTTCTCTGTTGGGAGGGTTTTTTTAATCCTAATTTAATCTCTTTATTAGATCTGTTCAAACAGTGTATTTTTCATAAATCTGTCTTGGGAGATAATAGATTTCTACAGTCTTCAAGGTGTATGACTCTTTAAGGTACCCTATTACATAATCTTTTTATTTCTGTTGTATCTGTTGTAATGTCTCATCTCATACGTCTGATATTTCTCATGGATTTTTTTTCTAAAGGTAGCTAACACATTTTTTTTAATTTTACTGTGTTCAAAAAACAACTTGCTCATTTTGATCTTTAGTTTTCTATTATTTGTTTCATCTATTTATGCTCTCATCTTGCTTTTCTTGCTTCTTCTCATTGGCTTCATTGAATTCAAGGTGCTTTTTTGTTTGGGGGATTTTTATTGCTGTTTTTAGGGTTTTGGGCTTGTGTGTGTATGTATGTCTGTCTCTGTGTGTGTGTGCGTGTGTGCGCGCGCGTGCGTGCGCGCGCATGTGTAGTTGTGTGTGTGTGTGGTTGCTTGCTGCGATTGTCCCTTGGTGGGTTGGGGGTTTTTGTTTTGTTTTGGGATTTAGTTTTTTGTTTTCATTTTGCTGTTGTTTTGTTTTGTTTTGATTTTTCTTTTTCTCACTCCTGGGCTATGAGTCAGTTTGCCAATCTGGGTCTATGTTATTTGTCTGTGTAAATGACACTAAATTTCCCTCCAGCTAGCTTTCCTGGAACGCAGGCATTCCTGGTATGTCGATTTTCATTTAAATTTTCCTCAAGATACCTTCTAATTTCCCTTGTGGTCTCTCATTTAAAACACCAGTCCTCCAAGAGGGTTTTTGTTCTCTTCCATATACTGGTGGCTTTTACAGTGTTTCTCATCCTGTTGGTCTCTAGTTTCCTTTAACTGTAGAAAAGACAACTGCCAGGACTATCATCTCCCCAATTCGGCTAAGGACAGCCCTGTGGCATACAACAGCATGCTCAATCCTGGAGCAAGCTCCTTGTGTACTTGAGAAAATTCAGTTGTCATGACAGAATAATGCTTTCTCCGAGTTTCTCTGGTACAATGTATTGATTACATGCAAGACCTCCACTTCCTTGTTCAACCTAGTTACCAAACATGAAGTATGGATATCTCCTACTGCCATGTCACTGACTGTGTCCTCCTTGATAAGGCAAGCATCTGCTCTATGTAGTTCAGCATCCGCTGTTAGGTTTGTATACACACATTTTAGCTGTATACCGTACAGAGACAACCCCTCGTATTATTATATAATATATAGAAAGAATTATATAGCTCTTTGTCTTGGACTGTTTCGGCTGGCACATATGTGGCCGCCTTATTCTCTTCTGTTACTACCACCATGGAATACCTTTTTCCATGCTTCCGTTTTCAGTCTCTGGGTTATCCATCCATTTATATAGAAACTGCACTGCCCATCAAGGCCAGAAGAGGGTGTCAGAACCCTGGAACTAGAGCTGCAGACAATTGTGAGCTGTCACGTGGGTTACAAGAACAGAACCTGGGTCCTCGTCGAGAGTGGCAATGCTCTTTATTACTGAGCAACTGCTACATCTTCCTCAAGTGACTTATAATGAGACGATTTTTCATTTCTATGACGTTTTATTGCTATATGCTAGATTTCTGATGTAATCAAATATGGTTTACACAGATAACACATTCCCCATGCCCTCTCACTAATAGCATCTTATTGCTCCAATCTTTTTATTTTTGCAATAATATGACTACAAATGATATTTTCCTAAATTGTAAGTCAGTCCCTGGAACAGTAACACAAATTCCACGGACCTATAGTAATTCTGTGGTCCATTTTCCCATATCAGCAAATTTAATTTTAAAACCCCTTGGAGGGAGCCATTTTAGGGTTGGCTAGAATCTTGGCTCTAGAGGGGTTCCCAGGT
>LOEQ01000141.1:308741-322918 GCA_001685075.1 Bramus lutescens | reverse complement strand
GAAAGAAAGAAAGAAAGAAAGAAAGAAAGAAAGAAAGAAAGGAAGGAAGGAACTTGCTTAGTAGCCCAAGGCATCAGCCACCACATAGTTCTGTCAAGTATTCTGAGGAATCCTGGCTTGCCAGGCCCTCACCTGGATTAATTCACGGGGCGGCTTCCCAAGCTGAGTAGGAGCCAAAATCCTAGAGCATTTTTGAGGCCTGACTTTGACCAATTCCTGAAATCCTTGAACGAGCCCAACTCCACTCAGATACAAGTTTTATGTGTGACAGATTGGTAGCCAGCATTTTTAAACTCTCAGCTAAAAGAATGATTACCTTAAACCACACTAACCGGACTAACCAGAGGATAAAGCATGAGAAACAGAAGAATCTGCTTACACCGTCTTTGGATCAGACAACCAAATGGAAATATTAATTTCTTAAAACTGCTAAGGAACCTTAACAACCTACTGAACCAAAACAACATTCTGTCCCACGAACGTTTTCAATTCTTGCCGTGAAATGAAACAGACGCTAGAGATTTTTAGCCACAGGACATAAAATAGGGGCCCTGGGCTCCCATCACTGTGAAGTAGATGCATATAATTAGCACATCATTTTTTTCCCATTAAACCCTACTGCTAGATAATCATGCCAAAGTGTATGTCTTTTCAATTCTCTGGGAAAGAATGGCTGGTATGCTTAGATTGGCCCATGTGCCACCACGTGTTACATGAGCTCTTTGCTTAACCAGACATCGGCACATGCATTTTCAGAACACACCCAGAAGTGAAGGAGGGCACCTGCCTTCCTCAATTGGCATTCCCTTGACTTACTGTGCCAAGGGTAGGAAGCCAGTCCCATCCGCTAAATAGGTCATTGCTCTTCATAAGGTCCTCTCACGACCATCAAGAGCTCCACGTAGTCCTCTGCCAACCTGGAATCTGTTACAGAGACATTCAGCTCCCTGTGGTCACATGATCTTCAAGGAGCTAAAGACCATATGGTCGTGGTCTCAACCCGAGTCTTCTCTACTCCTAGTGCCTAAAGCCGTGCGTGATAAATAGTAGTTTCTATACAGATGTGTTCTGAGTTGACTAAACAAGCCCGCAACTGCTTCTTCCTCTCAGGGCTGGGACGTTTAACCCCCAAACAAGCAGGTGCTTGCAAAATAACTCCTTTGACGTCAATAAGAAGTGACGGAAGTTTCCAAACGTAACATTTATCAAAAGAAATGTTTGCTCATTTGTTCTGAATAACACAAGAGCCCTCTACTGAGAACCTCTTCAGCTTGCCTACATTGGAGTCAGGTAGTACGTGTTTGTCATTGTAACTCAGCCGTGATTCCATCCCACTGAATTCTGCTACATCTTGTGTGCTCTTGAACTGTCTTGTCGCCTGCTTTGTTGGCGGGTGCTTAAGACAAAACACCTTATCCATAGCAGCTTGGATGGATACCAACGCAAGCATGGGTAGGTAGAGGTCATAATTTGGCTGTGACAGAGAGGTACAATCCCAATGCAGATACTTTGGGAACTAGATAATAAGGAATAGGGGGATGGCCAAAGTTGACCCTGGAACTCAGTTTTTCTTCTTTATATCAAAGGACGACCAAACGATAAATTTCAGTGGAGATAGTTTATTGATTTATTGTCTCCGTTTGACTTCCAATGAAAGGGTATCAGAGCGTGTCTTGTCACTGAAGGGAGAGCAAATGAAAAACGTCTCATAAGAAATTCCATTAGAATTCACCATATATCAGTTGTCTGTCACACCTAAGCCCTTACTTATACTTTCTTCATTCATACCTCTACTTCGCAGACGAGAACATGGCTCTGAAGTTCATAGTGATGATGTTGAAAACATTTTTTAAAATTTATTATGTCCAATATGTATGTCTGCATGTCAGAAGAGGGCACCAGACCTTATAGATGGTTATAAGCCACTATGTGGTTGCTGGGAATTGAACTCAGAACCTCTGAAAGAGCAGCCAGTGCTCTTAACCTCTGACCAAACTTTCTTTCTATACGTACAAAGAAAGCAACACAATCAAAGAATTAATTCAAGAAACCCTTCTAGCCCAAGGCATGATGGGTAAGGGCAGTTTCCCTTCTGGCCCTGGCTCCCAACCTCTGCAAGGACTGGTATCAACACCATGGGCTGTGTTTACATCTTTGGCAGGGCCTAGCTCACTGATGTGGTAAGCAGAACTCTGGGAAGGGGAGGAGCGGAGGACTGAGTCACCCTTCAGCTTCTTTTGTCTCCCTGCGTCTGACCAAAGTGACAGAGGCACCTCTCCCTAAAGTGTCACTGGAGACCACGGAAGAAAGGTTAGAGGCTTACCCCATCAGGCTGAAACTAACTTTTAAGACGAAATGTTTCAACATAGCCATGGGAAGAGGTTAGGATGGAAATTCAAGGCAACCTCTAGTCTCTTTTGTCCTTCAGGTCACACTGAAATGTGAGCCTTGTTAACTGAGTGGCCCACTTTGAAAGCTGCTGTGTTCATCTTAAATATAGCCTCACCCTGTGGGTTGGATGGAAGTGTGCCCCACAGGCGGGTATGTGTGAACACTTCTACCCCAGTAGGTGGCCCTCTGTGGACATTATGGAACCTTTAGGAAGCGGAGCCTTGCTGGAGGAAGTATCTAACTGGTGGTTAGCTTTGAGGGCCTATAGCCTGACCCCACTTCCTGTTCTCTCTCCCCCACTTTCTGTTCTCTCTCCCCTTCCTCTCATTTCTCCCCACTCCCTCCTTCCCCTTGCCCTGGCCCCCTCCTTCCTGTATGCTGCTGGAATGTGATTAGCCAGTTTCTGCTCCTGCTGCCATTATGGACTCTAGTCTTCCAGAATCCTAAGACAAAACTGGCTTTCCTCCCCTAACTTGCTTTTTGTTGAGTTATTGCAGCAACAGAAGAGTAACTAATATGCTCTACTCTTCCGCTTTGGGTTTTGTTGTTGTTGTTTAGAGGGGCGGAATTCATGTGGATGAGTGGGCGTTAATGCTTGTAGCAGAAGGCAAGAGGTAAACCTCAGGTAGGATTCATTCCTCAGAGCCGTCCACCTTGCTTTGCTTTGTTGTCTTGGAGACAGGGTCTCAATTTGTAGGCCTGGCTGGCCTGGAACTTGCTAAGTCCATCAGACTGGCCTCGAACGCAGCCACAGAGAAACAAAGATGCAGGAAAAAGCCAGGAGCTAAGAAAGACAGTGTGATGAGGAGGACGGAACATGCCCCTATCAGACAGAAAAATAAAGGTCTAAGTCTTGGACAGTGAATTGGTATAGTTTGTGGAAGGCAAGATAAGACCAACTCACCCGACTTTAAATAGAGTTTTTAAATGCAAAAATAGGTCCAAACACGCACATAAATTAAATGTATTAGAGCTAGCATCCCAAATCGTTAATTTTGTGGGTGGGTACGAGGACAGAAGTGTGGATAAAGAAGGTGGGCACAGTAGCCCACACCAGTAATCCCAAAGCTCTGGAGGCAAAGACAGGAGGAGCATCCATCCCTGCAGCTTGTGGCTCAGTCAGGGTTCACTTGGAACCAGCAGGTAAGAGCAGGAGTCACTGCACTGACTGGTGTGGCTGACTCTGCCTGGTGGAAGAGGGGCAGAGACTGAGAGTCAGGAGAGACCCATGTTCCACCCTCATTGTGGACACTGCAGCATCCTGAGCCCAGGGACTTTGACTCCTCAGTAAGGCATTCCTGAGGGAGTAGGGAGTTTAGGATGAAGAGACTGGTGGGAGGAGGGGCACAAGGAAGATAGGGCCGGTCACCGAAGTGCCACAGATGCTTTCAGGGTCCAGGATGACTTTCAAGCACAAACCACATCTTTCTGATGAAACCCCAGCAAGCAACTGGGTGCAGTGCAGCATAAACACATGTGGCTGGCCAGTTCTTTGGCTCCCATGAATGATCCAGTCCTTAAGCCACGGGCCTTGAGCCCACATGAGACTGTAGAGTGGAGTTGGGGGAGGGGGGGGATCGAGACAATTTGCCAAACACACAAGGGTTGTGCAATATAAAAAATCAATCCCAAACTAAGCCTGTCATGACTCCAAGGTGCTCATGGACGCAGTGGCCCTCAGTGCATCACAGAGCTTCAGTGCAGCCTTATTCCCGAACACATAACATGCACAGGGTGCACCATGCATTCTGACCCACCACACAGCACCAACAAATGCTGCCCAAAACACCTTGGTGTAGGCAGAGGTTGCTCGTTCGTTTCCCGGCCGCCCAGACCTGAAATAATCACACAGGAACTATATTAATTACAATACTGTTTGACCAATAGCTTAAGTGTATTTCTTACATCTTAAATTAACCCATTTCTATTATTCTGTGTATTACCATGAGGCTTGTGGTTCCGGCCGGGGTGGGCATCTTTCTCCTAAGGCAGCTATAAGGTGTCTCTCTGACTCCACCTTCTTTACTCCTCTATCTCTGCTTTGAATTCCGCCTTGCTCTATTCTGCGATGTCATAGGCCCAAAGAAGCTTCTTTATTAACCAATGGTAATAAAACATATTCACAGCATACAGAAGGGAATCCCGCATCATGTTGGTATAGAGTTGAGGCCACTGTTAAGAACTGATTTTTTTTTTACCATACCTACATAGTTGCTTATTCTTTTAAAAATATAAGTTTGGTTATCAAAAACAAAGTTTTAATATTTTCTTAGAGACATTCCTCAGTGTGGAAGTATCATATTAGCATACCTTGGGATTTAGTTCTGACAGAATACTTGAGTTTTAAAAACTGCTGTTTGCAATTCTGAGTTTCATAAAATGAATTCTGGCCTGGGATTAAGGAATCATCAACAATTTCTGAAATGCCCTAACTATACTCCTCTCACTTTGTATTACACATTTAAGTGAGACAGCATTCTCAGCAGTGGCAACTCTAAAATCAAGTATCAATGAACTCTGCAAAACATTGAATGCTGCTGTACATCCTGCAGCACCAAATGTTCAAGATTTGGTTCTTTATTAAGCAGGCACAGCTATCGTCAGTATGAAATTTGCTTTTTAATAAATTGTCCACATCAAAATCAACCACCCTCTCTCCCCCTCATCTTTCAACGCATGTTCTGCAGGAAAACCCACGCTTTCCTAATTAGTTAAATCTGTCTGCTTCCCCCAGGACTCAACTGACACAAACGGCCTCAAATCTAAGCTTTGGTTTGTGGCCAGTGAGATGGTCCAACCATAAAGGCAGCTAATGCCAAGCTTGTGACCTGAATTTGAGCCTGGGGCCCCACGTGGTGAACAGAGAGAATGCTGCAAGTTGTCCTCTGACTTCCATACACACAGGGGCATCTGCATGCACACACCGCACACACACAGACGCATGCACACACATGACCTGTAGCTGTTTTTCCAGCTAGTCCAGCATCCTGCAAACCCCAGCTAGTCTGTCTCTATCCCCCAGGGCTGTGCTTACTAAAACAAGCAGTCATTTTATGTGGGTGCTGAATCCTTCTGCTTGCTAAGTTCTCTTACCCACTGAGTCCCTTCTATACAGCCTCAGGTTCGGTATTTCTAACGCTGCTCTGAGGGCCACCGAAGCAAAGAACCCAGGGCAGCTGTGCTTCATACACAGGAAGGGTTTGTGAAGTAGCCAAAGATATTGGCAGGGACCCTCAGGTCTGTCTGTTCCACCAGCCATGGCAGTTGTGGACCTGGGCGAGCCTGCTCTATGCTGTGTGAGCATGCTCAGCTTCTGATTAACCATGCTAGGCTGCCTCACCTTTAGCCTGTGTATCATGTGTGTCATTCGAGGTCAGCCTCAGAAAATAGAAACCACTTTAATTAAACAGGAAGAGGCTGAAGGAATGCCGAAGACTGGCTCCAGGCAGAAGGGTGGGAAGGCTGAAAACGCACATGTGGGCACAGAACTCAGGAAATAACTCTGAGAGTAGTACAAAGAACTGGCCTCCAAGGTGCAGATACCCCTGCCACGAACAAGGCAGTGGAGCCAGAAAACTGCTCCTGGGACTTAACACAGTCAGGAAGGGGGCTGCCTTCAAAGCCACACTGCTGCTAGCACTGTGCTGACAAAACCTGCCTGCCCACACCCCATACCTTGTCACCCTTGAAGCCAGCAACTGGATAGCCACTAGGGAAACTGTGCTCCCTCCACAGCAGGCCTGGCCCACCGCGCCTTCCAAATGTCCCATGGATGTCTGAGGGCCCAAGATACAAACGCAGTTGGGACCTCGTTTCCCAATCTTTGTAAGCACTGGAAATGTTTCAGGCACCAGGAACCTCAGTCAGTTCCCTGTGTCCCTGGAAGAAGGGGGAGGGGGGCAGTAGGCTGTGGCCTGCACAGCGAAAGGTATCCCCTGGCTTGGGAAAAGAGGGAGCCAAGAGAGGCGAGCACAGCCCCCATAGGACTTGAGCTGATCATTCTGAGCCCACGGCCCTTGGAAACTGTCAAATGCTACCTTCTGCTGCCCTCTGGTGTTTGTGAAACAAACTGCTTCTCCACCCAATCACATGGCATCTTAATTACTAGGATGAGTAGCTGTGAATACCTGGTACTAAGAAAACAAGAACTTTCAGACTGCAGGACAAGGCCACCAGACCCGTCAACACCATTACCACAAACTGATCTGGTCAGTTGACATCCAGGCAACATTTTCGCCAGTGTTACTGGCTCAGGCCTCCACTGCAACTAGAAAGCTGATTGTCAGTTTGTGTGAACTTCCCAGTTAAGCCCTACTAGAAGTGTCTGACTTGCTAGCTTGCTTTTCTTTGTAGCTTATCTTTCAGGGCCCGAGCCCCACCACCCAGCCCTGTCCTCACCTTGGATGAAGACTAGAGGGTAAGGTCTGTGATTTACAGGACTCAGCCAGTAGAAAAGCAGTGACTATCAATCACTTGTGACAATGCTGGAATGAAGTGCCACTCACTCGGTGCAACCAATAAACTAGTCATTGTTCCATTTTAAATCCATACGCCCAAAAATACCAATAGAATTATGGGCTGAACAGTAAGCAAGACCAGAGCGGCCCTCCCCTGCACATATGAAATCTTCTGCTACAGTGTCCTGTCTCCCCGTTTAGGTCCCCAGTACTGGATCCACTGAGTGGTTCTCTTTCGGAATGGTCACACCGGTAAGATGGGAGCCCACGCTCCCAGGTTAGTGGCTGTCATGTTCTCCTCCTTCTCTTTTCCTTACCGTCATTTGTGTTGAACTGGAAAATGGTTTCAGGTCTTTGCAAAAGAAGGGTAGCTTAGAGCAGGTCGCACTTCGAATGATGTGGTCTGAGCTGTGCATGCGGGGCCAGAGGTCAGAAGCACTCTTACCAATAGAGACTGTTCTAGACCCTTCAGTGCACACCGTTTTGTGCCTCTATGGAAGGAATTAGACACCAGCGGGGCTGTGGTTGCAGTGCCTTTTGTGAGAACTGTCTCTACGCCAAGACCACCGCCTCTGAGCTCTAGGTACCTGCAAGCTCTCTGACACAGTTTCAAACCACTGTAAGCTGGAGACGTCCACAGAAAGCATTTCTTACTTTCTGCTTAGGTAGCAAGTCTTTAGCTTCCAGGTGCTCGGGCTGTCCCTATCCCAAGTCTCTGAAGTGCTCTGCTGTTAGGGGAAAGGCATTTGCAAACAAGGCCAGGCAGAGATCAGAGGGCCCCTGCATGCTGTGGGGACACACATCACACTCTGTCCATCTGCTGTTTGCTTTCCTCTTGGGGAAGAGATGGCTTTCCTTGAGGCAGTAAGGATGAAAGGCGGCAGGGATGGGGGTGGGAGTAGGGGGAAGGGGTGACGACAAGCTTGTGTAGGGTCAGGGCCTGTGTAATCAGGTCTCGGGAGGGATCTACTTCAGGGCTTTGGAATTTGGCTCAAGGGATGCCATCCTGCTGGGTTCACAGAGGAAATTCCCAGGGGCTAGAGGTACTGGCCTAGTCACAGAAGTGAGACCATAGAGCGGACAAACACTTAGGAAAAGAGGTTGCCTTGCTGCAGTTGTGATAATGAGAACTGCCAGACCCCTGGGATGAGCAGTGCAGTCACAGGAGAAGTGTGGCTCTGGGAAACAAGTCAAGGTAGCATAAACAATTAATCATTCACTGAGAGAAGATACTGGACACAAATCATGGTAGTTTGTACAATACCACAATACGCATTCAACTAAAAATTATTTGGACACACATGGCTAGCTGGTCTGTAATTGGAACTATCAGTGTCTGCTACTACAGCACCATAGATCAAAGTCGCAGATGCAAGTGTCTCTAGCATTCTGCTTTAAGGAATGTGTCCGAATCGTAGCAGGACAAAATGAGATAGATGAGTGTATTCATGGAAGCAAGGTTCTCTAATGCTGGAACCATCATTCAGAGACCTGTTTAAAAGTTGGGGTGCAGTCGCATGGAACATGATGCATCATGAGATGAAGGCGAAAGACAAAGCGTCCCTGAATCCTAATACGTAAGACACAACAATCACAACAAACTCCCAAAACTCGAGTTTCAGAACAGACTTGCTATGCTGTCACAATCAAAGCAGAGAGGGCCAGAAAACAAAGAGGAAGAACGCACTTGATAAGGGTCCACAGGCCCCAGCAGCCTTTCCCACTCCCACCAGTCAGATTTGCAGAGGGACCTACACAGAATAGGAAAAAAACATATATATACTCTCACCCCCTCCGCTCTTCCTATGTATTAGAACTGCATTTTAATGAACATAGGGCTTACGTAGGGATTGGGATATGGCTCAGGGGCTAATTTGCCACATAGGTATAAGGATCTGGGTTCAAATCCTCAGAACCCATGTAGAATCTGGACACATAGCACTCCTACAGAAGCTGGAAGTCGGAGGTGGAAGAAACTCCAGACAGCTCGAGTAGGCCAGCTAGCCTGTCTGGTTCAGAGGCAAAACTCGGAGGGGCTTGTTTCAACCAAAGAAGATGAGGCCTAACACCCCAGGTTATGGTGAAAGGCATTTTCAGAAGCTGTGATGAGCCTAGCCTCTGGTCTAGAACTGTCTGTTTAGTAACAGGCTGTATCACAGCTACTTCCTCTGAATTTGAACATCCCTCCCTGAAGAGAGGAGGAGGCTCACAAAACTCTTAAGACAGTTATTACTGTGACATCATGTGAGCAGTGGACTCAGGGAGAGGAGACCCTCCAGCAAGCTGGCTGGCACGTGGCCAACACATGGATTACAGTGCAGAATAGATCACGTGTTGGGCATCAAACAAGCCAGGCAAATGTAAAAAACAAAACCGAACCCCAGACACCAGAGGCCAGGGAACGTGTTCATCCATAATGGGGATGAGTTACCTGTTGCCTTCCTCCATGACTAACATGCCAGAGGGAGTCCACTAGAGAAACAGAATTCAGAGCTGGGCTGGAGAGTGAGCTCAGCAGAGTACTAAGAACACATACTGCTCTTCAAGAGTTTGGTTCCCAGCACGACATCAGGTGCTTCCCAACTGTCTCAAATAACAGCTCTCAGGGCCCAATTCTCTCCTAGCTTCCTTGGTGGGGCACTTGCATGTACAGGTACAAACCTGCATACATGCATGCAAACAAACAATAATTGTGTTAAAAATAAGAAATCTAAGTTATCTTAAAGTTATAGAGCCTATAGAAAACCTTAGAGCTAAGAAAAACTGAAAATTCCAAAGTAGAGATGTTTTATGGAAACAATGCATGCCTATTTGCCAAGACAATCATGATAGTTGAGAGCTAGAGTCAGCAAAGGGTACTACATGAAGCTGGAAAGCAAGGCCTGCTTTGGTGGTTCTAGATGTGCATTAGCTACAGTTAGGTGTTATGGTCTGTAGCTGAAATATCCATCAGAGCGCATGTGCCGGAGGCTTGGCTCCTAGCTTGTGGTGCAGGAGGTGGGGCCAGCTAGCTTCAGAAAGTGATCACTGGGATGTTTCCTTGGGGAACTCGATCTTGCCAACTGCTTCCTGTATCTCTTTCCTCTACTTCCTGTCCACTCTCAACCATGAATACTTTTTTTCTCTACATCTTTCCAAGAGGTCCCTGCCTATCCTTGGACCCACCATCAAAAGATTCAAGAAGCCGTGGCATGAAATCTCTGCAGTCACAAGACAAGAGATCCTTCCTCCCCTCAAAGTTATACTAGGCATTCTGTCCTACAAACAATAAATATGATCAATCTCACGGACATTGGACAAGAGGCCCAGTCCAACCCCAAGGGGGTGGTCAGGATTTGAACACTCCTAACCAGATGCTTAACCACTTAACAATTTATACTCCCTGCCACCCTTTGGCAGAGTGGGGACTGAGCCTGGGATTTCATGGATGCTAGACAACCTTCCTGTCCCTGTGTGCACCTTAGACAAACTTCAGATTCAGATTTTGGAAACTAATATATATATGTAATGAGATCTTGGAAACCTAAAAAAAAATTCTGTGTGCGTGTATAATGAGAACTTGAGGGTAAAATGTAAATCTAAAAATGAAATTCATCTTTTGTATCTACACCTTATATAGATAACCTGAAGGTCATCTCACACATTACCAATTCTTTCTGTTCTCCTACGACCTGTCACAAACGTAATGTACAGAATGCTTTAGTTGTAGTGCCAGTGCTTAAGGTTTAAGATTAGGAATGTTCTGGAGCAGAGGATGCTGGGACTCTCCAACCTCTGCCATTTTATACCCAGAAGGAACCTGCAAATACATCTTTTACCATTTTTGATCTTCTTGAACATCACACTTATATTAGAAACCATTACAGTTTCTAATGAGACTGGTTTAAATGACAGTTTTGAAAAACACATTTCAAATTCATGTTTGGCATTTAATTTAAACATGCAGTTTCTTGGGCAGCATTTCTAACTTTACAAAAGAATGGTTTTATGTTTAATGTATTTTATAATAAATACAAAAGGATGGTTTTGTTTAATGTATTTTATAACAAATACAGCACAGCCAGTGGTTGAATTACCAAAAGCATCTGATTTGTGAATGATAAACAATTGATAGTACCAGTTGTGCATAATTTTACTTTTTGCTTGGGAAGTTTTACAAATTTAGAGTAATAAATTCATTTTAAAGTTTAATTATAAAAAAGTATTGTTTATACTTCAAAACATACAAACACCGTTATAACATTTCCAAACTTATCAGTGACAAGCTGGTGCCAAAGTGTGATAAAGGAGGGAGGGTTACTGTTAGGGAAGAAAAGAAGATTCTTGAAGACGGCTACTGTCTATCTACCTGAAAGCTGCTGTTTCAGCGCCCCCTGGTGGTCTAGTGAATGTGAGGAAACCCAGGAAGATTTTCTAGCTATATTAAATCCATTTAAAATATACTAATACCAACTTTTAAATTTAGAAATACAAACTGGTACCAACTAGGGTTTTTTGTTGTTTTTAAGGGTGTCTCAGTTAGGGTTTCTATTGCTGTGAAGAGACACCATGACTACGACAACTCTTATAAAGGAAGACATGTAATTGGGGCTAGCTTATAGTTCAGAGGTTTAGTCCATCATTGTCATGGCGAGAAGCATGGCAGCATGCAGGCAGACATGGTGCTGGAGGAGCTAAGAGTTCTAAATGATCCACAAGCAACAGCAAGCAAATTGTCACACTGGGAGTGGCTTGAGAGCGAGACTTCAAAACACACCTCCAGAGTGACAGTTACTACAAGGCCACACCTCCTTATAGTGCTACTCCCTATGGGCCAAGCATTCAAACAGGAGTCTATGGGGGCCATGCCTATTTCAACCACCACAAAGGGCATTGCCAAAAANAAAAAAAAAAAGGAACTAGCCAGAAGAGCAGGCTGTCAGCAATGTTATATAAACATCAGAAAGTATAATTAGCACCAAGTCCTTGTAGACCTCAACGATCAGACACCCTGACACTGTCACTCCAACCTCAGAAGCCAAAATCCCCACACAGCAACCTAATGCTGTACAGACACAGCTCCACCTCATCCCTTCAGTTCCTTCCAGTACTTTTTCAGCCCCTTTGGCAACTACTTTGTTGCTGAAAAAACAAAAACAAAACAACAACAAAAACAGGCCACTGATTACTGATGGCTGCGTTCTCATCCTTGACAACAAAAACTTAATGTGTACAACTATATGGTAGGCCACTCTCAACATTTACTGAATTAAAAAAAGCATGAAGGCGTGGCATGGACGCCAGGTGTGGTGGTACACTGATTTAATCCCAGCACTTGGGAGGCAGAGGCAGGCTGATCTCTGCAGGTTCGAGGCCAGATTTATCTACACAGTGAGTCTTTAAAGGAGGGTGGGGGAAATAAAGGAGGTATGGGGGAGGAGGGATGGAAAGCTACTAACAGTGAGCTTCTCTTACAAACAATGAAAATCAAATTCAACCAAGCATTATGGACAGCACAAATCAGTTCCCTTCCAGACAACACTGTGGGAATGCAGGGCCAAAGCCTCTCCTGGAATTGCATTTGGGAAGATAACAATGTGACACACCCTGACCTCTTCCCCCACCTCCAAACTACTCTGGCTTCAAACCCATGCCATGCCATCTACTTCAACAAGGGAAAAATCAGGCCTGAATTCGAATGCACTGGGGAAAATTATGTTTTTTTAATTAATCTTCAAAATTCTGATTACCTATCAGAGAGTTGCAGTGCTAGAAATAGAACTGAAAGCCTTGCACAATCTAGGCAAGTTTCCTACCAGTTACATATATAAATCTCACATCTCCCCTCCGTATGTTCCTCTGTTCCTACCTTGTCAAGTTCAGTAATTTCAAACTTACTTTCCCATGAACAAAGCAAAGAGAAACATCTGAGTCTTCTAGAGTTCTAAGTGCACAATCTCTGAGCATCTTTAATATATAAAATACATGAGTGCAAACTGTTACCGCATGTCTGAGGTCTGCTCAGTGGTGTGGCTTTGAAACTACTTGTTTTCTAAAACAGAACAGATGCTGAAGAGTGATAGCTTGGGCTTGGTGAGGGCTCGTGATGTGCCAGCTCAAAGGTGGGAAGATGCTTCTGGGCGACAGTAACGATAAGGAGGGCTTCATTTCATACAACATGGCCTTTTGCTCTACACTAACCACTATTTGAGATTAAAGACTATTTCCCTTGCTAGCACAGGAACAATTAGGCTTACAGTGACCCAGTGACGACCCTAAGACAGGACGACAGTTCCACAGGACATCAAGGACAGCTGAGAAAACTGGCCCTTCATGCACAGCAGCTACACTGCACCACGCCACAAACCATGGTGGCAAACTGCACAGGGCCACGTGTGTATGCTGGCTGCGGCTTCCCAGCCCAGTTCCTGGAGCAGAGCACCCAACATACCAAACCCGAGAAAGCATATGGCTATCTTCCAATTCTATTCACAAACACTAAAGAGCATGTTAATTTTCACGTTCATGGTTTTCTTTTTAAACACCTATTTAAATTATAAATACATTCCTAATGAATAGGCTCTGAAAAGCAGTCAATCAGTGGCTGGACCTGGTCAGCTCAGCAGCTGGCTCTCCATTAGCAGTCATGGACAATGATCAGATCTCTGACTTTGTAGACTTGTTTTTTCACATTTCTCATTTAAAAATTTAGGCCACACAACTTCTGTGAACATTCTCACATGAAAAAGTAATTCAGGAAAAAAAATCCTTACCTTACAAGAAAAAATCTGTTACCCAAATAATTCATCTTAAAATATATAATTCAGAAACATGTTTGGAAATTTAGAATTTTTATTCTATGCAATAAAAACAATATGCATAGACCTGGTACATAATTTTTTAGTTTTTACTTTAAAAAAAAAATGAAAAAGCTGTTATGATGTCAGCAATCACATGTACAAGCATCAACTCTATACATGATTTGTGCCTAGGAATCACTTCATCTAATGAATCTGAAAGCTTCTTTGAATCCGCAGTTACGTCACAGCTTTGCCATAGCTGTGAAAGCAGCTCTGGCCCCAGAACACGGGGGGCACACTTGCACATAACAGTCATCAGTGTAAAAACTTTACACACCCATGGTATTGTCATCAGTGTGAAAACTTCACAAAACCTCACATAACTGTTACGAGTGTAAAAGTTACTTCACAGTCTATCTACCTCCATCAAACCCAGAATGATTCACCCCCATTACATGCAGATGCACGGGCAGTCTCATCCCCAATTCTTAAGTAAAATGCAGAACTCTGCAAGATCTTCCACTGTCAGGGCTTGAGATTATAACAAAAA
>LOEQ01000141.1:291441-306326 GCA_001685075.1 Bramus lutescens | reverse complement strand
AAAGAAAAGAAAAAGAGCAAGCCTACAATCTACAAGAGACATACATGAACCTAATGTACATGGGAAGTAGAAAAAGACAAGATCTCCTGAGTAAATTTGGAGTATGGAGACCATGGGAGAGGGTAATGGGAGGGGAAAAGAGAAAAATATATACCTCAATAAAAGCAATTAAAAATAAAGAAAAGAAAGTGTTGTCCAAGGGTAGGTAGGTTGTTAATTTAGGGACTTAGGGGAGAGAAGAGGGAGGGGCAGGTGGGACAAGACATGTTTTAAATGTTAGTTTATTTACTGACATCCTCCAAGCTGGCCTTAATGAAGGCAGTCTGAGTACTGCCTTCACTGGTGCTGCTACATGAGCAAGCCTAATCTGATGTACTCGAAGGTACCCTAAATGGACATATAAAGCCGAAACTGTACTACTCACCTGCTTTTCATCACTAGATAGATTTTTCCAAGCCTGATTTATAGTCTTCAGTTTTCCCTGTAAGACAACAGACAGTTAAGATGTACACACCTAAGAAGGTAGCAAAAGAGACCATTCCGCATTTACCCCAACAAAGAACTCAGCTGTCATTCACAAGCAACATCCACTGACTTATTTCTACTGGACTGTTACATTTTTATTGAGCTGTTACATTTTCATTTACATTTTGAAACATGAGTATGAAATACAATGAGTTATCTCTTTTAATCAAAAATGTCTGCATTCATCTCCACTCTGTCATAAACTAACTTCACAGGTTGTTTTTCTTCCCTGTAGCTGTTTTTTATTCTAAATTTTGTGCCTAGATATTTAGGCATCATCCTAGGAATGGAGCAAACAGTCCTTAATTCTATTCATCTGATCAGCTAACCTAGGTGGTATCACAGCAAAGAGCCACACACAGACTTTGTTCACATAAAGTCATGGGAGGCAGGGGGAATGACAGAACATGGTTGTTTTGCAATTTCCTCCAAGCTCTATTAAATAAAGTTTAAGGCATAAATGCATGTGGACAATAACCAACAGAAGAGGGCAGTACCCACCTAAACTGTGGACAGCAGCAGGCTGGAATGGTAACTGGATTGACTGACACTGGTTGCAGTGCCCAGAGGCAGTAAGGAGAACCTGGGAGCACCAGATTTGTAAGGCAAAATCCAGTGTCCCAGAGGCAGCACCGGGTGGGTGTCACAGAGGGGAAGGTGAAAAGAAGCTTAAATGCCCACCACGGCAGATTCCAGACATTCACATTCCCAAGAGAGTAAAACAGTCACAGTGAAGAATAGGCATTCTTGAGGACAATGTCATCTTGCAAAAAGGCAAGGGAAATACATGAAAACATACAGTATCTAGGTGACAGGGAAGGAAGTTCAAAAACAAGAAAATGAGAAGACACTCAGAAGGTCTATACACAAACACAAGTTATATAGAGTCTAAACAGAAAGCAACAAGCAAAGAAGTCAAATCAAAAAGAACCCAAACTCAAATGGGTTTTATCTAAAAATTTCTAAAATGACATTTTTCTTTGTGTGCACATGTATGTGCACACACAGTAAAGATTAGAAGACAATTTACAGGAGCCAGTTCTCACCTTCCACCATGCAGGTCTGGGGAAATCAAACTCAGGTAAGGTGCCTTTACCAGATGACCATCCCACCAGCTCAGATTTTTTTTTTTGCCTTATTTATTTATTTTTATTGTTTATTTGTTTTGTTTTGGTTTTTTGAGACAAGGTTTCTCTAACAGTCCTGGCTGTCCTGGTACTCGCTCTGTATACCATGCTAGTCTTGAACTCAAAGAGATACACCTGTTTCTGCCTACCAAGTACTGGGATTAAAGGTTTATGCCATCACTACCTGGCTCAAAATTTTTTAATCTGTGGTTCTGGGGATAACCTGGGTGGCCTCATACTCTTATCTTTCTACCTCAACTACCCAACTGCTGATTGTATTTCTCAAAGATCACAGTGGCTGGTAAACCAATGATAATCCTGAAATGCTGAAGAAACATTTTCAAACCATAACTTGATGGCCAATCTAAAAACACAGGAAAAAGGCAGTTTTTAGATATGCAAAACTTGAAATAGTAATTGCCCACATATCCTTAATTAAGGAAACGCTAGAATGAGAATAAATCGGGAAATACAAGCAAAGGCACAAGAGCATTGATACAGGAGCTTGGCATGCTGGTGTACACTGGACAGATGGCAGCCGCCAATCTGGAATAAACCAGAAGCTTCAAACTGATCTGACATCAAACTAAATGTACTGAGTTAGTGAGCACTGACAAATTGGGATTCAAAAAAGATCATAAATGAAACTGGGTAATTTCAATAATGTTTCCTTTGCAAATATGCTGGGGATTAACTGCTGATAAGCCCCTCCTGCATGTGTATGCATATGTGTTATTATCTATGTGCATCTGTATGTATATGTATCTATGTGTTTGTGTGCATTTGTGCATGTACATATGCATATGTGTACACACGTCTATGTAAGTGAGTCTGTGTGTTGGGGCATTAGGAGGCTGGAGTGTTTGCAGATGTTCTCAGGTGGCTCAAGCTGGCCTAGAATTCTCTTTATGATCTAGGACAGCCTTGATCTCTCAAGGACTGGGAGCACAAACATGAGCCACCCATCTAACTTAGCCAGTATTTTTAAATGAATAAAATTATAATCAAGTTATATTCCCACTACTAAGGACAGGGCCCAGTCATTCAGGCTGATAGGTAATTCTTGGGTACAGCCTGCAAGCCAGAATGGATGTATTACAAGTTCTCACCAGCACAGAGCTTTCCTATAGTAGTTTTTAAAACAAAAACATAAAAATGTACCTAGACCCAAAATAAATAAGTGACTGAGGAAATTCTAATGATCAAAAAGGCGAAATTCTAACAATCTAAAAGGTAAACCTGCATTTTAGAATCAGGGAGTCACAAAAATTAAAATCGCAAAGAGAACTTCTGCCACGGCCATGGCTGTTAATCTACCACCAACCCTTCTTGTACTCTTGCCAGTAAAGCTTGTAGACAAGAGTACAGCCAAGAATTCACACTGTGGTGGAGAGCGACAGACATTTCTTTTCTAGATTTGAGGGCTATCAATATGATGCTGGAAGATGCCAGAGTTTGAAACTGTACGAGAAGGATTGTTAAATTGATCCAATTTTGCTAAGTGGAAGTAAAAAAAACAATGTTGGGTACTAGAAAAGGGCCCAAGAAGGAATTTCTTTGACTTCCACAAGATTCTAACTTTTTTTTTGCTGTTTTTGACTTTTAATGGTTAGTCTCTTTAAAGCCGTTTCCATTAAAGAAAAGTATTTCAAAGATGAACATCCATTTTTCTAAGCAAATCATGGTTACTCTGGGAAAACCACAGTATGACTTTATTAAACACTAAAAAATAAATGTGTTTTTGGGAAAATGAATAAAAACTTAAAATCCCAAAGAAAAGTGATTAAGTAGTCAGTACAAGCCTGAGAAGAGCCACGCCACATATATATTTTACTTAAACATACACAACATCTAAGTGCACGGTCAAAGGACTTGTGACTGAACAACAGAACCAGTTAACTCCAGTGATGAGCCTAGCGAGCTTAACTACCCAGTGAGTGATCTGGACATATACACTTCTTTACCACGGCACTTCATATGAGGAAAACACAGCAGCTACTGTCATTCTTGAGAGAATATGACATGGGCTTTGGGTCCACAAAACCACACTCTATGACTATGTCCACACGCACAGCACGTTCCGATTTGCACAAGTATTGTGGACGTCCACAGATGTGAGCCTGTTTCACCTTGACTAAAGGTCAGTGAGTTTGAGCTTAATTTTGCTTTCAAAGTTGTTGACAACAGATGTAGCTACAAACAAGAGATCCTGACCTAGGGTGTGGTTCATTAATATTTTGAGTATAGAGGTGGATCCGCTCCACCTTGTTATTCTGCTCCCTCAAAGGATATTGGCAGGAGGTTCCAGGGGAGTGGCTGCCTGAAGGATACTCAGTCTATTACTTATATAATATTAATGAAGTCTGTTGCCTCCCCCTCGCTTTCTGGAGTGAAGTATATAAGCATGTGGAAAATAACAGTGGGTGGTTCAATATTCACTGAATGTCCCTCCCGATGCTGTTCTGTGTTTCTGTCTCTTATTTCTCTCATAGCCTTTTGCTTAACAGCTCTAATCCTCACGCTCCTACCCTGGAAGGTACAAATTTTGTTGAGGCTGGATCCCAACAGGTGTAACCAATCTTGTTAAAGGACAAGGCATGAAGAGAGCTCATGCCCAACCCCAGAACGAATCTCATTCTTTCTGGGGATGCTGACACCGAAAAGCTGCGGGAGCAGAGCATTTCTAGAAGAATCTTAACTTCTCATGATACAAATGTATTATGTCTCCCCCGTCCCCCAGACAGGGTTTCCTGTCCTGGAATTCACTCTGTAGACCAGGCTGCCTGGACCTCAGAGATCCACCAGCCTCTGCTTCCCAAGTGCTGGGATTAAAGGTGTGTGTACCACTTCCCAGCTTAGTGTTATGTCTCTTTTCTTTTCTCTTCTCTTTCTTTTCTTCCCAACACAGGGTTTCTCTGTATAACAATCCTGGCTGTCCTGGAACTCAATCTGTAGACCAGGCTAGCCTAGAACTCACATAGATCCACCTGCCTGTCCGTGCTGGGGATTAAAGGCATATGCCGCCACCGTCAGACATGTTATGTCTCTTAAATGTAAAAGGTTTATGTTATATAGAGTTGTGTGTGTCTGTATGAACCATAAAAAGAGAAAGGTAACTTAATTAGAAATGTTTTGAAAGTTGTTCTAGTGTGTATGCATAAAGTATATACGGCAACCTATAGTCACCATATACCCAACTGTATAGTAAGAACAAGAACTTATGTTGTTCCAGTGCTGGCAATCAAACCCGAGGTATCACACAGACCCAGCTAGTTCTGCCAGTGAACTATACACTCAGCTCCAAGGATTTTTTATTGTTGTTGTTCAAAGAGACACAATAAATTTCCAAATTTTCTATTTTCTTCATTATGTGACATGATAGACATACAACTTCTTACATGATTTTAAACTAAAACACAAACCTACAAACAACCTACAGCTCTGCTTACCTGAGAAGACACTTCTTTAGCCTCTTGGAAGCTTTCAGATACATAAATGTTGTATGGTGATCGAGGTCTTTTTGGTTTTCCAAGCAAAGTTAATTCCTGAATAATAATAAAAGCGTCATATACAGACACTGGGAAGCCTAATATCTAACAAAACAATTCACTACAATGTATAACAGAATCCAAGTGAACAACTTGTTTTCTTCAGACAGGGACTTGCAGACTGCCACCTTGTAGCCATCCTCTTTCCTCTGCTTCACAAGTGCTGACAGGAATGACAGCCTGTGGCACCACACCAGCAGTGTGATTTGTATATAAAGTATATTTGTTACATCTTGGAAGTCAAAAACTTTTCCAAGCATGAAATCTTAAAAACTGTAATATAATGAGGCATTTCTCCACACAGAAAGGTATTTCCTTTACGTGTTATTTTTGTAGCTTCCATGAACTGAATCATTGTATTCACATATAAATTTTCTTAAAACATGTTTTTAATCGTGGTTTCCTCCTTGCAGGATACACAATCATATTGGCCCAATCAATACATGCCTCCTTTGAGCCTCATAAACACAGGACTATTTAGTAACCTTATCTCACCCCTTCTCTTAATACTCGTAACATTAAAAATTCCAAAGATGTATTCAATTCTTAGCAGGTGCCAAGAAGGGGAACCAAGGATGGGCATGCAGCATCTCTTGCACTTGGTCCCATATTCACTGCGATAGATACTGAATTTGGAGACTAGCAGTATCTGAATTTATAAAATCCTGGGGTGGGTGAGATGACATAGCAGATAAAGGTATGTATTGCACAACCCTGTAAAGGTGAAAGGACAGAATCAACTTCACAAAGTTGTCCTCTGACCTGTTAGTCAGACCCCCTCCCCCACACTGCATACAAATATACAAAATTTAATAGTAAAATAAAGGGGGGGGGGTCTGGGAGATGTTAGGAGACCAAGAGTATTAAATACCTACGGTCTTATCTACATGAGTTTTATTACAGAAACCATAACAGCATTCCCTAAATAAAGAAAAATGTAGCTTGACTTTGAAACAGTGGCCTTCATGTGAATTAATACAAATTAGGAAACAAAAAACTTAAGCATTTCTTTGAAAGGAAATAGACTCCTACTTGAATAACTGGCATTTTCCTGATATTCTAATGAAGGAATTTAGTTATGTTTAGCAACATTCAAATTCATGGTCCTCTACAGACAATTCAAATGTGAAAGTTACTCTAGAAGGAAGACTCAGAGTAAAGATGCTAACTGTGCATCATTCATTTGTTTCATAACTCAAGCTTCAGACCAATCCTACTGACTTACAACCAGGACTTCCCAGACACACCATGTGAGCTATAACCATCCTGCTTTTGTCTAAATGGAGTGCCCAAGTACTCTGCTGTGACATCTACTGTCACTGACACAAGGGAAAACTACCTAGATTCTTGGTTGACATTTTTCCACAGGAAAAGAGTATTTCAATGATACTTACTCTCTTTTTTGTTGAAGCTTTCTTTTTTAAACGTTTTTGCCTGACTTCTTTCTCAAAAGATAGAAGCTGAGTTGGCGTTAGCTGGTCTTTAAACTTGCTCATAGCTTCTTTGTACGCCTTCATTTCTGCCTTAAAATCAGCTTCATACACCTACACATTAAAAACCCAAATAAAAATCAATGAACTGGTTCTGGCAAACTCAGCACATCACCTTAAAATCAGCTTCATACACCTATACATTAAAAACCCAAATAAAAATCAATGAACCAGTTCTGGCAAGCTCAACCCATCACATTTGCCAGGGACAAACAGGTGAAAATGTGCTCTGAGATTTACTTTTCACACTCTTGCTAATCAAGGTGCAAGGACAGCAAATGACCATCCTTCCTCATTGTTGTCAACCACTAACCTACACTCTACCCATCCGTATCAACATCATTTATGAAACAAAAGGTATAGAACACCTGTGTGGATATGACTGTTAAGGCAAGAGAAAACTTAGATGATAACACAGTTGGGAAAGTGCTTGCCATGGCCAGTGTCCATAACCCTCATGCTGGCGATGGGGTGGGGGCAGAGAGGGGTGGATCCCCAGAGTTTGCTAGCCAGCCAGTTTAGATCAGTTGGCAAGCTATGAGCACAAGCAGAGACCCCCGTTTAAAAGAAAAAAATATGAGCTAACTAGTCTTTGAAAAAGCTTACATCCCTAACTACACAACTACTGAAAATATAAACGCTTACTTGTTTTTCTGCTTCTGGTAGTTCCCTCCATGCAGCCCCAATTTTTCTAACCAGTTCTCGAACTTTTGCATCTACAAATTAGAACAGAATCAAAATGGATGTCTCAATTTTATTTCTTAGAGGTTAACGTCTACAAGCTTTTGAAAATAGCCTAGTGGTTCACTCTAAATAACCAAGCTAATTACATACATCTCTACACCCTCCAGACACAATTTTATCTAGAAACGCTAGGAAATTGTTGTTTAGCTTTAAGGAGGATGTTACAGATTACCAAAAACAGTCCTTGGAAAGCCACTGCTACTGTAAGCACCTGAGTAATCAACTGCTTCAGGTTTCTGACTTCTGTATTTCAATCAAAACATTTTGTCACATCTTTCAGAAATCATTATTAGTAACCCCAAATAGACTACAAATTAGTCTTGTTGATACACTATCATCTTGCATTTCAATTATAGAAATACCATTTAGATATAAAACTATTATAAAATTAACCCATTATTCTCCAGTCCTGTCTTAAGCGGGGACACAAATGTTTAGCAACCATGCCTTGGTGCCAAGCCTTACATTTTAGAAGACAGGAGTATGGGTATAAGCATGTCTCTTAAAAGTTCACTGTCTGTCCCTTACCTCCAACAGAAGTACTTTAATTACAGCTCACATGATTTTCACAAGTGCCCTGTGAGGTACTTTAAGTAAAAGGGCATTGGAAATCTTAAGGAACGACCAACTTATTCAGCTATTATCTTCATTACCCAAATGAAGGCCCTACAACCCTTTCTTAGACTACCTGGAAATATTTCCTACTTGCCAATCTTTTCTTTCTTTTTTTTTCAAGAAGTCAGATAACTTTCAACTAAGCTAGCAATGATCTGTATAGACCATTGTATTTTACAGAACACTTCCTGGTAAGTTATTTTATTGCACCTTTACAAACAAATGTCCTATTGAAGAAGCAACTGCTATGCAAGAGATAAATGAATTCGCAGGGCCACGGTGGTGCACACCTTTAATGCCAGCACAGCACTTGGGAGGCAGAGGCAGGCAGATCTCAGTGAGTTCGAGACCAGCCTGGTCTACAAAGTGAGTTCCAGGACAACCAGAACTATTACAAATCCTGCCTCAAAATACCTAAGAGCGAGAGAGCGAGTGAGAGAGAAATAAATTCGTCGGTGGGTTCTCTAAGCCCAGGGCAACTAGATCTCAACTTTATCTTTTTTCTCTAGCGTGCTCTCCACTCTACAGGTTATTTTTAAAAATACTGTTCTCATTTCTCATTTGTATTCAAAGAATTTCTATTAGTAACAAGATATTATACAGACCATTAAAGTAAAAGACTGTTGCCAGATGCTCTGGTAGTGCAAATAAAGATTGCAGTTGAAAAAGAAAATCACATTAAAGAAGAGCATTAAGTCACAAACTTCTTACCTGGGTGATTAGCTTTAAATCTGGGTAGCTGTTCTGTACAAAATCGAAGGTATGAAGTCATAGGTTTCTTTGG
Source organism: Bramus lutescens (assembly GCA_001685075.1). Classification (NCBI taxonomy): domain Eukaryota; kingdom Metazoa; phylum Chordata; class Mammalia; order Rodentia; family Cricetidae; genus Bramus; species Bramus lutescens. The sequence goes on along the minus strand of LOEQ01000141.1, from coordinate 297,493 downwards.
ATGATTACCCACGTTGGATGAAAAACATTTCGAAATACAGACAAGGCTACACACGGATTAAAGAATAGAATGTCAGAATGTCAGCTATTTACCTCTCCTGTACACAGACCTGACGTTTTAAATAGAACATCAGCCAAGGCGCTAAACAACACCTTCACCAGAAATGCTAATAACCTTTATTTCTCTCTCCTCTGCTGTGCTAAGAATAAATTCAAGGGCTTCATTTGTAGAAGCACGCTAAAAAGTTGTCCACAACCAGCTACTTCCCAGCCTTAAGACGTACTTTAAAATCTTGCCCTAACCAAGTAAGAGAATGCTGGGCTGTAGCCTGCAAAAGAGGCGCCCTGGGTGACCTAGACAAACGGAAGGGGCTGCAGCCTTAAAGCACAAATCCTGGCAATCAGGACAGACCAGGGGAGAGCGTTCCGCGCCACAGCTCCGGCCCTGCCTCCACGGCACGAGAGGAAGGCGNAGTTCCCTCCATGCAGCCCCAATTTTTCTAACCAGTTCTCGAACTTTTGCATCTGGGTGATTAGCTTTAAATCTGGGTAGCTGTTCTGTACAAAATCGAAGGTATGAAGTCATAGGTTTCTTTGGATGATTACCCACGTTGGATGAAAAACATTTCGAAATACAGACAAGGCTGAGCGGCTAGGGCAGGCGACCCCCGCAGCCCGCGCACATCTCGGCCCCCGAGCGTCCGAATGCCCTTAGCGCACCCCACATTCCCCGGAACAGCGCCATCGCTCGGGCTGACGATGAGCTGGCGCGGCGCCGCTTGCTGACAGCCGTCGTGGTACACACCGCGGTGTTCACACAGCCGAACAAGCCGCGTGGGAGACCCGGGCGTTCGTTATCATGTCCGCCGCGCGCGGGGCACTCGATACTGACCTTTCTGATAGGTGTAAAATGAACTCTTAAAATAGTTGTGATTTGCATTTCTATGATAACTAAGGATATTGAAGATTTCTTTAAGGGTTTCACAGCCATTTGAGTTTTCTCTTTTGAGAACATTCTGTTTGTACTTTTCTATTTTGGTTGTTTGTTTGTTTGTTTTTCAAGACAGGGCTTCTCTGTTTAGCTCTGGCTGCTCTGGAACTCACTTCATACAACAGGCTGGCCTCAAACTCAAGGAGATTCCCATGTCTCTGTGTCCCATGTTGGCATTAAAACTGTGTGCTATGATATCCTAGCTTGCTCTCCATTTTTTAATTGGAGTTTCCTCGATATTTAGTTTATATATTTTGATTATGTATTGACTAATTCCTAAATACATACATAGAATGGGCTTAATCTGCCTAATTTTACTTGTATGTATGTTTTCATATCTGCACGTCATATTGGAGGACCAATTGGTATGTATTCCCTGGGGAACAGTATTTCTCATTTTCTCAACAATTATTAGCTGCCTATAGTTCTTCGTGAAGTGTTGATATTATGTTAGAATATCTATTGTTGTTTTCTTTGTTCAGCTCATGTTTATATAGGTAGTTATGCTGGAAAGACTTCATGCTGTAGCTTCTGCTATCCCAAGGAAACAATCTGATGACAAGCCTCTTGATTCTCTAGGTCTTACACAATTTTCTACTCTTTCCCCCAATGATTTCTTGGTAGGTTTGTTGTGCTTACTGTAAATGCATCTGGAGGGTCTGTGCTTTACAACTCTACACAATGTGTGGTTGTGTGTTTATGTAATCATATCCACCTGCAGCAAAAAATGTTTTGTTGATGAAGAATGAGGACTGAACTTCCTTGTGGGTATAAGAACAATATTTATAATGCAATTAGAGATTATGCTGGTTTAGTAAAGAGGTAGTTGTGTATTCTTCTCCTTGATCTATTATTTCACTGTTCATGGGTAGTTGGCTAAGTTTCCAGTACCAGATATGGTTTCNTTCTGTTACCCGCCAGCTCAGGTCAGTGCTGGTGCTGCGGTTTGTGTCACAGTGCCTGGCCCTTGAGGTCAGAGAAGAGTGGTACTGCAGATGCCCGAGCCGCAGACTGCCTGAATCCCACAGGAGATCTGAGCCCACAGGAGAGCACGGGGCTACTGGGGGTGGAGGAGTGGTCATGAAACTCATCCCTCTGAACGCCGCCGTCTTCTCTTTTATAATTAATAGAAAGGGGTTCCCAGAATGACACAGTGAGTAGAGGCGCTTGACCTCAAAGGTGGCAAGTCGAGTTCAATGCCATGGTGTGAAAGAGAACCAATTCAAGCAAATTGCCCTCTGACATACACACACACACACACACAAACACACACACAAGTAAATGTGTCAAAAAATAAACAACCCAGGTTTGTTTTCATCAGATATCAACCATTACGATGTAGTGATTTTATTGTAAATGCGTATTTACAAAGGAAACATTGCTTGAAACTTTTTGAACAAAAAACACTTCTGGTTTTCATTTACCTCTAAGAAACAAACAGCACAGCCTTTCCCTGGATTTTGTCCTCAATGTCCATAATTCTACTGTCCGTCTGAACCTCGTGATTCCAGTGTTCTACATGTAACCGAGATCTCATTTCAGTTCTATGTCCACAGACCCACAGAACCATTACCTTATGGTTCCTGTAGTCTCTACAGAACCCAGACCTCACCTTGCAGGCCCATCGCCTTAGACCCAATTTTAAAATTCGATGAACAAAAGTCATGATCTAAATTTCCCACTTCACTCATCCAAGTTGATAATTTCTCAAATCATTTTAGAATCTCCACATTGATACTCCACTCAGTAAGCCACTGTTGGTATGGATGGGAAGGGTGCAGCCCTCCCACAAACAAGGAGCTTTGGACAACAGTCTGAGACAAACATGCTTGGGAATATGTGAGTTGGGTGTATGTGTAACCCTGGCTCCCAGAACAGGTTCTCTGAAAGCTCCCAGGGCACAGGACTATCTACTAATGTAGATAATCCAGAGCTTGTTACACAGAGAAACTCTTATCTTTAAAAAAGAAAGAAAGAAAGAAAGAAAGAAAGAAAGAAAGAAAGAAAGANNAAGAAAGAAAGAAAGAAAGAAAGAAAGAAAGAAAGAAAGAAAGAAAGACACATTCATGGGTACCCATGTAATAAAAAAGAGTACAGATACAAGAAACATTATGCTAACTGAGCAGGTATATATGTATTATATGTGCATGCTTGTATGTATGTAACAACCATTAATGAAGAATAGGCTATGATTTTGAAAGAGAGCAAGGAGGGATATATGGGGGAGTGTTATGGGAGAAAGAGGGAAAAGAGGTAATTATAATCTCAAAAGGTAACTTTAGGAAACTTAAAAAATGCAAAATATTAAAAACTTAAGGTAGTGGTGATTCTATCTATATACTGCAGGAGAAAGTGGGAAATCTTTATTTTTACTACATATATTTCTGTTACAACAACTTTTTCCTAAAATGCAATATTAAAAATATATACACACTTCTGTAATAATTAAAAATGTTTTCAGTTTCTCAGGCAGGCCCGTCCTATGTTACACACGGTGATAAGTTCTAAAAATACCAAGATGACTAAGGCCTGACCTATCCTGTTTCTGTTTGCCTGGGAGAGCAGGGGAATGGCTTTGGGAAGTAGGTGACATTGGAACCGCTGTTGTCAAGTGAAGAAAATGTGGGGTGCTCCCTAGAAAAGGGAAGCTGCAAGTCACGAGTATGTGCGAGGTCTCGGTGCTCTGAAGAGAACACGCCAAGGAGTGACTGAAGCGACCGCGAAGAGGTAGGGTGCGGTTAGTTTGGGGAGAACTGAGTGAGCATGGCGCAGGACGCAGGACGTCTGTCAGCAGAGATGGCAGAACGATTGCCACAGATGACTGGCACAGCTAAGCTGGGTTTTATAAAAGGCGACCTCTAAAGGGAGCATTTCGAGAGAAGGGAGTGGTGAAAAGCAGAAGCGACCAGGGAGGAAGCTGTCGCCATCACACAGGAAGAGGGCTGAGAGTCAGAGCCGAGATTGTGGTGGTTTACGCAGCAAAGGCAGATGTGCAGCCGGGAATTCACTGGCCAGCTGCACACACAGAAGCTGTCGCTGAATTCAAGGTTAAAAGGTTGTAGCCCGTTCAAACGGCTCGTTCTGAGTCAACGTCCCTAAACGATTGTTCTAATCACACCTCTTGCAGCTCACAGGCACACTGACTTCATGTGAGCCATTCACATCTGGCAGATTAATCTTCTCCATCAAGTTTTTAAAACGTTAGATATAATTGGCTTCAGGGCTTTCTACAACACAGCACACACCCACAGGACAAATAAATAGGATAGAGAATTGAGGAAGGAATCTGAGATTGACCGCCGGCCTCCACCTGCAGAAGTCTGCGCATCTTGCGTATACCTGGGTGCACACACAAAGACAAAAAAGCTGATTCTAAAGGGCTTGGGGAATTACCATGGAGCTGGCAAGTCAGTAACAAAGAAGGCCCATACTTCATATAAAAAGTCAAAGCTACGGGAGTTTGGTGGGATAGAATCGAGAATCCAGAAGGAAGCCTTGGTGGGTTTTCAACAGGGTACCAAGTGATTCAAGGGGAAAGGAGTCTTATAGGAGTTATACAAGCCTGCTATTCGGAAGCTCTGTTGGCCAGATAACTTTCCCAAACGGATAAGCTTGTGCTCGCTATGCTAACCCACCTGCAGTTTTTAAGTAAACACAACAAATGTGATTTATGGCTAACACCTGCTTCCTTCTTGGGAACTAGGCATTTGAAGGGCACAGAGTGCCAACACGGTTAGCTCCCAGTAAGAACCGCGGCCTTAGACATCTAATTGAGTTGTTGATTCGAGGGGCCCTGTGGGAAAACCCAAACATCCAGGCTATTGCCAAGGCTGTTGGTTGCTCCCCACAAAGCGACACCAAGGCCCGATTGCAGATAACATCTGCATAACCCAGTAAATGCGGAGAGGTCAAGCTGGTGCCTACCTAGAGCCTTTAGCCCTAGTGACGAGTGATCATAGTACAGGAAGGTACTCTGCATGCCGCTGAAAGAGAAAGGTAAACACCAACCTGGCTACAGAGTCTTCCATCTACAGTGGTGACATGCCGTCAGTATGCGCTGGTGTGACAGTGGCACAAAGCTTCTAGGAGTAACCACCCGATGGCTGATTAGAGTCAAGCTTTTCTCCACGTGGTGGAACCTATTCCCAACACTGCCTGGGTGGCAACGAGCCAGAGACTAGATAGCTAGGACAGGGGAAAACTCAATACTACTTTTCTGCTAAAGGATTGGAACAATGAAATGACACCTAATGACACTCTGCTATACTCATAGATAGCAGTGTCTTGCTCAGCCGTCATCAGAGACATTTCCTCCTGTAGGAGATGGGAACGAAGACAGAGACCCACAGCTGGACAATGTGCGGAGTGAGAGATCTTGGAACACGCAGTCCTAAATGGGATTCTTCACCAATCCCTTCCCCTCCAAGGCTGAGAGAACCCTGCAGAAGATGGGGCAGAAAGATTGCAAGAGCCAGAGGGGATGAAGGTCACCAAGGAAACAAGGCCTTCTAAACAGTGGGGCTGATGCACATATAAACTCACAGAGACTGTGGCAGCATGCACAGGGCCTGCATGGGTCTGCACCAGATGGGGTCCTAGTGCTGAGAGAGGAAATGGACACCCCCCATTCCTAGCACAGACACCATCTCTAATTGATAACTGCTCTCATAAAAAATTAGTTTTCCGCAATAGAATCTCACAGAGTATTCAACCCACTCTCAAGGGGTAGGCCCCATGTCTAGCAGTAGACAGGAAACAAGATGAGCTCAATAGTATTTTTGGAGGTTCTTTGTCTCGTAGTGCTTTCTCAGCCCCTCCCCCCTTTAAACTACCTTATGCGTCCTTATGGTTTCTGTATTTTAAATTTCTGAGGTTTCTCTGTGTGCAAATGTGGTGTCTCTGCATATATGTGTTTCTTGAGCTTTTTCTTTGGCTTTTTTTCCCTCTGTTTCAAAGTGGCTCTCCAGGCAAAGGTTCTGTGCCCAGTCTCTGTGGGAAACTCTGCCGTGTGGCCCTCCCAGGGAGAGCACTGACCATCTATCTACACAGCCACAAGCTTCCA
>LOEQ01000141.1:270811-285582 GCA_001685075.1 Bramus lutescens | reverse complement strand
CCTCTGCCAACCCCCCCCAACACCACTTTAAAAAAAACTTTAAAAAGAAAACACAAAGACACTTCTAAAAGTAAATGCCATACAAATGGAAAAAAAATTTATTTGTTTTTGAGATATGATCTCTGACACTATAGCCCTGGTTGGCCTAGAACTTGCTAGGTAGACCAGTTGGCCTCACACTCACAGAGATCCTCCTGTCTCTGCCTCCTGAATGCTGAGATTAAAGGTATGTACCATCATCGTCAGCACAAAGGAATTTTTTCAAGTGATACTTTAAGATACTCAAGAAACAAAATCTCTTACTTTCACAATACACTAAATATTATCTAAATATGAGAGCACCTAACCTCAAGAGACATGTAGTTCACATAGAATGGATAGTAACATGGGTTTTGTTCATGAGATGACTACTTCAAGACATTAATATCTCTATTTCTCAGACCCAGTATTTTCTTACACATCCATTTCACATTTTATTTAATTATTTTTACAATCATTCATAAAGATGTATTTCCTAAGAGGCTAGCCTGTGCTCCAATAATAACAAATCATAACAAAATAATCAATGGAATTGATTTTTTTTGCTAACAAATAGTTCCATCAGATTCTTAACCATTTACACATACTTTTCAAATTGTAATGGCATTAAAATTCTATTTGAGAGATTCCAGACTTTAAAACATTGAGTGATGTCATGGCAGTGATATTGAGAGTCTTTCTCACAAGTCAACCTGGACGTTCCTCAGAGTTATCAAGACTATTCTTTAGGGTCGGGGATACAAACCCACAGTCCTTTTGGGACATTTATAAGTAATCCATCTTGGATGTGGATAAACCCCAGCTTCTAAATTCTTGTCTACAACAAGGGACCAAAGTAAACGACCTCACAGCTAACAAGCTGATAAAGAGGTACTAACCTACTGGAATAAAGTAGTTATTAGAAATGCCAAGATAGTAGGTGGGGTGGTCAAGGGTTAGAGGTGACCAAAGTGACCTGAGCTGGATTTTAAAGAACCCCATGATGGAAGAAGAGAACTGACGCCTACAAGGTGTTCTCTTCACATGTACCACAGAACTCACTCCCAAACAAATTTCATTTAAATACAAAAAAAAAGGATTTATTTTTCACATTGGAAATAGTCTTCATGAAAAATTCTAGAGTTTTGATCCTTAAGGACAGATCAAGCAGTTTTGGTTTTTGTATTAAGTAATCAAGACAGATAGTAGAAAAAGCATTTTATTTATATGGAAAAAGCTACAGTAAGATCTGTAAAAGGTGTCAATATAATATTGCCTATACAGAAAAAAAATTCAAATGTGAAGAGCAACCAAAAAAAGTGACACACCTTCCTACTTAGCAGTGCAATTAATTCACATTGCAATAAAGTTAGTTAAGTACAATAAAAACCAAAACAAGGGTCTCTCCATTCTAATCAGTATACTGGGAAATACAGTGTGAAGATCAATTCCGGCTTAAGAAATATGCATTCAACCCACAGAATATCCTAAGACAAGGGGGCACAGTTAATTCATCATCAGTTGTTGGGGGGCTTCAATACTGTTCACAGGGGAAAAAGTCATGAGTTGACATAGAATATATTTAGTCTATACAGTAAAAAAATACAAATTATAAAGTGAGCTAACAGAATGAAATCTGAATTCAGATTTATAAAAGTGATGACATCTTGGACAATACATACAGTGTTTCTCATGTAAAAACATCTCCTTTTGCCAAAAAATAAAAAAAAAAATCATCTCGTTGTTTCTCGGTCATGTCGCAGATCTTGCTTCAAAGATGCAGGTGTCCAAGTGTCTCAGAAACCGAAATAAATGTCCTCAACAAGCACAAGATGCTTAATGCTCTCAGCAGTTTCAAGGGTAGTTTTGGAGGTTTGTTCTGTCTTGCTTCAGAAACACATTTAAAATGAGTAGAAACCAAAGGGTTCATGGAACAAAGGAGACAGCCAACAGTGCTCGATTTACTGCTAATGTGGACATAGATTTTACAGTACTCTGGTATAAGTGAAAGTGTTTGAAAACATTACATTGCATATTTCTGAGTCCATTCTCTTGCGTGCCTGTTGTATCTGTAGGCATACAAAAAGAGAGAGTAAAAACACACACGTTTAACCTGCAGGAGCCTCGCTCTGTTCAGAATCTGGTCCTCTGCCTCCTCACGTGACTACCATGCTCTCACCAGGTTTAGGCAACACAAACATGCCAACACAAAAGCAGAAACAAACGACCTGTAAATTCCTAGATTACTCAAAACAAAACAAACAAGAGACAGAAAACCTACTTCAGATAGAAATCTATAGAGGCTACCCCGGAGGCAGGGTTATCATGCACCAGGAGGATGAAGCCACTGGAAGAAGAACAGAGTGGATGGGCAGAGAAATAACTTCTCTTCCTAGGAAAAGAGAGCCAAACAATACCCAGGGCTTCCCAGTGATTAAATCCTTCCACGTCTAATTTACCAGCTCGAAATGATGAGCGCACAGCACAGACAGAGAACACATAACACTGACCCGGAAAGAGGTTTCTGTTTTTGTTTTAAAGACAGAAAAATAAAAGTCTACAGGGGTGGGGGAGGAGGGACACACCTTATACAGAGCTAACTGTACTTCAACTATCATCCACAGGCAGCAAACTATTGAAATGCACCCAGCAGAAAGTGTACAACAGGAAACACTTACTTTTCTTTGTCTGATTTATAGATCTGTGCAATATCTGGTACTAAGGGATCATCTGGATTAGGATCACAGAGCAGCGAGCATATGGACAACAACACTAGATTGGAAAAAAAAAGAACCAACAAACATTCCATTAGGTGATGCCCTTGCTGCTTTATAAAACTTACCTATGCGGAACTCACTGCACTGAATATAAAGAAAACGAAAGAGGAAAAGGCCATGCAGAGGCAAGAGAGCAGCTCGAGGCAGGTGGCTTGCCAAGCAAGCCTGAGGCCCTAGCAGAACAAAAAAGAAAGAAAACCAGCATTGTAAAACTATAAAAGCCACATGGGGGTTACATTTTTAGTGTTCTGCCTGCATGTATGCCTACAGGCCAGAAGAGGGCACCATATCTCATTACAGGTTGTTATGAGCCATCATGTGGTTGCTGGGAATTGAACTCAGGACCTCTGGAAGAGCAGTCAGTGCTTTTAACCTCTGAGCCACCTTTTATATTATTTTTTTACATTAACTTCAGTTGGTAGGTAAATATATTACTTTTTAAAGTAATGAAATAATTATTTTTGACATTTTGAATTATAAGTTATCTATGTTTACATCCAAAGTAGCTATCAGCAATCTTTCAAGTCAAAAACTTGTGTGTATGTGTCCATGAAATGTAAGGTCTTTTCCCAACAAACCTCCCATTCCTTACACCTCATATTTAACTATATTCACAAACAACATGAACACCCATGTCTGTTTAACTTGAATATTATAAAAGAAACACAGAAACTGGAAGGTATTTGCTACCATGTCAAAACGTCTAATAAAAACAGCTACACTTTAAAACAAAAAACAAACTCCACCAGGCAGAGAAGCACATGCCAGCCATCCTAGCTGTCCTGGAACACCTTTGTAGACCAGGCTGGCCTTGAACTCACTGAAATCTGCCTGCCTCTGCTTCCCAAGTACTGGGATTAAAGGCATGCACCATCGCCTGGCCCACTGCTGAAATGTTATGAAAGGGTGCTACATGACCATTTTAGGTCAGGAAAATGATCAGTTATAAATAATCGACCCAGAGGTTCTTTGGCTTTACCTAAGACTTGAAACAATTATGGCTGTGGCCCCTGCCTCTGGTAAGATTATCCCATTTAAGAACAAGCTATAGTGCTGAGATATAGCTCCATTGACAGAGTGCTTGCTAGCATGTACAGGGCCCTGGGCCCCATCCCTAACATCCAATGAAGGCTCATGCCTGTCACCTCAGCACCCAGAACATAGAGACAGAAGAATCAGGAGTTCAGTGCCTCATGAAACCTGCAAGGAAAAACACCCGACTCAAATTTATTTTAAAAAAAAATGGAAAATGTGGTCGCTAGTTCAGGGGCAGATGTGTGTAACCCAGTTTTTTCCAACTGCCAGGTTCTATTCTATTAGACACACTAGGCAAGGACTGCTGGCACCATATACACTGTTGGCCAATGAGTGGAACCAAAATTGTTTCTAAGGATCTGTGAGCACAGCTGATGGCTCAGCAGAGAAGAAGGTGATGCCGCCTCTGAAAGATGAGCACCAGCATGGGGCAGCTGCCAATCATGGTGATGCTGCAGATTCCTCAAGCTAGACAGGTACGCTACCTTCACAGCATCGCTCTGCAGTATGAAGCAGACCTTTCCTTTTTAGCTGCTTATTTTATCAGCAAGTCCTCATGTTGTTCTTTTTTACTGTCAACAGACACTTTAATGAATGGGATAAGTCCCAAAATATGCCCTCCGCCCGCCCCTGTCAGACAAGCAAATTCCTCTTACTGGCATGACTCTTACTTCCTTTGTAAAGACAGAAGGACAGACATCCATAGGCTTATCATAAAATTTCCAACTCTAACAATGTTTAAATTTATGTTTTTCTAGTTTTAGTTACGTATATGTGTGTGTCCGTTCGTGTGGATATGTATGCATGTGAGCGCAGTTGCCCTTGGAGGCCAGAAGAGGGCGTTGGGTCCCCCTGGAGCTTGTGAGCTGCCCAACTCGGGTGCTTGAAACCTATCTCAGGTCTTATGCAGAAGCAGTATGCAGTTTTAGTCTCTGAGCCTTCTCTCCAGCCCTTAGTCCCAGTAATTTGAATCTCTGATTTCGCTCATATTTGCCCATCCATTCATTTCTCCCAACCCCAAAGCTTACTAAAAGCCAGAGTGACCAAAGAGTTAATAGAGGAAGCAAAATCAAAAGAGGAGTAAGCACAGAGAGCTGAAGCATTGTTTTTGTTTGTCTGGTTATTGGCTTTTGTTTAAATTCTGATCCCTAGACATTGTACAATCCTCCCCATGCCTATTTTAAATCCGATAAATAAAATTACCTTTAGATACAGTCAAAGCTGGTGACCACTGGGACCGCAGGATGTCAAGACAAATACTTCCATTACTGTTTATATTTGGGTGGTAGATTTTTGTTGTGAAAGCAATCTACAAATAAAACAGAACAAAAAGTGTTGACCGTCACAAACTGTGAACAAGCAGAACCGATTCGCTCAAGGGTAAAATGCGCTCAACGTTACCCAGCTTTGGAACAGAAACATCTACATGCAGACTGACTTGAAGGAGACTCAGCCTAAGCTCTGCTTCTCCTCCAGGTGTGGGGAGGTGTCTGGGGTGTAACGAGGATGTCTGCGATAGCTGGTGTGACCGGCTGAGTGGCACCTGGACCAATTGCTCTGGCTTTCATCACACCGCCAACTATATATAGATATAAACAGGCCACCGAGTCCATCAGAGCAGAAGTGAGATGCCCTCAGCTGGTCACCTGTCCTGTAAAACCCACTGCGAATCTGAATCTCGACAAGAGCCACTGTCGTGTGATATCATCCGTGTAAGCTAGGTATTTTAAGATTGCTACAACTACTTCCCTAGCAGCTTGTATTTATTTTCCCTCCCTTGTGCGCCCATCACTGCTTTTTCCTTGGGCTCTAAGTCTCAGAGAACGTGTTTCCATCCCCTTCTGCCATTCAGTGTGCGTCCTTCGTGGTTCCCATCATGGGGGGTGTGGTTGAGGCTCAATATGTGTTCAGTGAATTCTTCAAAGAAGAAAACAGGGTCCTCTTTGGAAAGATAACGTTAAGGATAAAAAAAAAAAGCCTGATTCTTGACTACAAAAACGTTCCAGACTACACATATCTCAAGGAGGAGAAGCCCATGAGCCTAACTGGTAGCCAATGCCAACTTTCGTTTAACTCTTTCTTGACTAAGAAAGAGTATTTTGTGTTTCAGATCTGGAGGGTGTACCAAGGAGCTTGCCCTCGCTAACCTGCCCCGAGTCTGTGACATCATGAGACCATCTCTAGACAAACAGTGGAAACCCCTGCTATGGGACACGTCAGTCACAGAAATAAATACCTTTGGTGGTTTAAAGGGATAGTCTGTCGGGAAGTGGACAGTGAGGAAGAAGACTCCACCTTGATATGCACTGTCAGGCTGAAATTACACAACAGGGTGCATCAGTGTCCAGCCACAACATGTACACAAGCCTGAATGATTCCCCCGGGAGTGAACAGTGTGAAAGAGATGGCCACAGCTTCTACACAATGCCGTCAAATATCAGCATGTAAAAAGAAACATGATCCTAGCACCAGATGTTGGAGTGATTTACCTGGAGAGCAGGCTCCTTGCCAGGAATGAGGTTTTCCAAGGTGCCCACAGAATTTAAAGGGGAGCAGACACGCACAGCAGTATGATTTAACCAAACAGATCACTTACGGGGACCAGTGTAGACACGAGGGCTGCTGTGAGGAAAGATAATCGTCTAGAGCAGTCACCAGTATTTTATAAAGGCTATGACTAATGTTTACCTTCTCTTTTTTCACTTCCAAATTTTAAGTTCTAATGCCCACTTAAGTGCAACCAAAAAGGCATAAGTGAGTAAGAGGGTTAAATGGCACCATTACACAGTTTACCCCCAATATTCTTTTGCAACTATTTTATACTGTAGAAGACAAAACTCCAAAACCTAGCTGGATGAATTCAGTATTCATGATATATTGAATTGAGCAACAACTTTACCAAACGAATTCAAGCTTGGTTACCTCCTAAGTGGCAATAGCATGTGCGCGTGTGCATGCGCGCACACACACACACACACACACACACACACACACAAAATATTAAAGGAGAAAAAACCAAAATATATCCCAAATTCTATTTTAATTTCTTCATATTTACTGGAATGCATCATGGGTAATAAAAGTAACTGTCATCCTTTCCTTGCTTAAAGTTCTGCATAAAGATTAGAGCATTCGTATTATATAATTATTCTTACTATGTAGCTGGGTTCTAGCGTAGTTAACCGTAAAAAACATTACAACACTAAGCATGGTCAGCGTGGACGGTGAAGTGATGTGACAGAGGGTGGTGGAGTGGTTTGGTGCTACTGAAACAGGACAGGCATGGAAAACAACCTCACAGTTGCTCACAACACATGGTTCACCTGGGAAATACCGTGGCGGCCCCAGCTCTGACGGTGAGGTGCACCTTTAGATGACGAGACTTGGAAGGTTCGTAGCAGATAATGAACAGCAAACAGAAGGAACCAGCTTCTTATTGAAAGCTGTTAGGTAACTATGTTGCATTTCCCCCCTCTAACATAACAACTTAATAGGATAATTTAGTCACTCAAGCTAATTCCTTGGAGGCTTTTCTTTAAAATTCAGCATATTTTTTCCCTCCCAGTCTTTGGATATGAGGGCAAAAGATCTAAAACTCCACGACCGAGTAGATAAAGTGCCCCAGGGTAAGTATGTATGGCATTCAGGAAAGATACAGCTAGTGTGTTCTCATGCAGAAAGCAGACGGGAGCACAGTGCCTGCTCTTTCACAATTAGCATTCTGTTCATAGAAAGCAAAGCCTGTTCAAGCCATTGATGCTTCTCAGCATAGATGCCAAAGAGGGGTCAGTTTAAGGCAGTGCAGCAAACTCCAAAGATGACAAAGGCCACCCACAGCAGGCCTCCTCCCCTTCTTCTGCAGTCAAGAGCCACGATGAGACCTACAGCAGACGGCCACTTGTCGGGTGTAGCAAGTCCATTCCTGGGTCAGACTTATTGCAAACCTATGAAAACTGTGGCTAGGCAAGGAATGCTCTGCTCCCTTTAAACACAGCGGACTCTGTATTAGAAAATTAACAAGGCCAACACAGACAGCCTGCACAGAGAGCGTGACCTTGCTATATAATGGAGCGGTATTAGCACAGGGAAATATCGCTATGACCCAGCAGGTGTTTGCCAGTCGTGCTTTAGAGAAATCGCTGCCACCCCCTCGATCGTGTTTTGCTCCGTGAGTGATTCAGCGGACAAGAATAGGCAACCTGAGTCACAAACATCTGCTCACAGGTCAAAAGGCAAGAGTGAAGAGCGGCCGCGGGGGTTAGTCCACATGTGTGAGTTGTACTTACAGGCCCCATGATGGTTGCTTGCCAGTGGAACACTGAAACACAGAGGGACGGAGGTCACTTAGAGCTGCTCGAAGCCACCCTTTCAACGGTAGCAACCCCTAGCAACAGAGTAAACTTACGGTCATCTCCCACAGGTCCCGCGGAGCAGTGAGCAGGTGGGTCGCGCTGTAGATCACTTAATTCCTGAAGGAAAGCAGAAATACTTGCAGTTAATCCTTCCCTTTCCGAGGGAACAGGCACTGTGGACCCAGAAAGACACAAGCTAGGGACAGCGCGTGAAATTATTTTAGCTTCATTCTAGTCGCAATGGACTCTGCCACTGAGATCCTTGATGAGATAGCTCCAGCCTCTGGAGAGATTTAAGCAGAATAAAACTGTTTTCCTTTAAGATTCCTAACATGAAAGCAGCTCATTCGCATCTCCTTACGCAAGATCGTGTATGTCATTGCTATGCAGATAATACCAACAAAGCCAGCAGGTCCTGGTTGGCACTGTAACTCATGCATGAGCTCCCCAGGTTTTATTTCCAGCCCCTTAAAAACAAGGTCTGACTTCTAGTAAGTTACAATCTAATGAGCGGGAGTGAGGACTTGGGAAAAATGGATACTTAAGGAATGACTTGAAGCATCCAAGGATCTGTGTGTAGGATCTGTCCAGAAAGTGCTCCCTGCGTAACCCAGCACTTACACAACAGCCCACAAACATCTCTAACTCCAGCTCCAGGGAGTCCAATGCCCTCTTCTGGCCTCCACAGGCACCCACAGTCTTGTGCGCGGGCACGCAAACGTAATTAAAGATGAATCTTAAAGAGAAAAGCAGCATCAAAAACCATACAGGCTGGGGAAGTAGCTCAGGAGTGGAGTAACTGCCTAGCATGTGAAAGGCCTGGGCTCCATCCTTATCACTCCACAAAGGAAAAGATTATCCCTGAAGAACCCACTTTAGCTTGGAAGATCAATGAGGGTCTATCCCTGACGAAGTCAGTGAAGCGGAACCACAAGGGAAGAGCAGAAGTTGGCACTGAGTGGGTGGAGTGATATGCCATGAGCCTGGGAAGGCGTGTGGAAGCCAGGTAGGACCAGGACACACACCCCACGAAGGATACAGTGCTGCACAAAGTGCCCGGAGATGGTTTTTAAGTAGTGGACTCCTTATTTTTGAGCGGCATTTATTTATTTATCTATTGGGTTTTTTTTTTTAAGAGAAAGAGGGAACATGGAAGTTGGGTGGTTAGGAAGAGGAGAGAATATGGTCAGAGTTGGGGGGTGGGGAAGAAGGGTCTGGTCAGAATATGATAAAAAAAAAAAACCCTTGCTGCAATGTCAAGGGATGAGGCAGAAGAGCAAACTGCAAGATGAGTTACTGAAGGCAAGATGGGACGGCGTGGGCACTAAACTTGGAGGAGTGGCAGGGAGACACGAGGCACTGGCCTGGGACACTCTAGGGGCTTCCCTACCTCAGGATCTATAAGAACAAAGGAAGAAGCCACCAAACATGCTGTGTAATGTAATGACATCGGGGCAGAAGAGGGTTCTACGGTCTCTGTCATCTTGACCATCCTCAGAGGTGGGTGTCGGCAGATTCCCGTTCTACACATGGAAAGCAAGATACTGTGCCATCTGCAAACCTGGGGAGCCTGACTCCTTACTTCTAAGCTTTACAGATGTGCAAATAAAGATGTGTTTACTGAGGTAGGGACCTCTAGAAGACAAGGTGGTGAGGAGAGTAGCCATGTGGAGTCTATGACTGAATCTATGATTCAACATCTCCGTGGAAAGATACACAAACAATTTGTACATTCCATCGACTCCAAAATCCCACTGGGGATCATCCGACTGTGCACCAATAATCACCAAAAGACACTTTGCCTACACTTCAGAAATATTAGAACCTGAAAGACGTCAGCTCACGACAGTGGCAAAACAGCCATGATCGCTTCCATTTGGCGTGCTAATAAAGACGAGGAAAAAGATGTGACCTGATGCGTGGCTGAGAGCCCAGTGCAAGTCAGAGGCCTCCTTTAAAGTCCATGTCCCTTCAGCGCCTTTTGCTACTTTCATTTCTGTTTTTTTTTTCCTCCTTGTAAACAAGAAAGAACTCATTCGGTTCCTCTGTTGCTTCACGTACTGTTAAGCAATGGGAGACTCCAGTCTTCTGCTTTACCCCACCCCACCCCCGTTTAAAACCAAGGCTTTGACATTTCATCCCAGGCACCGCCACTCACCTGGTGACCATGGGAAGTCATTAAAATACAGTGTGACATTCTGTTTCATCTTCAGTTTCCATGACAACCACAGGACATGATACAGGTCAAGTGTGCAGCAGGGTCTCTCTAGCCCACAGCAAACATCCCAATTAATGTTGAGACAGTATGGAAGAAGAGCTTGTCAATTCTCGGGTACCAAAAGATAATGGTTTAAACAGTGTGAGTGAGAGAGCTGTTTCTATTACAGTCCCGTTACAGAAGGACTGCCTTCTGGCTGTTATTTTTATTTTATTTTCCTATTTGGGCTTCGGGAAATGCTTTTAAGATTACTCGTGGAGCTGTCTTCTAAACAACATTAATGTACCCAAACCTTTTTCTTCTCCTTTTTTTTTTTTTGACAAGGTCTCGCTATGTAGCCCTGCCTTGCCTGGAACTCATTATGTAAACCAGACTGGCTTTGAACTCCTAGAGATCAGTTTGCTTCTGCCTCTTAAATGCTTGGATTAAAGGCATGAGCCAACATGCCTCCCTCTAAACATTAATGTAAATAGTAGTTGTGTTCATTTTAACTAGTAAATCAGAAAAATGCAATCTCTATGGCTTAAAAACTATTAATGATCTGTATGGAAATTTGCAGTGTGATAATGTGCAAAATAAATCGGATAAAGACACAAATGCACACTAATTAATCTTGTTTATTAACAAGGCAACTCAAAACCACATTTTAGCTGCAACAGCCTTGAACCATACTCAAATCTCAAACAGCAAGTTGTTCTTCAAGTCTTCAAGTATTACATTTAGAAGAGATATTTTCTCATTATTATTTTTCATGTCCTGATTCCACTTCCTTTTTAGAAGAGGGGGAGGGTGATGGATGAGAGAAATAAAGAAACAAACCTCACAGGTAAATTATGCAAAGGGCGGACTCTTAAAGTGTCTCCAGAAATCCCCCCTCCCCCGTAAGAGAGGGAACCGACGAAACATTAAACAGCCCGCACTACGCCCTGCTTGCAAGCACAGCCATGGGGCACAGTTCAGGCAGCATGCACAACAGACAGGAAGGCTGCAAGACACACACACTCCTCCCTCACCTGCAAAAACGCACACCTTAAATGCAAAATAGAAAGCCGGGTGGTAGTGATGCATGCCTTGAATCCCAGCACTCTTTGGGAGGCAGAGACAGCAGATCTCTGAGTTTGAGACCAGCCTAGTCTAAGAGAGCTAGTTCCAGGACAGGCTCAAAAGCTACAAAGAAATCCTGTCTTGAAAAACAAAAACAAAAAAAACGAAACAAAAATTGCAATATAGAGATGCGAGGAGGCTTAGGAAATCCTGAGATGAACTAAGGAAGTGAAAACATAAGGCTGTGAAGACGCCATCCATGAAAACTGCATCCAAGCACACCCAACATCCACCTTTGTCAAAATCAGCTCAGCAGGCAAGGTAGTTTCGGGGGACACAAGAAGTCAGGGGTTACCCAGCCATCCTCTTTCCAAACTGCCTTACAATCTGAGTGGCACTTTCTCCCCTTTAACTGGCATTATTACACATCTACTTCTATCATATCATACAACACTTGGTAGTAAAACTAATTTAGGGAAATAAATCAAGCTCAATCACCTAAATTACTCAACTGCTCAATCACTGTAAATGAATCATTTAATCATTTAGCACCAATCAGAGGGTTCCATTATAATAACCTGAACTTCCTTGACCTTCTGCAGCTCCCTTAAATGCAGCAATGATATTGCTGGGTTGTATTTGTGTAATGACAGCTGAGTTTCATCTAAACTTTGCATCAAAGAGATACATCAAATTCACCCTACTTGCATTTATCAACTGGGGCATACTCTTTTATATTAATATGAAAATAAAATCCCAACTTCGATACAGTAAAATGCATCACAATTATTTGTTTCTTTTCAATCTGCTTGCAAAACTTGCGGAATTAGACACTGAGTGAATTGGTGTTAATTTTTTTATGTCATTGATGTGTATCTGGTATTTTTACTTTCACGATTACTTTAGTAGGTCAATAGAAAATATCTAATTTCGACCAAATTTCGCATGTACTCTAACACTGTCACCGATACCGTAAGAGCGTGACGAAAGATTTATGTTTGGATGGATCCGCTTAGGAAGGAGACAAAAACAAAGTCTCCTGAGTAAACTGGGAGTGTGGGGGTCACGGGAGAGGGTAGAAGGGGAGGGGAAGGGAGGGAAGCAGAGAAAATGTATAGCTCAATAAAAACAATAAAAAAGAAAGAAAAGATTTAAGTTGGAGTGTTAAAAAAAATAAAAACAAAAACTAATTTACTGATGCGAGGGCCAGCAAGGTAGACGCCGGAAGCCAAGCCTGATGGCCAGAGTTCAAGCCCTAGGAACTGCACGGCAGAAGGAGAGAACTGGCCCACACAAGCTCTCCTCTGACCTCCAGACCCGGCACGCATGTACAGCACACACACACACACCCTTCACACACAGAATAATTATGATGAACTACATAAATTTAAAAGAAATAATGATGACGTGCTAGGGTTAAGCTGTCTCTCCACTTGTTCTAAACTTTGTTCTCTAAGAGTTGACAGCATAATCATACAGTTTGCTCAAGAATACAGGGTTCTCAAAGGAGCCAACCATATTGTAACTTCTACCTTGAGTCTCAGACACACCACAAATGGTCTCTTCTGGGGTTTCATGGAACCTTCAGGCTCCAGGCAGACCCCTGCATAGTCAAGCTGAACCAAAAGAGCTCGCAGTACTTAAGACCATTCTTTTTATACTCATGATGCCATCTACATGTGAGCATCAAAGAGTGACTCGCGGGGACAACAAAATGCGCAATGGATGAGACAAACACCCGCCAGACCATGACCCAAACAAAGCCATTGTTAGCAGAATAGAATACTTCCATTTATGCTGGGAAGTGAGCATGAAGCTCAGTGTGGGAGGGGTGTGTGTTCAAAGACAGCTTTGGGGAGGGCAATTTGGTAATGACTATGACAGTAGAAAAATGCGTTTGGTCCTTGGCCCAGTAACTTATTTCATACAAATCACCATGCAAATACACACACACACACATCTTGACACAGCATCTTGTCTAAGCACAAAATATTGACCGTAACCCATTGGCCCGCCAATAAAGGGATAGCTTACGAACCACATACTATGAAATCCTGACAGCCACTGAAAAGAACAGCACAGATCCCACAAGCTGACAGTGAAGGATGAGACGCAAAAGTAACACAGCACTCAAGGAGAGTTACCTATTTATTAGTCTCTGCTGTTACAGTCTCCAGATTTTTATACTACACACATACATAACACAGATGATTGAAAACACACATGGAGCTCTGCTAGTGTTCTGCTACTTCTGCTGTGTCGTCTTGTTTGAGAGAGTGTCACTACATGGCCCACGTTGGCCTAGAACTCATATAGCCCCAGTTGGCCGTGAACTTAAATCCTCCTGCCTCAGTCAGTTTCTTGTACAATTTAAAAGAGATGTAGTGGCACTGTTTTTCTTTCCTTTCTTTTTTAAAACCTCCCTCTATATCTCAAGCATTTTCTCTTTCCATTAAAAACTTCTGCTAAGACCAGGAAAGACCAAGTGACTGTCGTGGACAGTGGCATGGATATGCAAAAGACTGGGTCAGCAAATCCAGAGTGAGAGCCTAGCTGAATCCTGGAACAAGGGAAGGATGAAGTAGGAGAACCAGGAAGCTGAGTGTTTTAAGTTATTTTCCTCATGCTAGCAACTGCACCACGGTTACAAAAGCTATGGACATCACAGGAAGAATGTGTATCAACTCCCTATATCATGTTGAAATCTTTCTGGAATATTAATACCATTTAATATTACTTAATGAATGTTGTGGGTGCTAAACTCAAGTCTTGTGTAACCTGGGCAACCACTGAGCTAAGCCCTCAAAGGCCACTATTTTTAAAGATTTATTTATTTATTTGCACGTGTGTGTGTGTGTGTGTCTGTGTGTGTGCCTGCCTGTATGGGGTATATGTACCCTAGTGCAGGTGTCCATAGAGGCGAGAAGACAGCATGAGAGTCCCTGGAAATGAACAGCAGAAGGTTCTGAGCTGCCATGTGGGTGCTAGAAACCAAGCCTGGGTCCTTTGCAATAGCAGCAAGTGCTTTTAGCCACTGAGCCATCTCTCTGGCCTCAATGACCACTTTTAGAACGAAAAGTTTTGGAGTCAAATTTGGTTAGGTTGAGCCTTGTGTTGATTTTGCTACTAGCTGTGTAGCCCTAAATAATTAATACTGAATCTCAAGTACACAGTGTATGACACAGGGACATCACCAGTGACCTTGAACTCTACTGAGTCTGGGAAAAGCACAGCGCTTAGTATTGGGCACCTGTAACAGATTCTTTTATAAATATATATATATATTTATTTATTATGTATACAATATTCTGTCTGTGTGTATGCCTG
>LOEQ01000141.1:224838-239799 GCA_001685075.1 Bramus lutescens | reverse complement strand
CACCATGTGGTTGCTGGGAATTGAACTCAGGACCTTTGGAAGAGCAGGCGGTGGTGCTCTTAACCTCTGAGCCATCTCTCCAGCCCCTCTCTACTTTCCTAGTGGGTGTGTGCCACATTTTCTTCCATTCATCCGAGGGAGCTCTTCCCTAGTGTGGGGTTCTAGGTTCAATAAATAGTGCCACAATAAAGTGGGAAGGAAGGAAAGAAAATGAACTCTCGTTCATCATTGGTGAACATGTAAATTAGTATAGACATGTAAATTATGCAAAGACAAACCCTGTTCCTCAAAAGATTAAAAACAGAAATACGGTACGGTCCAAGATTCCCTTCAACTCATCCAGGCACAGAAATACACTCGTCTGTGGAAGGCCAAACAGTTCTCATAGGGACTGGAAGTTGAAGGCAAGCTAGCTAGGTACCAGGAGCCCAGCAAAAAGGCAGGTCCGTAGATTCCACTTTACAGTGCTGCATTGCCACGATCCAGCACCAGAGGGCAGGAGAATCGCGAGTCCGGAGTCCGAGGCTAGTTTGAGCTGTCTGGGGGAGACCCTGTCTTTATCAAAACAAAAGCAACAAACAAAATCCCAGAATTAAGAAGTCCCGGTGTGCTGTGTGTGATAGAGTGACCACAGATGGAAGGTATGAGCTGAGTATCTCAAAAAGCCAGATCAAAGAAGGTTTTGTGTTTTTTCGTTTTTTGACCATGAAAAAAAAAAACAAACTGAAAGGGTGTTTAACCTGATTTAAAAATGACATAAAACCACATGTACATACATATCAAAGCAGAACTTGCTACACTGTTAATGTTACTTTATTTTGTATCTGTTAACGTTTATTTATAACTGGTGGGGGGGGCAAAAAATAAATAAAACAAAAAAAAGAAACAGCATGTGTTGTTTAAGATCCTTCAGTGATGCCCTAAGGCCTGGGCACTAGATTAAGGCTATCTACTTTTCTCTTTGTCTTCTTGTTGTGACTTATTTAGACATTTGGAAGATGCAAAAATTATGTGAAAGACCCACAACTGTATGCAAATGTATGTGGTATACCTATATTTAATGTATGTACATATATATTATGTACAATACATATGCAATATTCCATATCACAGAAGAAACTGTGCTAAGTATACTTCTTCCTAAAGAGACAGCACCTATGCCACAGTTTTGTGTGACTTTCTTTTAAAAAGGTTTATTATTTATTTGTGTGTGTGTGTGTGTGTGTGTGTGTGTGTACCTGTGTATGAGTTTGTACGTGTAGGTGCAGGTACCGTTGGAGGTCAGAAGAAGGTGTCAGATGCTCTGGAGTTATAAGGAGCTGTGGGGCATGGCTTCTGGAACTGAACCCTAGTCCTTAGTAAGAGCAATCAAGCACTCTTTACAGCTAACCTATCTCTCCAGTCCTGTATTTATGCTTTTTATTTAACTATTAGTTTTAAGAGTTGATTTTGCTATGTAGCCCAGGCTCTCTCAAACTTGTAATCCTGCCTCAGCCTCCACAGTGTGAGGATTACAGGTTTGCACTACCTGACCAGTCTCTGTGTATATATTTTTTAAATAGTTTTGTGTATTCATGAAAAGTGTCTGTGTAGCTGTTATCACTGACTGTAATATTACTGTGGTTTTTTAAAAATTTTTTTGAGACAGGGTTTCTCTGTCTAACCCTGGCTGTCCTGGAGACCAACCAGGCTGGCCTCGAACTCACAGAGATCAGTCTGCCCCTGCCTCCTGAGTGCTGGGATTAAAGCCCTATTGTCTAGCTTATTACTATTATAAAATATTAATTTGTATTTTAAAATATCATATTTATCAGCTAGCCAGTTTCTTTCCTTGTATGGTTTGAGGACTTACTTAATTTGCATGTGCCTGCTGAACAATTTAAAATGCTTGATGCTTTTTATGAGCCCCACACAATTTATCCATTGGCTCAAGTCAGTGGGGATTTTGATTGTTTAGGCTTGTGCTACTACGGACAAAATATCATTAATGACTTTTGCTTTCCAGATCTTACAGCTGAGCAAAGGTTCTTCTGAGAGCCATTTTGTGAAGTTTGTTCTCTCCTTCCACCTTTCAGTGGGTGGTGGGGATTGATTCAGGTCATTGGGCTTTTGCAGCAAGTACCTTGACCCTCTGAGCCATCTCACTGACCCAAGTGAAGGGTTTTCTGGGTGAAATTCTAGACACAGAGTTCATGGATCTCACAGTCCACATACGATCTTCTCTGCATGCTACCAAGTCACCTAAGCTGTTGCTCCAAGTCACAGGTGCTTCTTATTCAAATTTAGTATGATGCTTCCTCACATTGCTTTGTTAGGGCACTTTTACCCTACTGGTCTTTTGATTGTATATTAACAGATTCCAATTTTATGCTTTTGTTTGTTCGGTTGTGTGTCTGCATGTGTATGTGTTCCTCATGCTTTTTTATACTGCTTTAAAAAAATTGCCTGCTCTCTCTCTCTCTCTCTCTCTCTTTCTCTCCTTCCTTCCTTCCTTCCTTCCTTCCTTCCTTCCTTCCTTCCTTCTTTGGTTTTGGTTTGGTTTGGTTTGGTTTGGTTCAGTTTTTCGAAGCAGGGTTTCTCTGGGTAACCACTCTGGCTGTCCTGGAACTCACTCTGTAGATCAGGCTGGCCTGGAACTCACAGAAATCTGCCTCTGCCTCCCAAGTGCTGGGATTAAAGGCATGCGCCACCACTGCCCTGCACTTATTTCATTGTGTATGTTAATATATAGAAACCTGTGACACAGGAGTTTTTAAAGAATAGCATTTCAAAATCAGTTTCGAAATTTTGTTTTGTTTTGAAGACAGGGTTTCTCTGTGTACTGGAACTCACTCTGTAAAACAGGCTGGCTTTGAACTCACAGAGATCTGCCTGCCTCTGCCTCCAAGTGCTGGGATGGGATTAAAGCCATGTGCCACCACTGCCTGGCTACTCTTTTTTTTTTCTACTTGGTCAATAAGTTTATTATCTTTATGAAAAAAGTTTTCATAGGAAATTGCCTTAGCTTTCAGCAGCCTGCTCCTGAGCTCTAAGGAAGCTTGCCTTCCTTTGAGCAACCCTTTCTTCTGGGCAAGAGACATTTTGGGATAGTTCCACCTCTTCTTCTTCCCTGCTCTTTTGGGCTTCTTTTCACAGACTGGAGTCTCTTGTATAGCAGCATGAGCTTTCTATACATCTCCTCCATGTCTGGAGTAACGCTGTTCTTCATGTACTGAGAACTGTGTCTTGTAAGCATCTCCATCTTCTTCCATTAGGTAACACACGTAGCCTGCGACATCCTGACCTATGATGTGCCTACGACGTGCTTTTCTGCATTGACCTTGCTTTCAGAATCATACCCAGGGAATCGTTTGGTACTATGAGGAATAGACAAGCCTCCATCCACAGCTCCCTTCAGGGCCCCGAAAACTTTATTGCCAGTTGTAGTTCAGGCAAGACCTGCATCCAAATAGCAAGTGAAGGCCCCAGGCTGACCATCGATGCTTTCCGCATTGTATTCATCTCCAGTCACCTCCACTTGGCCTTCATAGATCTTGTCCACACCAAACCTACTAAGAAGCCTGTGGGCCGGCAGCAGGACAGTACAATAGGCGGCAGCGTAGTTTGTCAGGCCAGCTTTCACACCATATCTCGGCAGTTTGTGTGCATACACAGCACAGACTATCATATCCCCCTCTATACGGGCACAGGCAATCTGGCAGATGGCATTTCTGTTAGTAACATGAACTATCATCCTGTATTTGGGTGTGTTGTACTTATTCTTGTCCTGGATCACTAATCGCTCCCGAGCATAGTAGTCGGTTTTACCCTCTCGCCGCCTTCTAAATCTCACTTGGTATCTCTTGAAGTAGGCCTTCTTGACAAGTTTCACAAACCCCATCCTGCAGAACAGAAACCCGCAATCGCGGCTCCACGCAGACCTGCGGGCCCGGCGGCGCTAGGGGGAAAAGCCGGCTACTCTTTTTTATGGCTTTTTTTTTTCTGCTTTGAATTTTTAAAACTACGTTTCTTCCTGTGTTTGGCATTCCTTTTTAAGCTTTTTAAATTTTACGCGTGCCCATTTTCTAAGTAGGGAGAGAAAGAAGTCATGGAGATGGATGGATGGAGAGGTGGGGAGGATCTGGGAGATGAGAGGGGAAACCATGATCAGAATTTACTGTATACAATCTTTTTAATTTAACATACAAAACAATTTAAGGAAAGGAAATTGGGTGTGATTAGATGGCTCTGGTAATCAGAGGCACAGTCACTGGCATCCTATTGTTATATTTAAGTCAGTAATCTCCTGGCCACACAGGAGGTGAAACATCTTCTACCTGCTCAGGTGTCCCTGCTTACACGATTCCTTCATCCTTTAAAACTGGCTTTGAGGGAGGGTCAGAGGAGTAGGTATCCCCCTTCCTCCATGTGGATCCAGTGGGTGGGTGGGGACCAAACTCAAAGTGTCAGGCTTGGCAGCAGGTACCGTCCCCCCGCTGAGCCATCTTGCTGGCCCTTCCTNTTTTTTTTTTTTAACCTTATTCTTTATAAATTCTGCATATTAGATGGGAGTTTTAAATATTTATGTAATCAAATCCCGGGAGGATCTAGGCAATCAGCTCCTTCCCTTTTGAGTTTGTGTTTTTGGAATCTTATTTAAGAATTCTCTCTTCAACTCAAGGTCACTAAAGTGTTTTGCTGTATTTTTTTTCTCTCTCCCTAAAACCTTGTTTTTGTTTGAGCCCCAAGTTGGCGTAGAAATCTGGCTGTCCCTAGCTTCATTCCCTGAATGCTGGGATACAATGTATATAGATGTATGTGAACAAACCTAGCTTTTCTAAGCACTTTCACGTTTGTGTTTTATTCTTGAGTTGTTACTGGGGATGTATGTGGAATGGTTCAGAAAGCCAGTCTATCATTTTTCCCTGTGATGGACAATGTGTCCTTCATTGTTTGTACTCTGTAAATCTCTTCAGTGCTCCTTTCTCTGGTATTATTGTCCCATACCGAATTACGCTACTTCAACTACTTTAGCTTTATAATGAGTTGCATTTGGCTTATTCTTTATGTCTTTACAGAGTCTCAGTGTAGCTCAGAACTCACCCCGTAGCCTAGGCTAGCTTCAAACTCATTAATCTTTCGTCTCAACTGTCTGGTGCTGAGATTTCAGCTGTGAACAACCAGTATGCAGCTATTCTTTACAGCTTCATGTTAATTTTAAGGTCAGCCTGTCAAAGTCCATGGGAATCATGGGGATTTGACTGTAATCACATCAAACGCAAAGATTACTCTGGGAGAAACGGACATTGTTAACACAGCAATCCTGACTGTTTTATATGGTGGATGCTCCATCTATTCATGGCCTTGTATGTGTTTGCTTGTTTGGGTTCTTAAATTTCTTTCTCTCTCATGTTTATATGTGTTGTATGTGTATGTTCATGTGGGAATGTGCATGCTGGTGCATGTGCACACGTGTATGAGTGCATGTGGCTGCCAGAGGTTGATGCTGTGGGTTATCTTCAATGTCTCCTTCCCACCTTGTCTTTCTGAGGGTTTTCCACTGAACTTGGAGCTCATCTATTTGCCTTTGCTAATTGACCAAGGACAAGGATCCACCTGTTTCTGCCTCCATGGAATGATTAAAGCTGTACCTCACCTTGCCTGGCTTTTTATGTGGGTGTTGGAGCTCCAAAGTCAGATTCTCATGCTTTTTGCAAGCCAAGCACTTTAAAGACCGACTCATCTCCCTCACCCCCTTGTTTGCTTGCATTTAACTGAAAGCTTAGACTTTTCTCCCTCAAAAAAATAAATAAAAATAAAAATCTATGTATCTTTTGTTATATTTATGGCTTGCAAATTTTAGTTGTTCTTGGTTCCTAGACTTTAACTGATTTTGGTATCTGTTATAATTCAGATCTTGAAGGCCACCCTCCCAGGAGTCATGTATTAAAGCTTTGGCTCTCAACCAGTGGCACTATTGGGGGGTGGTAGACTCCTTCAGAGGGGTACTTAGCTGGAGGGAATGAGTTCATTGGAGGTGTGCCATTGAAGGAGACGTTGAGACACAAGCCCCTTCCTCTTTCTTTCTGCTTCCCAGCTGGCCTGGTGTGAGAAGGTTTCTTACTCCATGCATTTCAAGCAAGATGAACTATGCTGTCATAGGCCTGAAACAACAGAGCTGGGTGTCCATGGACTGAAACTCCAGAAATCGTGAGTCACCCCATCCCTGATTCTCTGTGGCAAGAATTGTGCTGTCCTTTCCTATCTAACCAGTTTTGGTAAAAACTGAGATTAATAATTTAATGACTATAATCAGGTAAGTGGTTTCACCATAGGATGCTATCCTTTGCTTGTTCGTCTGGTGCTGGGAATTGAACACAGGGCTCTGGCAACAAGCAATGGTCTCCCACTACAATCCCCAGGCTCCCTGTCGTAATGGTTAGACTGTAGCTAAGATTTTCAAATTTCATCTTTCTGTTGTTTCTTTGCTTCTGATTCCTGTATTATCTAATATATATTATCCAGAAGTCTGTGATCTTTGGCTGTTTGTTCTCAGTTAGCAGTGATGGGTGTTAGCAGTTTAGGGGTCTCTGTGTATGTCAACATTTTCTTCAGTTTTCATGTTGGGATGGGGTGGGAAGAAAGTAGGAGGAAAGAGGCTCAGGTCTTCTTGTTTAACATGCAGAATTTCATCCAGCCATACTAGGTGTGTTTTGATCAAGCTTGTTGCTGCATCTGGTACTCTGGGACTGGGTTCTCCTCCATAGCAACAGATGCTCACAGAGAACCCTCATTGGTACTTCTGAGGGTAGGGAATGGCGTCCAGTGTTCAAGGCAGAGATTCAATTCTCCTGTTTCCAGTCACAATGCCATATTTAAGGTCATACTTCTTGGACACCTACAATCCTAGCATCCTGGAGGTGAAGACAGGAAGATCCTGTGTTTGATTGAGGACAGCCTCAGCTACACAGGAAGACTCTGTCCCTAAAACAAACAAATAAACAGAATTATACCCAATTCTTGGTTTTCTATAGAGGTCTATTTTTCTAAATGTTAGGAGTTTGCTTTTTTTTTCTTTCTTTCAAAACAAGGTATCTCTGTGTAACTCTGGCTGCCCTGGAACTCACTTTGTAGACTAGGCTGGTCTCAAACTCACAATAAATCCACCTGCCTCTGCCTCCTGAGAGCTGGGATTAAAGGCATGCACCACCTCTGGTTATGAGTTTTTTTTTCCCCCTTTTATAAAAAGAT
Source organism: Bramus lutescens (assembly GCA_001685075.1). Classification (NCBI taxonomy): domain Eukaryota; kingdom Metazoa; phylum Chordata; class Mammalia; order Rodentia; family Cricetidae; genus Bramus; species Bramus lutescens. The sequence goes on along the minus strand of LOEQ01000141.1, from coordinate 232,569 downwards.
TTTTTCTAAAAGATTTCTTTATTTATTATATATACAGTGTTCTGCTTGCATGAATGCCTGCACACCAGAAGAGGGCTCCAGATCTCATTACAGATGGCTGTGAGACACCATGTGGTTGCTGGGAATTGAACTCAGGACCTCTAGAAGACCAGTTATTACTCCTAACTTCTGAGCCATCTCCCCAGACCAGAGGTTTTTTTTTTAAATAAAATTGTCATAAAGACAGAATATTTAAAATGAATATTTTTATGCCTATGATTTTCTATAGACTTATATTTTTCTAAGTAGTGTAACATTTTAAAAATGTTACTAATATACAAATGTTGTTATAACTCTTTATCTAAACATTGAAAAAAATCGTCCTATCTTCCAAAACTATAATGTTTCTTTGTGTTTATATTTTTGAGAAGGAGATGAATCTGGAATTTGCTTTAGAATGCTTCATCAATGAATTATCATCGGGTGTATTGCTATATTTAAATCTTCAGTATCGTACGACAGAGACAGTATGAAGGGTCTAACCTTTCCCCAGCTGACTCCCCAGACACGTCGGCAACAAGCTCTGAATAATTTATCTTTCTCTTCTTTTGATGGCTCGAAATGACAACTTTTATGTTAAAGTCTCATTTGAATTAAGGTCCTTTCTAGGTCCCCCCCCCGTTTCTTTTTAAATCCCCGCTCCATCTCTCACATCATCTCATTTGTCGTTTAGGTGTGACTCTGCTTTGCTCGTCTGAGGCTAATAATAGCTCTGCTCTTCATGCACAGCTCGGCTGCGTCCCAGCACACACTCCCTTCAAAAGCCTTGCAGCGACAATCTGTTTTCTTCCCCCTCTCTCTACATCCGATCCATCTCATGCTGTGTGCTAATCTGCAGGAGGGAGATGCTACCAAACACTACAGGATTAAAGATACTTAGTATTAGAGGAAACAAGTAACTAGAGACAAGTGTTTAAATTTGACAAAAGAAACCCACAAACCACACAGGGCACACACAGTAAAAGCATTACTTTTTGAAGGAAGCTAAAAATAAGAAATCGTTTAAAAATGATAGGGCTGCAACTACTGGTACCAGTATAAACACACTAAAATATATTAAAGGGAAGAATGGCTGGATTATAAGCAAATTACATCTATTTATTTATTTGTTTGTTGAGGTCAGTCTCACTGTATAGCTGAGGCTAGGCTGGACCTTCCTATGTAGACCAGGCTGGCCTTGAACTCACAGCAATCTTCTTACCTCTTCCTCTGGAGTAATGAGACTAACCATGTCCTGCCACAAGTTACATTTACAGTACATATTTCATACGCAGAGCACAGCAAATTAAAGATACTCAGAAAACCTTCAGTAAGAGCGGAAAGACGTTCTAAGACAGTACAAGGAAAAGGAAAAGTCATTCAGGGATGGAGGTCTCTCTCAGCTCGCCTCAGGTGGGCAAGGCCCTGGCTTCAAGGTCTAGCACCATGAGACAAAACAAGAGTGAACAGAACAGTGTCAGCTGACATGGAGGCAGGGATACGGAGCTAAGTGTGGGCAACACTAAGCAATGAACAGAGGCTTAAATGTCAGGCAGGTGACGAGGTGTGTATGACAGAGGAAACGCTAAGCTCTGTTCATATTACGGGGGGCTTTGACTGTTCACAGGTAACGTGAGACAGGTGGGGCCGATAGCTGCGCTGTCTGTGAAAAGCCACCTCAAATAGGAGTTAGAGAAGCAGGAAAAGATGGGTCTGGGATATAGCTCAGCTGGTAGTGGACTCACGTAGCACGCACCATCTCCAGCATGTCACGTAGTGGGCGTGTTGCTCACGTAGTACACAGCATCCCTAGCATGTCACGAAGTGGGCGTGTTGCTCACGTAGCACGCACCATCTCCAGCATGTCACGTAGTGGGCTTGTTGCTCACGTAGTACACAGCATCCCTAGCATGTCACAAAGTGGGCGTGTTGCTCACGTAGCACGCACAATCTCTAGCATGCTACGCGGTAAACATGTTTCTCACTTGGTACACAGCATCTCTAGCATGCCACGAAGCGGGTGTGTTGCTCACTCAGCACCCACCATCCCTAGCATGTCACAAAGTAAAAGCATGTTGGTGCACATCTGTAATCCCAGTGCTTGGGTGGTAGAGGCAGGAGGGTCAGAAGTTCAAGGTCCTTCTAGGCCGAACAGTAAGTTCTAGACCAGTTTAGGCTACATGAGATCTGGTTGGGAAAAGCAAAAACGAAACCAGGACTGATGCACATATGAACCCACAGAGACTGTGACAGCATGCACAGGGTTTGCACAGTCCCAGGGTTGAGAGGGTCAGTGAACACACGCTTCCATGCCTAACCAGGACCCTACCTCCAATTGCAACGACTTACAAAGGAAAAAAAATCAGTTTTCTCCAATGGAGTCTCACTGGGTATATAAACCACACTTAAGGGCAGGCTCCATGTCTAGCAGTAGACGGCAGCACAAAATGAACTCAATGGCATTTTTGGAGATTTTCTTTTTTTAAATATTGCTTTGTTTAGTTTTTTTTAAGCACCTTACTGTCCTTTTACTTGTATGTTTACAATCTTGTGTTTTTTTTTCCTGTGTGTTTCTCATGATATTTCTTTGTTTCTTCATTGTTCATCTCCCACTCCACCCACCCCCGCGTGCTAAAGAGAAAGAGAAAGAAAGCAGGGAATCGGATGGGCGGGGAGGATGTGGGAGGGCAGATTGTGATCAGAATATATTGTACGAGAAAAATTCATTTTCATTTAAAAAATTTTAAGTTAAAAAAAGCCAAAAAGCCAACAAAACAGATAAATGAATGAAAGAAATAGTTATAAGTTCTGGTAACAAATAGTGGCACCTGGAATAGAAAAGAGAAAGAAAGATCGGTGCAAATGAAGGTGAAAGGTCAAATGCCCATGAGGCGAAATGTCTGTCGGGAGGAAAGAAATGAAAGAAAGAAGTGGAGGCAGAGGGAAAAGACGCAGAAGAGGCAAAACACGAATCTGGATGCACACGTCCTCTACATGAAATGACTGCCTTGACATGCCAGAAACAGGTGGACACATTTGGGCTTCCGCACAGGGTCAGAACAACAATAAGTTCACAAGGGTGGGCCACACGTCAGAATCCCACCTTCTTTGGTAACCCAGCTAAGGCAAGGTGGGTTCTTTTATCCCAGCCTTAATCGCTAAAATTAAGTCCCATCATGCTCAGCACACAGTAAGTATATCTATACATTTATATGTACACATTTTTTAAATGTAAAGAGGATACAGCAGAGTTCATGAGCGTCTAAAAATGGGTAGGGAGAAATGCAAATAGAGCCTGCAACAAGTAATCAGGGAAACCCAGAGCAATCCCAAGGGAGCTTGCACTGTAGAGGTCAGGCCATTGGAAAGTGAGGCGTGAGATCCAAGGTGTCGGCTACTGAGGCAAGAGGGCAGAACAGGGTCAGACCAGGAAACAATGGGCTCAAGTCCAAAGAGGTGAGGAGGCAGGCCATAGGTCAGCAGTGGAACAGGCTCCATCAGTGTCCGGAGACTGAGCTGAGATGAAGCCCCAGGAACATTCTCTGCCTGCCAGTCCTTGATGTCCACACCAGTTATCAGACATACGGTGGTGAGACTATTGCCATCACGCTGCTAAGTCTGTTAATTTAGGTAAGGGAGCTGAACCCTTTCCCTGGCTCGACACGTCTTATAAGCTTTCGGTCCTGGTTTTCCTGATACTATTTTAATACATACATGTGGCCTTATGATCTCAGTCCTGGTAAATTACAGGGAAGCTCACTGTCTCCTTCCAAGAATGTCTTTATCAGACTGTGGTGTGTCAGTGGTGCCACACAGATGAAGCTCACCTGTCGACCGGCAGCACAGTGGCCCTCCGCCCTCCAGAGTTAAGGGATGCTTGGAACATGGAGTCTCTCAGGGAAAGACACAGCGCAAAAATCCAGTTTTACACAATAAGGAATAATTTAGAGTAGAAGCACAGCCTGCTTTTCCTTTCTTCCATTTGGAGATTGAGCTCTGAGCACTGTGTGTCCCCAGGCTTCTCAATCTGCGGTTGGTTTCATCCATGTATGCAGAAGCCACGGTTGTGTGTTTGAGTATGACACAGGGGGTGAGCTGTAGATGCAGCAGCACTTCGGACCACCATGTAGCTGATTTTGACTTCTGTCTTTCCCTCGTTCATAGTTTGACCTTTGCGAGGCATCTACCTGTTCTGGCCATCCAAAGATGAGGAGCAAGAAACCTGACCTTTCTGGGCTACTGTGACATCCACTGGGATGATGCTGCAAGGAAAATGTCAAGAGGGCCATATTCGGTAGAGGGCAGAGTCCTATGAAATCACTTGTCTTAAACCCAAAGCCTAAGCAACTAAGTGAAGATAAAGGAGATGCTATGGTATTTGTACAGGAGGGAAAGCACCAGAAAGCCTATATATGTCTAGCACCCTTTTCTGCTATTGCCTTGGCCTATCTTGTCACGTTGCCAAGGGAGAGGCAGTATATCTATCCGTGTGTGCCATTGCTGCCGAACACCAAGGCATATCTCTTTTATCCCATGCTTGGTATTTCTTTATATATATATATATAGTTACATTTATTTGGTCTGCATTCTCCCTCTGCACCAGGCAGGTATGAACCAAGAGGGATGGGGTGGGCGGCAGCAGAATGGTAGGGCTGTTCCTACTGCTTCTCTCATTCATTCCCAGAGTCCTCCCGTCACGTGGGTGGGCGGGTGTTTGCTCTTCTTATCCCTCTCCAGTTTCCTCTGAGGGAGTTTGATCAAACAAGGGTCGGGCCTCACCCTGTAGGAAATGGTGGGTCGATTGGGATTATGATTAAGCTGTAGACTATGCTCAAGGAAACAGCTTCTCAGACGTGAAGCGGTCAGAATTCTTGTGGCTTGGTGGCATGCTATTCAACATCAAGCGACAATGAGTAACTGGACACCCTTAGGTGCTGGGCAAAAATTACGTGCTGGGCAAAAATTACGTGCTGTCATGGCTTGGAGCAAGCTCCTGCTCCAGGCTCCAAGAGCCCAGAAACAGAATGGAGATAAAATGCTTCCTAACCAAACACCTTTAGGGAAGAAGATGAACCCAGACAGACCAGCTCTTCCAAAAGCTGAGAGTCTGGGCTGAGGCAACTGGCAAGGCGACTGGCCTTTCTTCAGGCTGTATGGAAAAGTAATGTGAGCTGGGGTGTGCCGCAGCATTAAAGCACTGGCCTAGCATGTTTGAGGCCTTGGGTTTGGTCCCCAGAGCTGTGAAGATCAGCTTTGTTTGAATTTTTATTGTCTGTGTACTGTTCTCATGCAATAAAACCTTGTTTTACTCCTGCCCAGTGGGGGCCCTTGTCCTACTTTGTAGAATGGAGACTGCTTCAATTTCATAAATCTCTAACAAAGGCCAATTAGTCGTAACTAATTCCGTTGTGTGTTCCTTTTGACAATTATATAACCTGTGTTTATTTTCATGATCACTCTGTGAGACAGTCCTATTACTTCTGTGTTATAAGGGTTCAGGAAGGTTAATGACCTGACCAAGTTCTCTAGCACGATTATTATTATATATAATTAATACAGTCCCCTTTGAAATTACATATGGTGTAGCTTAATTTACAAGGGACATCTGTTCTCTCATGCTTATTGCAGCAGTGGTCAGCCATGAAATCAACTGCAGTGTCTGTCAACAAATGAACAAAGAAAATGCGGTACCTGTGAACACCCAGTGGAGCCTGTCAGTTGCTGTAACACAGATGGAACTTGACAATGTGCTAAATGAAGTAAGCCAGATGAAGAAAAACAGGCATCCTGCAGTTTCCCTCATAGACGGGTCATTCAGAAGGTGACCCATGGTCACCGGAGGTTGGGGACGATAAAGGGGTGGAGGGATGGGTGCTCAGTTACAGCTAAGGAGCAAGAAGCTGTGTCACAGTAGGGTGACAAGGGGAACAGTCATAAGGTATGCATCTAAAAACAAAGCTAAAAAGACTTTGTATGTCTTCACCATAGAAAAATGACAAGTGTTTGAAGATTTAGATGTTTGTATTGATTTAAACACTACATGATGGATAATTTTATCCCAATAGCATGTGATAGTCTGTATACGCAATTATCCTTCTATTGTAATACTGGGGATTGAACCCAGGGCTGTACATACGCAAGGCAAGTGCTCTCTCACTGGGCTACACCAACCATGCAGTTTTTATTGTTGTTATAATCTAGGATGAGTAAAAATTTGTTTTGGGATACTCAATCACACTGTGAACCCCGAGTTTGTGTATGTGTTGATTAAATAAAATCCATCTTGGATATGGAGGTGGAGTCAGCAACCAGTTGACAGAAAGTAATCATAGAGAGTCAGAGGGAGTCTGGAAGATGGACAGAGAGATGCACAGAAGTAGTAGGGAGGGACGGTTTGGTTTGGTGGAGCAGAAGGATGCTCTTTCTGAGACACTGATGAAAAGGGAAGGTTAGCTACTTGCTCCTCAACCTCTCTGAGCTTTCAGGTTTTCACCCTGGCCTCTGACTCCCCAGTCTTACTGATAAACAGAACAATAGAGATTTAGTTGATTTAGTAAAAAACTACATTTGGTGGTAGCTGCCGGAGGTGAACAGCCACTGCCTGAGAAGTGGGCTAGTAACTGTGGGCTCACAATTACTGGCCGAAACAATAGTAGATTCGGGTGCAGTCAATGTGTTGGCAGAAAATAAACAAAAATAACACATCAACACTGTTTGTACAGAGGTCAGGGGAACATTTGGCTTGGACAGCTCCTCATTGTGACCACCGATTTTCTCCGCTCTCCAATGAGGTCCTGGTAGGTAAACTCCTGTGTGTTCTGGTCTCTTCTGCCCCGACAATCATGGATGACAACTCAGCCTCCAACTGCACTTTACAAGGCAGGGAAAGACACAGCTTGTCTTTTAAAATATAGCCTAAGCTGGACCCAAACTTGTGACCTTTGTGCCTTGCCCCGATTCCAGCGTGGACCCACAGCAGCTGGCATGGGGCACATGGCTGTGTGCACCAACCCAAGGAGTGAATTCAGGGCCGGGGCTCTGAAATTGGACCATACTTCAGCCTTCCTGATCCTTTCGGAGGATTGGGTGAGGTCTGTGGTGCTTTGCTGATGGCACTCTGCTTTATTTCATCTGCTAATTGAATTTCATCTTACTCTAAAACACGCACACACCTACAACACTGATTATTGACTGGCCAATTATCTGAGTATCCCGTGTCTTACCCAGTTGACATGTAAAACTAACCACCGCAGAGAATAACCTTGAGAACTCAACAAAGTGAGAGTATCTGACTTGGACTCTTGCAATCTCGATACACACCCATGCCTGCCATCCTAAGAAGGCGATACATGGCCAGCAGCCGTGCAGACCAATACGGGCAAAGTCAAGCTTGGTCAGGGCAGTGTCTTTTTTGCTTACAGTTTAGAAAGTATGTGTTTGTCCTTCCCTCTGTCTAACCCTGAGCTGACCACTTTGCCCAGACTGTCAGGGACACAGAGGTAATCGTGCACACAGGACAGATGGCAGAAAACAATGGAAGGTGGAGATACTCCTTCACATGTCCCAGAGGATGAGAAAGGCCAAACAGACAAGGAGCTCTGACCTTCAAAGGGACAAAGCCCAGACTGGTGTGGAAGGGCTGCTGCTTCAAAGGGTCCTGGCCTAACTAACAATGAGGATCCCACTGGAGTATGTGCCAGCCCCAGAGCCTGG
>LOEQ01000141.1:206409-222539 GCA_001685075.1 Bramus lutescens | reverse complement strand
GCAGTGCTTAAATGAATACAATTTTTGTGTTGTTATTTCGGGGTATAAGCTAGCAATGCGGGAGCCATGCAGGAGCCAGGCGGGACGAAAAGCAGGCCCGCTCGCCTCATCACTACACGAGACGGCACAGCAAGGCAAGGGCTCGCCTGCTGCCGAGTTCTGACCTCGTATTAGATCCCCAGACCATGGAATGGTGGAAGGAGAGATGGGGCTCTTCCAACCTCATGTGCCCGCCCCACCATTCACACACAGGAATAACGAAGGATAAACTGGGGAATCTACACGACTCTCAATACTCACCTGAGGCTTTGGCGAGAATCAGCTTCTGGCTCTCCTTAGTAGACACGAGGAATAGCCTGTCACCAGAGACCTGTACAGGAGCTACCAACAGTGAGGGCCATCTTCATGACACGACACTGGATGGGCATTCTCCCAGCACCTGTTTGATGTGGAACGGCTTTTTTTTTTTTTGGTTCACGGGTGTAGTGGTTAATGATGATTGCCAACTTGATGGATCAGGAGCTGTCTAAGAGACACACCTGGACCTAGCTGTCAGCGAGTCTCTAGGCCCCCGCTAACAGAGATGGGAAGGATCAGCACACTGGGTGGCACCACTCCCCCGCCCGGGTCCCTGACCAATAAGAATAGTGAGTTCAGCACCAGCATTCATCTGCTTCCTGGCTGTGGATTCCATGTGACCAGCTGTCACAGGGGAATGCACCCCCAACCTGTCGGCTATCTCTGTCACGGGGAGGAGAAAAGTAACTAATTCCAGAAACATCAGAGGTGACACTGCCACTGATCGGCAGTCCTGTTGAGGTGAACCCTGGGCCTTGCAAGGCGAGGCAAGGGCTAAATAGCTGAGCGGACTCCCAGCCCAGACTTAAGCCTGTAACAAACCTGGGCTTTGCTCAGGAAAGGTGGATGCTCAGCAGAAATTCATCCTTTGGGAATCTTCCTTCAAAGATGGTACGGCTTTCACCTAAAGACATGCAGCACTGCCCTTGCTCTGGACCCATGGCAAGTCAAAAGCATTCGAAGCAATTACTAACTTCTGATGAACCCGTAATGTGCTGAGTTCACTATCAGATTTGAAACTTAAGTCAGGCATCAAACGGCACTGACATACATCAACAAACACATTCTAGAGCTTTAGATAGGATCTTGGCTTGCTGCGGCTCAGGCTTTGTGAGTTTGCAGAGCAGTTAAAAATGGTAGGGACAGATATATGGATGGCTGCCATCTTATTTTGTCAAGAAAAGTAGTTAGCTAGGTGGTAGTGGCACATGCCTTTAATCCCAGGACTCGGGAGACAGCGGCACATGGATCTCTGAGACTGAGGTCAGCCTGGGCTGTTACAAGGAGAACTCATCTCGAAAAACCAAAACAGAAAAGAAAGAAAATTACTTAAAGGAAACGATACCATTACCAAGATTTCATTAAAGGATACTTTGATACCGTAAACACTGGAATGGCCTTACAATAAAAAGTAAATTCATGCTGATAACTTTTTATTATTACTTTTCCCACCTGGAGAGCTAAACATTTGACCCTGGTCAAAATTTGGGGACCAAAGTCTCATGTCATTTAGCACAATCACATCCACTTAAAAAGCTGAGAAGAAGTGGCTCTGCCTGTCAGGGACAGGTCTACCGTGGAAGCATAGGTCTGTGACCCTAGCAGGAGAGGGGCCGAGACAGGCCTGTGTTCAAAGCTAGCCTGCGTCACACAGTAAGACTCTGTCTCTAATAAATATATCTTGGCAATTAGCAGAATACAGTCTCAAACAGAGTGTATACCACTTATGTTACTAATTGGGGACCTCAGGCAACATTTATCTTAAAGCCAAATGTCACCATAATGGATGCAAAAATAAAAAAAAAGATCTACCTAACTGGCAGTAGCTATCATTTATCAAACAAACCTTACTGTACGATGCCATAATTGAATGCTTACCTTTTTGGTTACATCACAAACTGTGATATCCAATTATGGGGTATACACAACTGACAGATTGTCTCTGCATCTCTAACATGGACCTTCACACTGGAAACCAAGAGAACTCAAGACTTTTCTGTGGAAAGTGAGGCCAGTCTTCCAGCAGTTTCCCCTTCCTGGGGAGACAGCCACATAGTGTATGTTGGTCTGAAATCTGGAGACAAACCCACACCATCACCTTGGCCACAAGGGCAGACAAGGTCATGGCAGGTTTCCCTTATGCTGTAATAAATCCACGCAACTTGATCACACTCTATCACCTTTCAAGTTAACTAAGTAATCTGAAAAGGTGATTTTTCTTTAAATTTACAAACACAATGTACATGTACATGATGTTGAGAATAATTTAATACGTGAACCTCAGATACAACTATATTCTAAAACCATTATTGTAAAGGAATGGATCCTTACATGACCAAAATAACCCATATACCATGAGGCTGGTTTAGCCTTTCTTTTTTATGTTCTTTCAACAAATGTGCACCGCGATTTGCGAGGTACCAACCACATCTAGAACCCAGGGAGGCCAGTCAGACAGAGTGAGTGTCTCATTAATTAATTCTAATTAAACGATCAGGTGACATCACAACACTCTGGGGTGCAGCACTGAAAATGTCCATTAAGTTTCTTTTTTCTTGATGATCAGAGGTCCCACGTTGTCTCCAGTCTCTTCGTTATGTTTTATGTGAGCCCCATCACAGAATGGAAACTAGGAAGAGAGAAAGATTGTAAGATGTCTAATCTCCACATCAGTCTCTGCTCGCAGCAGGGGGATAGGGATGCCTGATTCCCACATATCACAGCTTCTGTTTTTCTTGGCTAGCAAATGTACTTCATTGAACAGGAGGAAGAAATGGACAGGGGAATAAAATCCAGATTGCTACTCAAACCTCCCTGATATCTGGTGATGCATGCTAAAGACTACCACTCTAGGGACCTATGCCTTTTGCTTATTTACAAATAGGCAAAAACAAAACAAAACAAAACAAAACAATGAGGTGTGTGCTGAGGGTTGAATCCTGGGTTTTATGCACACTCTACCCATAATTATGCCCATGGCTCTACTTGCAAAAGCTCAAGTGTATACCATTAAAATCAATTTGTAGTTGGGGGTAGTAGTATACACCTGTAATGTCAACATTTGAGAGGCAGAGGCACAAGAATCAAGAGTTCAAGGCCACATAAAATCCTGTCTCAAAAAACAACAAAAAAAAACAAACAAAAAAAAACCCAGAAGAAAAATCAATTTATTATGACCCTATGCCAACCATCCTTGCTGCAATCTTTGCTCTAGCTTTTCCATTTTGCTCATCCCTGAGCCCCTACCTAGTGTTTTTCCCTTTAATGTACAGTTTATTTTAAATGGGTCATGGAGACATTTTCTTTTGGAAATATGATTATAAATTCCCAACGTTCCTTCATATTTACTAATCCACATTACAGATCTAACTGACATTATTGTGTCTGCCAGTGTTTTCCAGAGAGGTTCCAAGAGCCAACTTCTGAAGGACACGAATTTGCTTCCTCTGTGCTTATAAAACAGATCAGGGACTGCACGGCAGACTTATTATTATTATTTTATGTGTATGGCTATTTACATGTGTGTGCAGTGTCCATGAAGGACAGAAGAAGGTGTCAGATTTCTGGAACTGGAGCTACAAAGCTGCCACATGTGCGTTAAGAACAGGAAATGGCAGCCCTGGGTTTTAACTGCGGGGACAAAGAGTATTCCTGGGGGATACTCTTGATCTACGCTGCTGATCTACTCACAGTTTAATAGGCATTTAGGGCACCAGCTTGTGCCTATGCTTGATTCTTTCTGAGATCTTATCTCTAACAAAGTCCTTATCTACTTATGGGACGAGTCAATGCCAGGAAGTTCCCTCCGGCCTCTGCGAGCCTTCTTTCCCTGTCTACTCTCACCGACAGCAGCTCATACTGGTAGCACTTGTTTTTTGGTAACATAGCTTTCACCGACTTGGACCCAGAGTTTTAATTATTCTGTTGAAATGGCAGCAAAAGGTCAGCTGCTAATTGCTTAATCCAAGAGTCTCCCATCTTCACCTACTTACCTGGCCATGCTGCCAGGCCAGTTCAGCACCGGAGCCTGGAAAACTCTACTCTCCTACTTTGACACTCTATCTTAACTTCTCCCACAGGGCCTGTCCTATCTCCTGACTCTGTGTCCAAATGCAGAACATTCTTGTCGAGTCCGCCTTGACTCACCAGTTCTGCTGGCCTCCGCTGCCACCTTGTCCCTAGGCCACGCCCACTGCTCCTGCACATCAGCACCTCAAACTCACTCTTTACAACTGAACTGCTTAGCACTGCTGTGGAGACATTAGCTTTTCAACTTGAATTCTGCGTTTCTGGTGAAGATGCCCCCTTTAAACCACACACTAAGACCCAGCAGTTTCCTCCCCAGTCTCCCTGACTAGTCCCTACCCAGGGCTGGAGAGACATCAGCAGGTACGTGTGTGCTGCTCTTCCAGAGGACCTGAATTTGGTTCCCAGTATCCATGTCAGGTGGCTTACAACTACCTATAACTCTAGTTCCAGGGGGACCCAACTCTGTGGGCACCTACACTCATGCACATACATAAATAAAATGAATTAAAGCCGGGTGGTGATGGCACACGCATTTAATCCCAGCACTTGGGAGGCAGAGACAGGCGGATCTCTGTGAATTCGAGGCCAGTCTGGCCTACAAGGGCTAGTTCCAGGACAGCCAGAGCTACACAGAGAAACCCTTTCTCAAAAAGCCAAACCAAACCAAACAAAACGAAGGAAAACAAGTCTTTTTAAACAGCCACTCGTTTCTGAAGACCCTGTAGATTTCTCTGCACTTCCGCAGCCAGCATTCTACAGTAAGTCACGTCTGAAAGACCCGTGGCCCAAAGCATGAAGCAGTTTGCACACAGGGTCTCCTCACGAAGTTCACTTTAGGACAGCACTCCTTAGGACTACTGCTGTCTGGCACATGTTGAGAAAGCATTCCTAATGCCTGCATATGCGCATGCATGTGTCCTCCCATTCTCCCAGGGGCAGTCTAACTCTCAGAAAATTTTAGCCCACAGCACAAGCACTCCCATTCAGTAATGCACCTGAATTCCTGAATTACACATACCGGGCTCACCTGGGACACCAGTGTTTGCATGTGAGCAGGTGCACACACTGAGCAGGTTTAGAAATTTACATTTCACATTACTGACTGAAGAGCTTCTGCTACTGGGGAAAGTCTCCATTTTTCCTTCCTATGGTTTAATGAGCAGCAAGAACGGAGCCTTTGTAGGCACAGCTTTGAAAACAAGTCTAGTCTACAGAGCACCGGAAGATTATGTCCTAGCAGCTCCGGGAATATCTGCAGTTCACATTCCATATCCACATCAGGCCTTGTGGGACACAAGACATCTCTTAAACTGTGTTTTATGAGTACTGCTCCTGCACAAGACCTGAGTTTGAACCCCAGCTCTCAGCACTCGCTGGGCACCTTACAGCTCCAGGGGGATCTGATGCCTCTGGCCTCTGCCAGCATTTGTGCTCATGTGAACATATCAACACACGCACACACACAAACACACAGTATTGAAAACTAAAAAGTAATAAATTACTCCCCCAAAACCACTTTCTGGTAGGCATTATATAGCCCTTTCCATGTTTATGATACAATTCATGATAGCGTTCTCCACTGCGGCAAGCCTCCAATATACCGCCATTTCAGAAAATGGTACTTGAAATTATGTGGGTTTTTTTTTTTCTCTAAGATCTAGTACTAAACTCATGGCTTCTGGGACGTTCTCCGCCACTGCCTATACTCCCAGCTTGGCATGCCACGGCCTTGGAAATTAAGCTTTGGAAATCAATTTTCCACAAATGTGAACAGCAGCCCATTCAGAGACAGTACTGGGTCTCTCAGGACATCTGAAATTCAGAAGTCACCGAGTCAAGATGTTTAGAAAGAGGATCCCACTGTCCATGCCTAGAGCCTGCAGGTGTCATTTCCATCTGACAGAACAGAATTCTTATCACATCAAGTAGATTTTAACGGATTCAAAATTGCCATGTATTTAATTATAGGAACTGCAGTTAAAAGAAGGCTTAGGATATTTCCCAGTAAGGAATCTAAGCCAGGTGAGGTGCTGTACACCTATAATCCACACTTGGGAGCAAAGACAGGAAGACTGGCACCAGTGCAAGGCTAGCCTGGCTACAAAGGGAGCCTCTGTAGGTTCAGGGGCTACCCAGCAAGATCCTGTCTCTCACACACACTTGCTCCGTCTACTTCTCATTGTCCTCAGGCTGCAGACGTTCCTCCTGAGATCCCCTTGGAGAAGAATTCCCAATGGAAAATCAAAGAGATTTTTTTCTTCATCTTTGGGGAAGTAAGATAATGGTTAACTCGGTTTAACTCAGTGAGGGTATGATGTAATACAGCTGTGTGGCAGCTGTGTATCTGAGAAAATATACTCCACAAGAGTAGGGGAAGCTGCGTGTGGTGGGGCACGCCTGCAACCCCAGCACTGGAGGCAGAGGCAGCANGCAGCCTGTCTGAGCTGCCTAGCGAGACCCTGTCTCAGACAAACCCAGCCTCACACACCTTTTTGGACCTCCAGCAGCGGCAGTACACGGCCTTATCTCCCAGGTCCTCCATGTCGAAGGCGTGCACGACCTTGGGGTTGTCCTTCTGGATCTGGAGGTTCACCATAGCCTTGGTACGATTATCTTTACCATAGAACTTTTTGTAAGCCAGGTAGCCGAGAGCAGCTGTCCCAGCAGCAAATGTCATGGCTGCAATCCACTCAACTGCGACAAGAGAGGCATGGAGTTAGAGACAGGAAAGCTCACGGAACCTGACAAGCATAATTTTTAAAATTACATTCATTTCTTATTTATGTGTAGATGGCAAGTGCTCACAGCACGTGCTGAGGTCAAAGGGCAACTTTTGGGAGTTCGCTTGGAGTCTCCCTCCATCATGTGGGTCGTGGAAATCTAACTCAGGCTGACAGGCTTGGTAGCAAGCACCTTTACATGCGGATCCATCTTGCCAGTCTGGTAAGGATTTCCAGCGTTAGTAAATGAGCCAAGCCCAGTGGTGCGGCAGTCCTTTGATCACGGCTTTCTACAGCCCTCACTAATAACACAGATGTGGTTTTGCTGCTGAGTGGACAGCTAAGCTAATCTAAAGGAGGGAAGAGCGAAGATGACAGAAAAGGGACAGCGAGGCTTGGTAACCTTTCAAGTGTCCACTAACATCTTCAGCAGCTCATGTGCCTGCAAGTGCCTACTGCTTAAAGAAGAAAACTAAGTATGAGAAATAAGATCCAGGTTATAAACAAAACAGAAAGATCAGGAGGTGATGGCTTTCACTAGCAAATGAGCTCACTAAAGAGCAAAATCGTGTAGTGGCTTTGAAATGCTTTAATTTACCAAAGCTGCTACAGAAACACAAATAGAACCAGATCTAGACAAGAGGAAGAAAGACCTGTAACCCCCACCTCCCCAGTAGCTAAGTATTCCCAGGATCTGCCTGGCAGGATTGGGTCTGGGTTAGAAGTTATTCAAAGGCAGCCAAAATGTGCAAATTGCTTCCTCATAAAATACAAAGCAGATTGTAAAAGTTTCATATGAAACATTCAATAAATTCTTCATTTCTATTTTCTGAATTTCTAAAACTTCATTTTGAGCAAAATATTATTCTACTTCCTAATAATAATAAAAATTACTGGATTAACAGGCCATGTATTTATTCCTTCTGGACTCAAGGACTCCTTAGAAACCCAAGGCTTAGCAACTACCCCAGCTCCAGGCAGTGAGTGCAGAAGCCAAGTTCAGCATTATCTGGTTGGCCTTAGCCTCAGGAGAGAGTTGTCTAGTCCCAGCATGGAGGGGTTGCAGGAGAAACACACTGGGCTGCTTCCTAGCACTTCCTCAGTCAGGTCTTCAGTGTTTGAAATGAGTTCCCAGACAATCAAATAAAGCCCTAGGGAGATAAGTACAAGAACATTTTATTGCCAAACACAATCCCATGGGCACAGTGGACCCCACGATGTTTCTGCTGTCTTACAAGTGGGACGGATCTGATGGTGCCTACACAAACCACAACTGGAGCTCAAGCCTTTTTGCTTTGCTTTTCTTTCTTTCTTTTTTTTTTTTTTTGAGACATGGGTTCTCTGTGTAGCCCTGGCTCTCCTGGAACTTGTTCTGTAGACCAGGCTGGCCTTAAAGTCAGAGGTGCACCTGCTTGTGCCTCCCAAGTGCTGGGATTAAAGGCATACTGGAGCTCAATCTTAACAGCTTCAAGTAGAAGAGCCTTCATACCATGCTAACCCCTTTCGTCTTAGTCTTCTCAATTCTTAATAACTTCCATCCAACGTTTCTAATGGGCACACTCTGTGGATCACAGGCTCTATTTCTAACGGGCGCTCTGTGGATCACAGGCTCTGTTTTCAACTGCATACAGCAACACCTTTCTCTGTAAAAACCAATTTAGATAGGCTTCCATCCCAGGTCATTTCCATTTCTTCTTGCTAGGGCACCTAAAATAAACATTAACTGGTATTTTGTTATTCTCAGGTGCCACATGACCAGTGGTCACCTGACACTTTCAAACCTTAGACCTCATCGGGAATTTTTCTTTTTACAGCACTGGGAACTGACCCAAAGCTTCTAGGCAAATGTTCTGCCTCTATGCTGCACGCCAGCCCTTCAGCATGTTTTGTAACTATGTATTTTATGCACATTTCTCTTGAACACTAGTGTTCAAGTGGGGTTGAAATTTAGTTTAGTTTGCCTGACTCCCAGCCTTCCCCTTCTACAAAGAGGTCAGGAAGAAGCTGCAGGTAGCTACAGCCAATGAGAAGTCACTCACAATTCAGATGGAAGAGTTTGAGGCCAACCTTAGCTAGACATTGGACCTTGTCTCAAAAGATGAAAAACCACAATGTCACAGTGTCTGCCGACATGTAATCGGAACTCAAAAGGCAGCTAGCTATAAGCCCTTGTCTAAATTAAGATAGCACAACTCCTTGAATATTGTGATCTTAGTTCTTTTGTTTCAGGAACTTAATTTTTCAGGTAAATTAACCCACCCCTGATGCCCATTTGCTGTAATGGAGCCCAGGCTCCACCTCCTGAGAAGCCTTTTATATTTATTTTAATGATCCCCACAAACTTCAAATGTACTGAGGTTTGTAGAACAACTGGCTGGCATTTAGTTGGAGGTAGTAAACATTCTTCTAGTCTCGCTTCTCAGATTACGATATTAATATACAGGCTGACATTAAAAAAACAAATCCCAAATAAACTTTTACCTTCTCCAGACTTTTTTGACCAAGGGAGAAATGAAAGAGGATTGGACACAGAAAATCAGCCATACCATAGATGTTGTGACAGACGGATACTCAAGGGTGTCTGTCCCATGGGAATCAATATACAGGCTCTGTGATCACTCTGACAAGTGTCACAGTACCGCATGGGTGCTGGAGAAACGGCATTGAATTCACTCCAAGTGAGTGCTTAGACTCACAGAACTACATAAAAGCCTGGAGGTGGGGAGAATTCTATTCTTCCTTCTTCCCAATTCTGATTTTCTAATCTCATTTAGAAACAAATTGTAGTTTCCAGACAGAAGGAAAATGTTGCTATTTTATCACTCCATTACTGCACCCTCAGTTTTTTTTTCTGGCAAAAAGTGGCAAACACCCCTGGTAACTCCAGGGCAAAGAAGGAAAAGGGAAGTACAGAGATAGAGAAAAACGATTCAAATGCCAACCCGGAGGAGAAAGAATCAGAGAGTAAGCAAATCACACAACCCAAGAACACTCGGTGCTCGCCCTGCCTCTTCAGGTGGGGAGCACTCAGAGCATGGCAGAAGTCTGTCTCTTAGGATTAGAAAGACACCACACGCCTGTCGGGCTGGAGTTCCGCATCCACCACCAGACGCTGAATGCCCGCTGGGGTCCTGCTCTTCACACTCAAGAGCATGGCAGGGTCAGTCTGATGTTCAATCACAACTTGAGAGACAACGCAGGACTCTTGAGAGGCTGAACTGCTCTCTACTGGCCCTTCTGATCCTGAGCACTTTCCTGCCTCCTCCAGGGGGCCAGTCTCTATCCTTTGCTATCTCTATACAGTTCTTAAGGGTGGCCTCTTCCTGTAGATCCGTCAAACCTGTTTTCTTCTACAAACACCATTAAAGGAAGATTAGAGCCAGGCAACGGGGCGACAAACTCTCTGCTTCCTCCTGCGGCCATGGGATTGCTTTATAGCCTCTGGTTTTCCTTGGACGTGCTCCTAAACCCACAGTCCTCTTTATGACTGACTGATCCCTCTGATCTGCTTTTTCCGGGAGGGTGAATTTGCTTTGCCTTAGAAATCTCACCCTTCTTCTCCTTCAGACTAGTTTCTGCCCATAGGACCTTCACCTACCCACTACTATCACCAACTGCCACAGAACCGGAATGTGTGTGGGTCAGGAGAGGGAAAGGGACACCATGCTGAAACTGAAACCAAGCCTTCCAGGCCTGCAGCTTTTTTCCCCTCAAGGTTTGGTACATGTGGGCATCAATGTCAACATCAAGGGAGCAATATATAGTGGTAGATGACCAATTCACCTTGATTTTCACCAGTCCCTTCCAGCCTCAGTGTTCCTATACCTGAGCTTTACTTTCTCAGACTCAGAAAACAAAAAGCATCCATCTGCATAGGGCACTGCAGACACCCACAGGATGGATGCACTGGGTTACTTTTCCTCATTCTAGAAACTTCCACCAAAGACAACAGCTCATATTTCAGTTCCAGCTCCAAATCCCACTGCTCATTCTCCACTTACTATGTTCTTGGTGTGACCTGTACATTTTGCAGAAAAAATTCATTAAATAACTTTGCAAGACTCAAAAAACTTACTGAATTAATAAATTGTGATAGAATGACCTGGGAAGAGAGAAAGGAGTTTGAAGAAAGTATGGATATAAATAGTGTCTAAACTGATGGGCCAGCATTAAGAGCTTGTGATGACCCAGGCTTGGAGTGAACAACAAAGCACACAAAAACACATAAATCCCTCTTTACAATCTGTGGACAGGCCCAAGTAAGAAAAAGAAGGCAGGGCAAGGCAGCTGCCATTAAAAGACAAGGCTTAGGGCTGCCAAGAGGGCTCAGAGGTGTAGGTGCCTGCTGCCAAGTCTGTTTCCCTGAGTTTCATCCCAGACCCACACTGCAGGAGGAGAGAATGCCCAAGTGCTGTGATCTGTGTGCCCCCCATCCTCGACTCATACAAAATAAGTAATTTATTAAAAAGAATTTTGATTTGAGAGGCTGGTGGGATAGCTCCGTGAGTAAAGGCACTTGCTAGGAAAGCCAGATGACCTTACCTACAGGATGGAAGAATAGACTCTACAAAGCTGTCCTTAGACTGCTACTCTGCTCAGCAGCACGCATGTCTCCTTCCACACCAGCAGCATGCATGTCTCCTTCCACACCAGCAGCATGCATGTCTCCTTCCATACCAGCAGCATGCATGCCTCCTTCCACACCAGCAGCACGCATGTCTCCTTCCACACCAGCAGCATGCATGCCTCCTTCCACATCAGCAGCAAGCATGCATGTTTTTTTCTTCCACATCAGCAGCAAGCATGCATGCCTCCTTCTTCCACATCAGCAGCATGCATACCTTCTTCTTCCACATCATGTGCACACATATGTGTGCTTATGCACACAAACACACACAGAGGAAATTATTCAGTTGAGCTGGCTTCTTGGTTTTAGAGGTAAAGGTGAATTATGGTTGACTTTTGGCTGGATAAAGTAAATCATTTATATGGAGCATGTTTTAAAACAAGTAGTCAGATGTGGCCGCTTTTATCGTTAACCCAGGACTGGGAGGCAGAGTTAGGCAGATCTTGGAGAGTTTGAGTCCAGACTATTTGGAGTTCCAGGCCAGCCAAGGTTATGTAGCAAGACCTTGTTTCAAATAAATAAACAAACAAAGCAAAAGAAAACAAGCCTTGGTAAGACAGCACAAGATAAGGCTATCTAGAGAGCCAGAAAAGAATGACTTCAGTCAGTCTGGTGGAGATGGAAGGATGTAGGATGACAGCTGGCTCCGTGAGGTGTAGAGGCATTTAGATCAGAGTGAGTCCAGAGAGGCCATCTATTGGGCAAGAGGAGGAATCATGAGATTGCACGCATGGGCACTGAAGGCCACTTTCCAGAAACCAGAATGAGCTCACAGGTACATGCCCAAACTGTCTCATCCTGACTAGGGGAGGGTCTCAAGTTCTATTGCTCTTCTGCATTGCCTAACTCTAGTCCTGGTCTGACACCCACTTAGTTTTATTAACCACTTTCCCCATGCACCCAAGGCTTTCCCTCCCCAATATAAAGAATTCTGCGAGCATAGACATTCTCCACACCCCCTTTTATTTATTTATTTTTGTCTTGCGATAATCATGTTACATAGCCCAAGCTGGCCTCCAATTCTTTGATTCTCCAGCCTCAGCCTCCTGGGATAGCAGGTTATTTGCAGCCACACTTGGCTGTAAATCAATATTTTATTTTTCAACTAAATACCAGTAGGAATGTGACTCTGGGGGTCCAGGATGTGGCTCAACTGGCACATTGCTTGCTTTGTTGGCATGAAGCCCCAAGTGAAATCCCTAGTGCCAAATAAACTTGGTGTGATATTGCATACCTACAATCCCAGCACCCAAGTAGAGGCAGGAGGACAGGAGGATCAGGAGTTCAAGTTAGAAGGCAGCCTGGGCTAAACAAGACTCTGTGCAAACAAGCAAACCACAACAATTTTATGAGGTACGAGAAGTAAACTTTAAAAGGTATATTGCAGGGGCTGGAGAGATGGCTCAGCAGTTAAGAGCTATTAAGACTGTTTTTCCAGAATACCAGGACTCCATCCATCCCCAGTACCCATGTGTCTGGAACACCAGTTCGCGGGTAACTAACTGAAACCCTCTTCTGGCTTCCATGGGCACATCATGCACACTGTGTACCAATAACACGCAGCCCCAAAACTCGTACACATTAAATAAGTAAATCTTAAAAGGGGGCATTTCTTTCCAAGGCATTCTATATTCCAGCTTTGAGGGGGAAGGAGCTGGAAGAAGAGATTTGCAAAGTCTTTGGGACTCTCCTTATGGTCTTCATAATGATCTCTCTGCTGTTCCTATTTTTAAAAAGTTACCCCATATGACAAAGGTAAGTACTTCACGTTGGAGTTAACTGGGAATGCCAAAAGAGGTTTCATATACCTTCAAGAATGGTAAACTAATGGAGAGCCACCTTTGAGATTCTTTGTGCCCACAAACTAAGCAAAACCAAAACTTTATCTTTGTTTCAACAGCATACTAAATCAGGGCCTAGCATCTGCTCATACAGTAGGATCCCAGATTTCAAACAAAAACCTATTTTGCAATCTCTTGGCTCACCTCACACATGTGCAACAGTGTTCCTAACAAAGTTAAGACAACTGTGCCACAAATCATATGAATGTTTTATTCTATGCAATAGTATTACTGCCAAGAACACTGTTTTTACAGGTGTGGTGGCCCAGGCCTATGGTCTAGGCACTGGAGAGGTTGTTACAGGAAGATTTTGAGTTCAAGTCTAGCCTGGGCTACAAGGAAAGATTATGTCTCAAAAAACAAAACAAACAAAACAAAACACCTCATTTTAAAAGTCATAAACACAATTGAAACTCACCAAAGTGGATGCATTTAAAGGAGTCCCAGATGGCTATCCTTTGGAGTAAATTTTGTAAAATTTAGTAACTTAAAAATGTTTGGGCATTAGCATAATGGCTCAAGCCTGATAACCTGAACTTGATCCCCAGGACTCACATGGTGGGAGAGAATCAACTCCCACAAGTTGACTTCTCACTGCCACATGAGCCATGGCACCAGGGACACTCACACAAACACATGTTAAAAATAAGTAAAACAAAAACGTTTTTCTCCCTTTTACATGCCAAGTCAGGTTCGCCGACCTAAGTAGAACCTTCCAGTATACAGAACTCAACTACTACACAATTAATGTCCAAGTTAGAAATGGCTACAGAATCGAGCACTATAGACAACCAATGGGGCTCATCGTAACTTTTACCTTTATTTAACTAAGGTTAGAGGCAACCAAACCCTGGGGTGTGGCATTTTATTTCTGGGCAGAGTCTATCGCCCATATTGCATAGCCTGTGGTCAACTTTAACATAAAACACTACACTAGCCAAGTTTCACAAATTCTCTAAATTTCAGCTAGATTTCTTCAAAATACTGTTTTCAAGTCTTAGAGAAGAAGACTATTTTCAGTTGTTTCTTGGACCACTGCCACCAGTGGCCGGATGCAAGATGCGTAAGAAACTGGGAAACTGAAGACCTCGGTCGGATGGGATTTCTTCACCTTAAATTACAAAGCCCGCAAAATATCTACGATATGACCATTCCCGGTTGCCAGGGACGCAGGAAGCTGCCAGTTTCCCCACACCGCCTCTCAGTGCCCTGGGAGGGACTAAGGGGCACAGGAGTTTTGGGGTGTGGACTGTGACCTGCTAGCCCGTGCCTGGCTGGGGAAGCGGTCCACGGTCGGGGATGCCGGCCCACACCAGCATCCCATGAACCCGGGCAGGCCTGCGCCTGTCCTTGTGCAGGTCAAGGTGACGGTCCGGATAAAGGTGGCGGGGACCCGGCCGCGGGCAGCTCACCTCGCACTGAGGAGTCGTAGCCGAGGCCCATGATGCGGTCAGCGGGAAGGCCGTAGCAGGACCGCACGGGCGAGCGCTGGGGACGAGGGAGACCCGGGCAACTGGCGACCTCCGGGAACAGTTCCAGTCACTGCGCAGGCGCCGCGGCAAGCTGGGGGGGGAGCACGTGTGAGGGCGCGCGCCCCGGTAGAGTCGCGCATGCGTACTGGTCCCAACCCGAGGACCGGTGAGAATTTGACAGCCGCGGGACAGCCTTGGATGCCAAGGCGGTTACTGCGTCTGTGCCAACTGGGCGAGACTATCCAGGCCGGGTTTTACAGGTGGTCCAGTTGTGAGCGGTTCAGGTGACTCAGGACTAGTACCTGCAGAACTGTCGCCCTATGGTCTGCCAGTTCTTTATGGCCGGTCATAAGCCCGCTTTAGCTACAGGTAACACAAGGTGTGGCCAGCTATTTGTGGGTCCCGCCAGACCAGACTTTGCTATAGGATACCAGTGCAGACACTGGCATTGATGGAACCTACACTGGGCCTCCATCCCTTGTCTTTGACCTTGCCAGTCATCCACCCAGAGAGTCCCAAGAACACAAAACCCAAAACAACTCGCTCCGACTGGCAAGGCAGTTTAGCAGTACTGTGCTTGCTCAACGGCATTGTGCTTGCTCAACATGCATAACGCTCTGCCTTCAATTCCCAGCATTGCCTTGAATAAATAAACATAAGTGTCTCGAGTATTCGTCTCCTAAAAAAAAAGTGTTCACTTAGAAAAACGACTTAGAAAGCCGCAGTCTTAGAGATTAAGAACACATATAGCTTTTTGCATAGGACCCAAGTTTGATTCCCAGCACCGACGTAGGTGACCTGCTCTTCCAGCTCCAAGGAACCCTACTCCTCTGGCCTCCTTGAGCACCGGCATACACATACTATTAACAATTTTTCTTTTTAAAAGAAGTGAATTAGGATGATTGTCAATCTCTAACACATAAATTTGTCAAGAGGACGTTGAGGCAGCGGTTCGACGGGGTGCCAACTGGAAGGTGTGAGAAGTAACATCTTCAATCCGGATGCTCCTGCCTCTTTGATCTGGGAGGGCAGGACGTGGTGGGAGGTCTGCCTATAACCAGCCACCTCTCTGGGTTGCCCTGCCGCCGCCTCCCAGGCTTGGTATGCCTCACACTGGGAAGCACCTTGGGATGCCTGTTTGCGCCAGGAAGTTCTGGGGTGCTGGGAAAGAAGCAACCAGTTGGCAGGTGGGACAAGAGTTCAATCCTGCGGTCTCTGAGCATGCTCAGTGCTGTCCGGTAGCAGGTTCAGACTCAGTCAGACTCAGAACCTGCTCAGTTCGGCGCTGATCAACCTTCTGGACGTGCTCCTAGAGGGATGAGCGGGTCTTGTCGGTGGCTTCTGCGCATGCTCAGGGAGACTG
>LOEQ01000141.1:189967-202099 GCA_001685075.1 Bramus lutescens | reverse complement strand
CTTTTTTGGCGAGGCAGTCACATCTTGCTTCCTCTGTGTCTGGATGACGACTGCCTTAGGATTGATCTCATCTCTAAAAATAAAAGAGTTGTTGATTTAATTAATTTTTTTAAAAAATGAAAAACACGGAACTTAGAAGAACCCAAGCCCTTGAACAACAAGCATAGCCGAGGGAAGGCTGTTAGTATTTCTGACCCCACTTTGGTTGGTGTTCTTGACTGAGATCATATCTCATCAAAGAACATTGAAAACTTAGTTCTCGGGATACAAAATGTTTGGCTCCTGAAAATCATAAAAACAGCTCACATTCCTTTAGAAAAAGAAACAAGTGGTGCCCCTTATTCTGATTGTCATAGGGTCAATCCCTGGTGGCAGCATTCTGCCTGTACTTGGGCCATTGTTTTTGGGTGCTCACTATACACCTAAGCAGCATTCAGAACCTTCACACAGATGCTACGGTGGCACGGGCTCTCTTTTGGTTGTCCTGTACCTTGTAGTAAACCATGTTCATTTGATGTATAGGTGTTCCTTGACTTGCGATGGGGGTGCTAACCCTCACCAAACACACTGGTGGCTGGTGGCCATCTGGGAGCTTACCTTTGCCCCACTTCAGAGTGTCTCCTACAGAGTGCATGGATCTTTATTTACCTGTTCCTCTCTTGCTGGATGCCCTTGAGTTTGCTGTAACAGAAGATGCATTACACATTCCTGGACACCATAGCTCTCCTCGCACATGGTAGCACCGAAATGCAACAGCTACGTCGATGTAGATCCCCAGAGTTCTCAAATAGTTGTTTACGACTCCTTTAATGCTTTAGTATCTTATCACATACCACTAGTTCCACTTAGAGCCACAATTGGTGCCTTGACCAAACTTGGTATTCGGAAGTGAGGCAGCTGGTGGGGGGCACTGAGGGTTAAGCTGACACCCCTAGTAGGAACCCTCACAGATATTTGGCATTATTGGTCTGCTTGTTCTGAAGTTAGTACAAAGCTCTGTAAACCTTTCAAGAGAGCTGCAGGGACAGCGGAGAGGGGGAGGGAGGCATGTTGCCCAGTCTGTGTTCTCAGCTCCTCGCTTGTGACTTGTTTTTTTTTTTTCCTGAGCTTTTCCGTAAGTAGGTTGCATATGTCCTGCCATTTATATAGTGACACTTCTGCATGGATTTCCTAAGAACGTCCCTATTCTCTTCTGCAGCCAGGGTGTATTTATGGCATGTGGGGATTTAACTGATACAGCTCCGTTGTTATAACCTTCATCCTCATTTAGACAAGTTTGAGTCAAATGATTTATCCCACACTCGTGCTCCACAGGACAGCACTCCTCCACCCTTACCACAGGCATTCCATTATGTCTGGCTGTGTTTGCAGCACATCCTCACCCTTCCTCTTGAATGCTGTTGACACTGAAGAATACATGTTGCGCCTTTCAGGAGATGCTGTCCCGTCTTGAGTTTATGAAGGTTCATAGAATGTTGTAAATTTCTGACTGGAGCAGAATGCTCGTCTGGAGACCCATGATAACGGTCTGACCTTTATTAGTGGTTAATTTTGATCATCTGGTTCAGGGATGGTCTGACTTCTCACCCCGTAGCTAGTATTTCTACCCCTGGAATTAGGGGTAAGTTGACTGTGATAGACACTTGAAGGCCGTGTGGGTGTCTGGACCGTCGTCAGACCTCCCTCCTAGATTTTGATGTCCAGTGATGCTTCTGGTTGAAGCAGACGGTTGTGAAACTAGGATTTCCCCTTAGTTCTCCCACTGCCGTAAACAATCACAGTTCTAAGAAATCACTTCCCTTTACTCCGCCACTTGTACATCGTTATTTATGACCCATCAGGACTCTGTCAGACCCAACCACAGAACTAGTTTTTCCCTGGCCATTGGGACTTTCTTTCTCTCCTAAGTTATAGAATGACATTGGCCCTCCCTAGCTATAGAATTAGCCTTTTGTTCAAGGCGCCCTGGTTCCCTTTTTAGTGGGAAATGCTGTTTTTGTTTTCTCCTCTTCCTCCTCGTCCTCCTCCTCCTCCTCGTCCTCGTCCTCCTCCTCCTCGTCCTCCTCGTCCTCGTCCNTCCTCCTCCTCCTCCTCCTCCTCCTCCTCCATTTCCTTGATTGAACTCAGGGCCACAGGGCCACTCTCCTGACTCAGGAAATGACCCTTGGAATCGAAGACTTGGGTGTTAGGGGTGTTGGTATTGGGGTGTCATCGCTGGCAGGCCCTTTGTGGATGCAGCTAATGCTGTGTAGATATTTTAGAAGTCACAACTGCATAACTACATAATTACTGGGGCCTTCCTTTTCTGGACTCTCAACTTGCTTTTCTCCTCTTCCCCAGTGAGAACCCTGACTCCCAGTGTTCCCAGTCTATTTGTTCTGTTGCATAATGATATAATTTTTAGAATTTTTATACCAAGATTTCAACAGAAAACAAACCTACAATAAGTAATTCAAGGTCAGGTTTTTTTTTTTTTAGTTTATGGTTTATTTGTTATATTTATGTGTATGTGTTTGTGCCTGCATGAGTTTAGACCCACCACATTTGTGCGGTACCTGTGTAAATGAGAGGGCATTAGTCTCCTGTCATTGGAGTTACAGGTGATTGTGAATCACTTGATGTAGGTGCTGGGAACTGAACCTGTGTACCTTGTGCAAGCAGTCAGCGCTCTAACCTTAAAGTCGTCTCTCCAGACCCATGGTCAGGACTCCTACACAGGGATTATAAGACTAGAAACTGCTCAGAGGGTTTTTTTGGGGGATTAGAATTTTTAATTGTCATTTCTTTCCCCTCCCTTTTATAGCAATATTTATTAGAACTCTACTTGGTTTTGTTTGTTTCTTCTTGAATTAGTTTCCCCATTCGCATTTTGTTGCAAAGATCAAAACCATAGCTAGAAAGGGTCAGGTGGTCTGGTGCACACCGTTAGATCCCAACACTAGGGAGACAGAAGCAGCAGGCAGATCTCTATGAGCTGGAGGCCAGCCTGGTCTACAGAGCAAATTCCAGACCTCTATGAGTTAGAGGCCAGCCTGGTCTACAGAGCAAATTCCAGAGCTAATCCTCTACTGCATTCCTCAGCACTCTTCATAGGTAACATATTTTGATGTTTTCTTATGCATCCTTTCTGAGTCTCTTTAATAATACTTTTCCCTCCTCTGCCTGACACATAGGGTATTGTGCCGTAGATAACTTTCTGCAGGTGGCTTTAAATGTTCACACCATCACCCAGAAATCAGTATGCTGTCTACCAGCAGACACAGCTTTTTTTTTTTTTTTCCNNNCCTTCGTAGCTCTCTGTGCCCTGGGGTGTGTGCGGACCACGGTTTATTCAGCCAGTCTCTTGGGTCTACTCTGGCTCACTGCTCAGTGCTGGGGAGTAGGCATCAGGATAACTGAGTAAGCATCCTACTTTCTATTTCAGGGCTGTCTTGCATTTTTCTGGTCCTTCGTGGCCAGGTGTAGATTTTCAGCCCCTCCTTACTTTTCCTAAGCAACCTGACGAAGTCCCGTTTGGCATTGCTTTCTCACATCACAGATTGCTCAGGAACAATTGATTTGATTTCATTACCACTTTGAGCCCTCCAGAGCTCAAACATGTGGCACTTCTTTCTGCCTTACTTTCCTTCTCTAGTTTCTGCAAGTGAGTGCCAGTGTTCATCAGAGAGAGGTCATACACAAAGGTCACTAGGTTTCCCAAACTATTT
This sequence comes from Bramus lutescens, assembly GCA_001685075.1. NCBI lineage: Eukaryota > Metazoa > Chordata > Mammalia > Rodentia > Cricetidae > Bramus > Bramus lutescens. Next base: position 198,392 of record LOEQ01000141.1, on the reverse strand, counting down.
AATGGTACTCTTAAATTGTTCTGACTTTTTAACAAACTTTTTGGAGGAAGACTTTCAAATATATAAAACATTGCCAGAATGACAGGAAGCCAACTGTGACTTACTTGATGTGTCACTACGATGGCACCATGCATGCAGGTGGTTTGTAGAACTGTTTAAGAATAAAGTATATTGGGGTTGGAGAGATGGGTCCGTGGGTAAGAGTACTGATTGCTGTTCCAAAGGACCCAGGTTCAATTCCCGGCACCCACATGACAGCTCACAACTGTCTGTAACTGCTGTCCCAGGGAATCTAACACCCTCACGCAGACATGAATCCTGGACAAAATACCAATGCACGTAAAATAAAATTAAATAAAATCTTTTAAAAAAGAATAAAGTATATAATGACCCTTTGCTTTAATAATTATGTATCTCCTAAAAATTCGATATTTTTTTCTTGCCTACTCAGGATAAAACAGTGCAATTCAGAATATAGTGCTTGGCAGTTGCCGTCAGTGCAATGAAACCTGACATCAAATGTGGCCCGTGGCTTCAGAGGCAGATCTGAGCCAGGAGCTTGTGTGGCAAGCCCTTCATGGTATTCTGTTCTCTAACACAAGGCAGTCCATTCAGTTGTCACTGGTGTTAGTGCTCTGTCATTTGGAGCAGTTTTTTTTTGGTAGTGCTGGGGAATTGAACCTAGAATCTTTTGAACTAAGCACACATTCTACCATGGAGTTACATGCCCAGCTTATAAGTTTTTGACCACGAGTATATTTTATTTACTTATTTTGTGTGTGTGTGTGTGTGTGTGTGTGTATGTGGGGGGGTGGCATGTACATGTTCATGTGTGTGGCAGCCAGAGGTTTCTGTTGAGAGTGTCTTTGTCAGTCTTGCATTTATCCCTCCCCTATGGGCATAAACGTAGTTATTTAGGGGGCAATGTGGAGGGACATCATATCTATTAGTAAGACAATGTTAGTAACTGCCCTAGACGACTATGGACTCTCCAGCCTGAATTAAGAGTACCAGGAATTAGTTCCCTCCTCGGAGAAGGCTTTCAATCCAGTGAGAAAACAAGTGGTTGATGACTTTCATCCCAGACTTGGCACATCTGTCTAACCAGTCAATGTTGTTCCACACAGAGGCCCACCACCGAGTTAGGCTGTTGGGGCAATTCTCCATAGCAGCCTGCCTAGCACCTTCTGGCTCCACTGAGGGCTGGTCAGGAAAGAGGAGGTTCTAGCCCATTTCTATCTCGATTTCTCTGTGTCCTACAGTAAGGGTATATATATGTCTTACAGTCTAGCTGAGGACAAGTCACTCACGGAGCCAGGAATTTAGACTCTAGACTATTGGCCAGCAGACTCTTGTGGGCATCATGTACAGTGTTTTATGTGGGCGCTGCTGGGGTGGTGGTGGTGGTGTCAGAATTCAGATCCTAATGATGGCCCAGCAAGCATTTTACTGACTTAGTCCTCTTCCCAGCCTACCTTTTATTTGCATGTATGTGTGGTGTATGTGCATCTACATTTGTGTGTGTGCGTGTGTGTGGTGCAGGCTTGTGGAGACCTAAAGTTGATATCATTTGTCTTCCTCTATGACTATTTATTAAGGTAGGGTCTCACGCTAAACCTGGAGCTCAGTGACTCTAACTACTTGGGCTAGCCAGGTTGCATAGGCCCCTGTTGGCTCTGCCTCCCAGTTAGCAGCCACCATGCTTTCTTGGTTGTATGTGGGTCAGGGCATCTAAACCTGGGCCCACATGTGCATGGTGAATGCTTTATCCCTTGAGAACCCCTCCACTTTATCTTATTTTTAAAATGTATTTATTTAAATAGTTATTGAAGCAGAGTCTTCTGTAGGCCAGCCTCGCCTGGATCTCACTGTGTGGCAGAGGATGACCTTAGATTGACCCTCCTGCCTTCACCTTCCAAGTTCAGGATTTTAGGTATGCACCACCACACCAAACGTGACCTGTTGGCAGCATCTGAGGTGTGAGATTTTCACATACCTTTAAAGTGTCTGATTGTTTCATTATGATTCGGGTCAGAGACAGATTGCGCAGTTCTGATGTGTGAGCTCAAATGTTTTGGATCATATGGCACAGGTGGTCAGGGGCGGTGCCGTCACCATAACTTTGTTCACGTGGCTAAGTGCTGGCTATTGGTATTTCCACCATGGAATTACTCTTTTTTGCCATTGTAATTAAGTAACTTGAGAGGAATATTTGAATGTCATACACCCCTTTCCTTGCTTAAGTAATGCTGGAAGCATCCACTGAGAACTGCCAAGCTCATGTTTCTTTCACTTGGAAGGCCACACCAGGAAGCACTCCCGGGTTTCTCCAGTAGTTGGCGTTGTGCGCTGGGGACCCGCTTTTCTCTGCATGCATTCTTTTTAGGTTGTACTAGGATGTCTCAATATTCAGTCAGCGGATATACCCATATTGCTGCTGCTACTTTTAATCATCACCAAAATGCCACTCTCCTAAATTTGGACAGTGGCAGCTTCTGGAGGCTTGCTCCCCTGTCTCTTTGACATTTCCTGTTTTTAATTTTAAAGTGTCTTCTCTGCTTCTGGCATAAAAAAAGATGATGCATGCTTGTTTTGTGTCTTCCCTCTTGCTGGCCCGGAACTGGGAAAGAACTGTCTGTCTTTCAGAGATGAGCGGCATTTCCAACCTGGATTTCAGGTGTGCTCAGTGCTTGTGCGTGGTTCTGCTTGTTCTTTGAGCAGCCTGAACGACGAGAACGACAGCCTCATACTTCATGTATAGGGGTTCTGTGTGTTTACCTGCATGCATATGTGTGCATGAATGCACACCCTGGGAACTGCAGGCAGGGCACCGCACATGCACGAGCATGAGCAGCCTCTCCCTGGGCCTGGGCCTGTATTTTGAGCTCAGCATCTTAGGGCTTTGTCTCCCATCTTTTCAAAGCAATATTGTGTTTACTCATTTTGAAATCCTAAGTAAACAGTGTTGCTGGAAAATTGTTCTCATATGTATTGTTGCTGTATTAATGTTACCTGTTTTTTTGTTTGTTTTTTAAAACAGGGTCTCACCCTGTAGCTTAAGATGGCTTAGCTCCTGTGTGTCTGGGTTGGCCTAGAGCTCATATGGGAATAAGGCACTGCTCCTGGCTTTTGGCTTTTACCATTGTTTATTTTTATGAGGTTTCCCCCTCCCCACTTTGTCTGTGTACCACTTGTATACCTCTTGGGCCCATGGAGACTAGAAGAGGGTTTCAGATCCCCTGTAACTGGAATTGCAGACTGTTGTGAGTCATGATGTGGGTGCTGGGAATTGAACCGCAGTCTTCTAGGAGAGTAGCAAGTGCTCTTAACTACTGAGTCATCTCTCTGGTACCTTTACCATTTTTTTTTATGTTTGCAATATGGTTATTTACTTTTTAAAGGTGGAATGTCATGTAACCCAGGCTGGCTTTGAACTCAATATGTAGTCAGGCGACCTTGAACTCTTGATGCTCTTGTCTCCCAGTTTCTTCAACTGGGATTAAAAAGTATGTGCCACCATGCCTAATTTATGCAATGCTGGGGATTGGACTCAGAGACTCTGGCAGCTAGGCAATCTTAATACCTGTGGAGCTATTCCCTGCCCTTGTGATGGTATTTGTTTGAGATTATAGTCTATGCTTTTTTTTAAGCCATCTTTGTTGGAGTTTTTAGAAATCACATTTACACTATTTCATGTACAGCAGTGGCTCTCAACCTTCCTAATACTGCGACCCTTTAACACAGTTCCTCATGTTGTGGTGACCCCTAAACCATAAAATTATTTTGTTACTACTTCATAGCTATAATTTTGCTACTGTTATGAATTGGGATGTAAGTATCTGATATGGAAGATATCTGATATGCAGCCCCCCTCAAGGGCTTGAGACCCACAGGCTGAGAACTGCTGATACAGAGACTAGACTATAGAAAATAATAGCATTTGGGAGGCTGAGGCAGGAGGATCAAGGCTGGCATGGGATGGATAGTACCTTCGAAGTCATTCTGGGCTAAACAGCCTCTTATCATAACCCTCTTAGACCAGCCTCAAAACAAACAAACAAAAAAAGCTGAGGAAGATACTATCTTATTTCCTGAGAAATTTGATGAGATTACAATTGCTGTTTTTGTTTGTTTGATTTTGTGTTGGGAACAGTCACTAGGAGGCCATTTTGGCTGCGTTTGAATGGCTTCCTACAGCACCACCCACTCTTGCAATGCTGAAGATTGAACCTGGGGCTATAGGCATGCAGGGACATCTTTTTCTCAGCAGCCCCTGCCTCTTCTGGCCCCTAGATTTTTTTCTTCCTGTGTCAGTTTTAATAAAGTGTCTTTAAAAGAATTTGCTGATGGTACCCTCGTGAGTCTCCTTCTCCTCTGACTGTTCATTTATTTTCTAATAATGATATGTTTCCTTCTTTTTCCATGATCTGTTCAGCCGGGTGCTTACCTGTTTTCTAGAATAGCCACATTTGATTTCACTGGTTCTTGTCTGTTGTCTTTTGACAAAATTGTTTATCGAGACTTGGTCTCACTGTATCTCTCAGGTTGACCTTTAACTCCTGACCTTCCTCCCTTGCTTTGGGAGTGGGGGAATCACCATGCCCAGTGTCTGTTTTTATAGAATTGGCTTTTTGTTCATATATATGTGAAGTTAATACATCTTTCATTCTTTATCATGTGTGGTTCCTCTTCCTAAATGATAGAAATATTTAATGCTTTCTTTTTACATTTATTTATTTGGTGGTGATAGGAGATGGGAAGGTGCCTGTGTGGAGGTCAGCACATAACTCATGGAATGTTCTTTCTTCCATCACGTGGTTTACAGGGATTGTGCTCAGGTCCTTAGGTTTGGCAGCAAGTGTCCATATCCACTGAGTCTTCCACCAGCGGTGCCAACAGAAAGATTTAAGCCACACTTTTCATTGTGCGTGGCCCTGTGCAAACTTGCGTGTGCTGTGTTCTCGCTGTCACATGGAGACTTTCTCATTGCTCCTGTGGTTTGATCCGTGTGTAACTACAGTGGTGCTGTTTATTTTCCTATTAGCATTTCCCTGCAAGTCTTGCTATTGTTGCTGTGGTTTGAGGACATCTTCTGCGGGATTCCAATCTTTGCAGATTTGGGACTTGGTAAATAGAAATGCTTGAAGGGCTTGTGAGTTCTGCTGGCTGCAGTCTTCCAGATGACCTGAATGTGCAGGGATTTTCTACCTCAGCTGGGACTGTAGCCACAAGGTGCGAGCTGCATATGCTTCTCTACTGTATAAACTGGCCCATGTTTTGCTGTTCAGGTTTTATATATTCATTACAATGGCTTCTCCACCAAGTACCCAGAAAGTCTTGGTGAATTTGTGTATTGTTTCAGTTGTCACTTTGGCTCCTTGTATCCTGAAACTGTAGTAAACTTTGTTACACATCTGTAATTTTGTATCTTAATCAACTGGCCTTGTCTTTATGAAATGTCTTTCTTAAATATGAGAAGATTTTTTTTTTCCTTGAGGCTGGAGAGATTGCTCAGTGGTTAAGATTGATTTCCCAGTACTCACTTGAGTCAGTTCACAGAGGCTGTTAAGTCCAGCTCCAGAGGATCTGATGCCTGATTCTGGACTCTCCAGGTGTCTACAGACATCCACCCCCATCCCCCACCCCCACAGGCACATACGTGTGCAGAAACACACATATACACACATTTAAGAAGATTGAAATCAAGGTTCCTTCTCTTGGAACTTGCTGTGTGCTGTTTATGCAATCAGAGTCCAGCTATGACTGGAGTTTCTTAGTCCTGCCTCCCTCCCATCCTTCCCTTCCCACTGAAAGGCTCAACAGGGCCTCACACTGGGCAAGTACTGTGCCCATGGGGTATGTTCCCAGCTCCCCCCCCCTTTCTCTCTCTCTTTCTCTTTCGTTTTTCTTATAACCTATCTTTGTCTTTATATTTGAAGTGTTAGAGATTTGATTTCCCCCCCATGTATTTAGGATCCTAGTTGTCTTTGTCTGTGGCTAAATTTTTTTTTATTTATTTTAGAACATCTTAGTCTTGGTATATTTCTGTGATCTCTCATTTTAAACACTTTTAACATTTAAATAACTCCATTATTTTTAAATACCACATTTATAATAATTAACTTAAGTAGAATATGCATTTGTTTTAGTATGTGCTTGTTTTCTGTGGTACAGTTTTACTTCTATGATCAAAGGATTACGTGTTAGCCACTTATGGTGACCCATCAGAGAAAGATATAAAAGCCATCTAGAAGCTAGAGGTGGTGGCGCACACCTTTCATACCAGGACTCAGGAGACAGAGGTAGGTAGGTCACTTGAGTTCCAGGCCAGCCAGGGCTATAGTGAGACCCTGTCTCAAGAAACAAACACACACATACACAAAAGATCTTAATACATGTTTATGACCATTTCTGGAAGGATGAAAAATGTAAAGATGAAAATTGAAATTACGTAGCATGTTCCTTTTACATAAACTTGTTTTGTCAATATGTGGTGGTAATCTTTGTTTGTTTGTTTTGTTTTTTTGAGACAGGAATGGTCTCACTCTGGAGCTTTGCTAGGCCAGCCTGACCTTGAGTTTGAAATCTGTACCTGCCTCTGCCTCTGGGATTAAAGGCATATGCCACTGGACCCAGCTTCTTTTCACAGAAATTCTAACAGGATGTTACAATCTTTCTGAATGCTTGCTGACATGTTGAGTTTTTGCAAGAGCGATTATTGTGGAAAGAGACACAGCATTGAACTTCCTGTCAGCGTACAATAGCATCAGTCTGAGAACTGTAGACTATTATTTGTTAATGCATTGTTTTTATGCATGTGTGTATGTGTCCCTGCAAGAGTTTGTTTGCACCACGTGTGTGCAGTTCCCTGTGGAAGGCAGAAGAGGGCATCAGGTCCCCTGGAGCTGGAGCTGCAGACGTTGCGAGCTGCCTGATGGAGTCCTGGGAGCTGAACCCGGCACCTGCAGAACGGCTGCGGTGGTGCTGAGCTGTTCTCCCGCCCCAGTCTCAGACTCTGGGGTGTCTTTGTCTTTGAGAACTCCATACCTGCTGAACATTGGCCTGCCCTTGCTGCTAGCCTCTGTCAGTCACCATTCTGTTAAGAGCGCGGGCACATTGGATGCTTCGTGTGAGTAGAATCCAGCAGCACTTGGCTCTTTGTGATGGGCTTATCTCAGGCACCATCTGAGGCATTTTGTTACAGCAGCTGCAGCTCGCCCTTCACCTCTGAGCCTCGTGGTTTTAGGTGTTAGTTCGGGAACCGCTGACTCACCAGAGGATTGCCCTCAGCTGTTGTTTGACGCCAGCTTCCCCTCGTATGCTCCGGCCTCCGAGCTGGAGACACAATTGTTTCAACTCCTTACCTAGGTCTACTTGATTGTTGCTGGCCTGGGACTCAGAGCTGGGTTTAAAGGCATGTGCCAGCACTCCTGTCCCTTTCTTGTTTATTATTTTTATTATTATTATTTCTTGAGACCTCTTTGTAATGCTGGGTGTCCTCAGACCTGCTATGTAGACCAGGCTCTCTAGAACTCAAGAGATCTGCTTGCCTCTGCCTCCCGAGTGCTGGGATTAAAGGTGTGCACTACCACTTGGCACCCTCAGAGTAGAGTCTTGAGCAGTTACTCTGGCTGGCCTTGAACTTGTGGCAGTCCTTCAGCTGCCATCCTTGATATCCCACTAGCTGTTGGCCACTCTTAAGGTTCATTTTACTCCTTTCTTCTTTGATAATTTGATTTACCCACTAAATTATTCCCATCGCGCGTGCTGTGTTTCTCAGTTCTGGGATTTCCCTCGATTCTGTCTGTCTCTGCACTTTTCTCTGATTTCTGTAGCATACACAGGATTTTGTTGAACACCCTTGCTTCCTAATTATAATCATGTGGCCGTCTTATGTCAGCATCTGTTGATTATGCACGTTCTTCCTGTTCTTCGGTATGCCGCATAAGATGCTATTGAACATAGGGCACCCTGCTTACAGAACACCGGAAAGCAGGGTGAACGGCTCTGCTTTTCCCTCCAGAGGGCCTGTGTCCTCTTGGCAGAGCTCAGGGGACCGTGCAGTGTCTCAGTTAACAGCTGTTGTCCTAGCACTGTGGAACTTGCTGGTTGGGATTTGGCTTTGGTCTCAGGTGCCACAGTCAGATCTTAACTTCACTCACCTGGGACTGGGATTATGAAAACTTGATTATGTTGTGGCACCCCGTGCTCTGTTCCTGTGGGTTCCTGTAGGGTCTTGATACGGTCTGCTACTCCACCAGCTGGTTGCAGTTGCCTGATTGGCTGCTTGTAAATACGGCAATTCTGTAGTAGTGAAAGGGGAGCAGGCCTGCTATTCGTCCAGCCCAGCTCCTCCTGCACGGCTAGCTTCATGCCCCGAAATAACAACACACAAATTGTATTCATTTAAGCACTGCCTGGCCCA
>LOEQ01000141.1:175716-189892 GCA_001685075.1 Bramus lutescens | reverse complement strand
ATTAACCAATGAAAGTAACACATAGACAGATGACCCTCCTACATCATTGGTGTGTCTGGGAAGCTCCTGGTTGTGCAGACCAGGCACCTGCCATGAGAGGCAAGGGGCAGGTGTGCTGCGCTCCTGGCTCTTGATGCCTCAGTTTCCCCCCTGGGATTCAACCCAGGCGTCTGTCTATGCGTCTGTCGTTCTCCACAGCTGCGGGAGTGGAGGGCATGCTCTCCCTGAATTCCTTTTCTTAGAATCAGGTTTCCCTCCAGTCGTTTTTAGTTACGTTAGACTAATCCCGACTTCCCTAAATTTTCTCAACAGCCAAGCTTTCCCTTACAACTTACTGTCTCTTTCTTTCTGTTCTGGTGTCTAGATTTTAGACTTCTGCTTTGGTTCTTTAAATTATGCATTTTTGCCATGGTCAAGTTCATGTCATAGTAGGAAGTGGTGGTACATCCTTTAATCCCAGTACCCGGGAGGCAGTGGCAGGCGGGTCTTTGTGAGTTCAAGGCCACCCTGCTCCACAGAGTGAGTTCCAGGACAGCCAAAGCTGTTATTACACAGAGACAGAGAAACCATGTCTGAAAAAACCAAGAGGGGGCGGGAGGAGAAACAATAATAATGAAAAAGTTAATGTCACTTGACAAAAAGAAGTACAGATATAAGTGGAGTGTCTTGTAAAACTCTAAGTAGACTTTTGTCCCAATTGTCATGGTTCTGTGACATCCCAGCACATGAAGATTGAAGATTTCAATATGTAATGATGAGTACTTGCTTGGGTTGTGCCAATGTTGGTGTGCCTATGGTGACTTGGAAAAAGACTCTCGTGTTGCACGGACAGATTATAAAAAGGCATCTCTGACTGCTTCAGGCTGGGACTTTGCACAGCTGTGCACAGTATGTCTGAGCTGGGATGATGAGAGGATTATAAAACATTGCCAAATATGAAATTCGTATATGACTACTACTGTAAACACACATTTTTTCTTGTTTATAAAAATGGGCTGGATTTGTGTTACTGCTTTTGTTTTATTTAATCATAACATATCATAGAAAATCTATTACTGAGAAGTTTCTAGAAAATCCAGGGGGGCTGTGAGAGACTCTCACTAAGGGAAAAGAGTGGAAGATAATAAAGCTTAAGTGTGTGTGGGTCTCTCTTTGTAACAAGTATTGAAAATGTTGCTTGACTATTAAAACTTCTGCAACATGTAATAGGAAACCTTCCCATTTATGAAAGCGGTTGACCTGCTCTTTCAGGACACCATAAGCAAGGCATTGACCGTCGCCTGATTTCTGTTGCGCAGGCATACTCCAACACCCAGACGGTACCGTTCTGAAACAGCTACAGCCGCCACCGCGGGGCCCACGAGAGCTGGAATTTTATACCATGGTAAGTGGTGCAAGATGCTTTGTTGTCTTACATGCTCTTCAGTGTTCTGTGGTGACTCAGAGTGAGAAACGTGTTTGACAGCATGCCCCGGGTCCCCGCGTAACAGACAAGCTTCGTGCTTTGTGGAAACGGTTTATCTCCCAGGGTTTCTGCTGCAGCCTGGTATTTTCTGTTGTTTCACATCCTAAAGATTCTTACTCTGAGTCACTGAGTTGATTTCAATCAACTGGTCGTGACCCACGATCTGAAAAACACATAACAGAGAGTTTGTCGCTCTCAGAAATTCTAAGTTAGTGCTTTTATTGCAGCTTCTTAGAGACTTGTTTGTTTTGCCTTGTGAGGCAGGGTCTCAGTGTATCACAGGCTGGCGGAGGACTCACGGTGCCTGTGCTTCAGCGTTTCCAGCACTGTGTGCCACCATGCCCTGCCTCTTCGAGTCTTCAATGTTTCTCTGCGCTGTGGGAGAAGGACTCACTCCTGATACCTAATTCATCATATGACGCAGAATATTTTTAGTGTGTTCACAGTGTTCCGTGACCACCAATTATTTCTTAACTTCAAAACATTTTAACCACGTGGCTCCCCCTTCCCTGCCCACCAGCCACAGATCCACTTTTTCCTCCATGTGCTTGCTGGCTTCTGTGTGTCTTTCCTTGGGCGACGCTTCCTCAGATGTTTCCCCCATTTTGCAGTTGAAGTGTGTGTGAAAAGTTCAATTCCATCCTTAAACAGTAGTATGTTGTGGATATAAGCCCCTGGCCAAATGCCCACTTGTGGGCGTTCCCTGCCATTCTGTAGCTGTCCACTGTCTTGGTGGTGTCCTTTCAAACACAAAGTCATGAATTTCAGTGAGACCCAGTTTATATCTGTGCTTACTCTGGTTGCTATTTTGAAAAGGGGTCTCATTGCATAGTTTAGTAATTTACTAGGAAGCTCAGGGCGGCCTCTGACTGGCTGCAATCTTCCTCAGTTTTCCAGGTACCGTGAGTACAGTTGTGCACCCCCACACCCAACTACAATTGGTGGTGTTTGTATTGATTTTCCTCGTCCTGATTAAGAGAGCAGGAAGGTGCCTCCCTCTACCCCACTGGGAGCTCCTTTTTCCTCTGTTCTTACCCACTATTCTGTCCCGTGTTGTCTCTGACCATATGAAAGCATCCTTCCGTGTCGCGCACACCCAAAACAAGGAGTGGGCAGTTAGGTAGTGTGCTCACTGGCTAGGGCAGCCACAACAAATAACACAAATTATTGTTTGGCTTGAAATAGAGAAGTGAAGTTTTTCACACTCGGCCTCCTGCTCAGGCATTTCTCTCATGGGCCTTTCCCTTTTCCTGCTCATGGACTATCTCCTCAGCCCTTCCTCTGAGGATTTGTGTCCTAGCATGCTTCCTGAAAACACCCTCAGCATGACGAACCCTGCTGTCTCCAGATGTGCTCACCCTGTAAGGGATCGATTCCCGAGCAGTGCAGATTTGTTTCCGTGCCTCCTGAGTGGCACAGCAAGATCCTGGGCTTGAAGACTGGAATTAGAACTCTGTGCTCCAGTCTTCGGGTTAGCGTGTGCGTGACTGTCACTCGTGAGTGGGGTGTCCATGCTCTGCGTGGATGAAACATGGTTCGCTCACTTAGTAGTCGGCATTTCTCAGTAGGTTTCTGGTAGAAAGATGATAATTTATTTTCTTTCCCCTTCCTCTTGAAGTGTTCAGCTCCTGGTCAATGAAATTCTATCTTAAACGTTTCTTAAAAGTTGATTGTAGTTTCATTTTAACCTGTGTAGTGTGCTCACACATAAAATCATGGTCGTTTAGATGTATGTTAAAGCTGACTCTCAAAGTTTGAAATGAATAAAACTTGTCTCGTAGATATAAAATAGATAATATGTAAAATATTTAATTTAGTGAGAAAACCAGACAAGTGTTAAAAATGATTCAAGGAGCCTGGCAAGATGGCTCAGCCTGTAAGGGAGCTTGTCTCTAGGTCTGATAACCTGGATTTGATTGGGATCTACATAGTGGAAGGAAAGACTTGATGTCCTTAAGTTGTCCCCTACACACATACTAAATGAACGAAATGCATAAAAATAATTTGTTTGTAAAAAATACAAATAAAAATGGCTCAAAAAGTTAGCCAAGTTGCCCCCCTCTCCCCACACACCAGAATTTATTTTCCTGTGTTCAGAGAATTGTGAATTCGGAGTCAGTGATACACAACTCACAGAGTGGCAAACAGTTGAAGGATGTTGACAGGTAGGATATCACCAGGAGACTTCGCGGATCACCAGGTCGGCATGCTGTAAGTAGCTGGTTAGCATTACAAACCCGTGCCCGGTGATTATGAGTCTGTTCTACTTGTTGTTCCTGAGGGCTCACGGAAACCTGACCAGCACTGCCCTTCTGTCCAGGTTTACGCCGCTGACTGTGCCGATGCTGTTCTCCTGGAGCTGCGGAAACACCTGCCCAAGTACTACGGCGTCTGGTCCCCTCCCACCGCACCAAACGGTAATGCGTTTTAAGTACATTTCGTGCTTTAGTTCCCAAGCTTAGCTTTACAAAGGGTCTGTGTAAAGATTGTAAAACATGGAGCGAGTGTGCTTCTCTTGCCTACCGTCACTAAACAAAACTCACTGGCACTTTCATCTTTTTATCACCGTTTTCTTGAATGGCGTGTTACACATTAACTGATTAATCTGTTACAATCGCATGAGTCCATCTTAGTACTGTACTAATTTGCTAATGTCTGTTTCTTATCTAAAGAATAAAACATTAAGAGCCCACACAGAAGTGCCTCGCCATCTTAGCTTCTGTCTCCTGCCTTACACCAAACCTGCAGGTTTTGACTTTCAGTCCTTTGGAAAACCCCGGGAAGTTCCACAGCAGAGAGATGAGACCCTTGCACATCTGTCGTGGAGGCTGGTGATGTGTTCAGTTCATCAAAGCTTCAGGCTTTACTGGTGCGGGTCTTGAACCACATTGCAACACTGTTTGAGTTTTGGTCCATAACTTAGTATGTCAGATGTCACTCCTGGGGTATCTTGGGCTCCTCTGTCTGGAAACTCCTGAGTAGTGATCAGTCTAGGGCTGACCCTAGACTGTCAGCCCTAAATAAACATGGGGTACTTAAGAACCACTTATCCTTCACTGTCTTAGAGCAAGCAAATGAGCTGAGGCTCTGTGGTGTTCAGGGTGAATGCCGCTTACCTGAATTGCTCAGGTCTAGCAGTGTTTCTAGTCTGGGAGTACTTGTTTAGACAGATGTGTCTGGGTGATAGGACCCATCTCCAGACTTGGGACTCACTTTTGTGAAAACTGAAGATTTTTTTTTATTGTTTGTTTATTTTTGTTTTTTTGAGACAGGGTTTCTCTGTGTGACAGTCCTGGCAGTCCTGGAACCAGCTCTTGTAGACCAGGCTGTCCCCGAACTTACAGAGATCCACCTGCCTCTTCCTCCTGAGTGCTGGGATAAAAGGTGTGCGCCAACACCGCCTGGCTTGAAGGCAGTTTCTATGGCATTTGTGGTGAACTTGGTTTAGACTGTAATCTAACCTGTGCTGCCAGTGTGGAATTTTCCTTTTGTGGCCCTATATTGGTGCTCACAAACTTAATAATTGTGGCCCATATTGGATTTCAGATGTTTGGATTAGCAATGTTAGAGTCATTCACTCCCCATTTTTTCTGTCTGTCTGTCTTGCTCTCTGGCTTAAAGGCCTTAGTCCCAAATATATGCAGATGTTTTTGATTGAGGAAAAACTTTCTGAGTAATTACTCCACAGACGGTAGTAACTGCCCTTGGGTCCTTTTGTTTGTTTGTTTGTTTTTAATTTTTTTGAAACTAGGTCTCATTATGTAGTCCTTGACGTCTTGCCTGTGCTGCCTGGATGCTGAGATTAAAGGCATATGCCGCCACAACCACGGCTCCTCATTCTCTGTATTCCGTTACCTGTCACCTATGCTTGTGAACACACATCTGTTTTAGCTTCTTTCCTTTCCCCTCTGCCGTGAGTGGCACTTCTCAGGGATGCCACTCATGAGACCAGAGAAGGAATCTGGCTTATCCAGGTCCCCGTGAGCTGAGCTGACCACTGCTGCATGTCACTGAGCCGTTAGTGCTGAGGACAGTGTGGGTAGAGGTCTGGGTAATGAGATACTCAGCTGAGCAAGTTTCTCGGTCGGGTCTGGAGAGACGGCTCAGAGGTTAAGAACACTGGCTATTCTTGGATTCGGTTCCCAGCACCCTCAAGGTGGCTTCTAACTATAACTCCAGGGAATGCGAGACCTCTCCTGACTTTGCAGGTATCTGTACACACCTGGTGCTTATGCATACTTGCAGATAAAACAGTCATACACATAAAATAAAAAATTTTTAAAAAGAGTATTTTCTGAGAAGAGTTTTTGGAGAACATGATGGCTATGACATAGATAAACATAAACATGCATCATACATGTGTGTGCGCGTTTCTGTGTGTTTGTGTGCACACACACATCAGCNTTTGGAGATAGGCTATTTCTACATAGCTCTGGCTGTCCTGGAATTCACTATGTAGACAAAGCAGCCTGGAACTCACAGAGAGCCACCTGCCTCTGCCTCCAGAGTTCTGGGATTAAAGGTGTTCCCCACCATGCCCACCCATTTTCTGTTTTGCCATAGTCTCTTTGCTGTGGATGCAGCGTATTAGGAAAGAAATGCAGCATCAGAGAAGCTGTTGTCGCATCTGGTGCAGTCTTTTCTTCTGTCTGCGACCGAAACTAATCCCTAAGGCTTTCTTTAGTGGGAGCAAAGGAGGAGGCACCGGTGGGGTTGGCAGCAGCGTGAGCAGGTGTGTCTGTGTGGGAAGTGGGGAGACTGGGAACTGGGAAAATACATCACGATGGGCGAGCACCTGCAAGAGCCCGCTTGAGCCTGCATCAGATTGCATTTTGCTGTCTTAGCTCTTTTCAGCTCGAGATAAAAATCAATATGTAATAAATAGATGTTCTCGTTAATGTTTAACTGTGGGCCAAGGCTTAAAATTAGCTTCAGGGTGGAGGGTATCTGTTATCAAGTGGCTGCTTGAGTTGTGATTATGCCTTTTTATTTTGCGGTTATTACGTTGTATTTGTCTTCCTGGGCAGGGGAAGAGTTTGCTCCAGGGAATTAGCCTGCATTTGTATTTATTCTGGATGCTGTGGTTCAGCTCGCACACCTGGTGACCTAGCATGGGTTTCAATACCCGTCAGTCATGCTCATGTTCAATCTTTAGTGTGTCCTCGCAGCCAAGTGCTCGGTGAGTACCAGGCCCTGTTGCAGATAGAATGTTACTTCCGTGCCATAGGAGCAGCTCTGGAGGGCAAGGCTTAAATGCTGCTGCCCGTGTGCCTCAGGGCAGTGCCTTATCGTGTGAGGTATTTCTGGGACTGTCCCCACACATCCTCAGCACTCTGGACCATGATGCCTCTATTTCATGGTGGACCTGTGCTCTGTATATGCCATGGATACATGCTAGGACGACACAGGCTAACATATGACATGGTGGAGCTGCCGTCCGTTTCTGCACATGCCCCTAGCCCTTCCTCTCTCTGCCTTTGTCCCCATCAAAGGGATCACTCACTTCTTACAAGAGGAATGCCATGTTGTTGCATGAACCAAAGATCCGAGAATTGTCACAAGCAGGTCGCCTCTGAATCCTAGCTCCAAGCTCACCTCAGATGTTGGCCTGGTGCAGTGACTGTGGTTGGGGCCTGGGTTCCAGATCATGACAAGAGCACTTCTGAGGTCTGTGGGCAGCACTGGAGTTGTAGTGCACCATGCTGCACAGTAGTGTTGGTGACACACCTCAGGCTGTACCAACTGGAGGCCAACCCCACACCCGTACTTCCTATGTGTCAAGAATCTCTTCTATTCTGTCCACAGTTCAGTATAATGGTTCCATGGGAAAACACCTCTCCTCCCTGGACCCACAGGGGCCTCCATGAGGAGACATCTTTTGTTACTGGTGTGCAGTTGCTTCAGAAGACAGTCCTGTAGACATACCTTTGATCTTTCCAGACTGAGTTCAAGACTGACCTACTTTGACTTGTGCTTTATTCTACTTACTGAAAGGGTTTGCTAGTGACATTTTTCAAAGTGAAGCAGTCTTCAGCTTGATAGACAAGACAGCTGTCAGTCTCACAGTCTGGCACTCAGGTTATGGCCCGCTCTCTTACTTCTCTCTGTCAAAAGCTGCGTTAAGCCACTCGCAACGCGGCACCGGTTCTCCTCAGGACACTGTGCTCCTTTCATTCTGTGTGTTTTGGGACAGCTATGTACTGATAATCACGATGCCCAGGCCGTCTTTAATCTACAGTGTCCTTGCTTCAGCCTCCAGTGCTGAGATGACAGGCACGCATCCCCAGAGGCCTAGACCTCTGCATGCCTAAAGCAGGCTTTCATGATTGGTTTTTACAACTTTGAAGAAAAGATACAAATGAGTCTTAGCTGTGCGGTATTTCACTCTTGTAGTCTCGGCCCTGGGAAGGCTAAAGTGGGGACTGCTGTGATTCACGCCCAGCCTAGGAAGACCCTGTCTCAAAACACCAGAAAAGAAAACGGGAGGGAGATATCATTCTGATTTCCACATGTGTGTGCGTGTGTGTGCGTGTCTGTGTGTGTCTGTGTGTGTGTGTAAAGCAGAGGCCCGGGAACAGAAAGGAAACACCTAGTTCATCCTCAGAAGGCCTTCACTCATTTTCATGCTGAGTGCCAGTTGTCTAGCAGTGACGTAATCCCAAGCATAGACACATGAAAACCAGGTACGTTAAAGAAACATGCACTTGGCTCTTTGAGCTAAACACAAAGTAGAACCATGGCGTTTGGGCCCTACTTATTGAAGACATGACTTTATCTGTTATAGTGTAAGGTGGGCTGGGTCCATAGTGTCCAGTGCCATGGGAATGGATGGGAAACGAGACACCCATGTTTTGTAGGCCTTCACTCTATGGGAGGAGAAGAAAGAACAAAGAGGGATTTCTAAGTTGGGTTTGCAGGTCATTGTCTAAATTCTCAAGAGACACGGATTTGACACACAGAAATCAGCTTCCCACTGAAATGTGTGCGTGCCTCCCGGCTGACAGGATACACTCATACCCAGCCTTACTTCAGTATGACTCAGTATGACATCATCTCCAAGTTAAGGATGATATCACTGCAATTCTGGGTATCTCCGTGTTAAGGTCCTTCGCCTTTACTATTGACGCTCTTCAACACTGTAGTGAGGGCTAAGCTATTTTTTCCCAGATTCTCCGTCCTGTGGTTGTCTTTTCAGACACAGAAGCTTGGCTGTACCCAGCTGAGCTTTGTCCACTTGTCCTTTGCTATTTAGGCCTCCGCTGGTGCTGTGTCCAGGCCTGTTGTCAAGGTGCCTGGGCGACTGGTTTCGGGTTCGGGCTCCTAGGCTGCCTGTAGTGCTTTTCCAGGCTGCTGTCCCATTGACAGTGCAAACCTGCCCGCCCTGTTCGATCAAGGGATAATGTTTACCTCATTACCCCTCATCCTGTGCAGAAGGTTGAGCCCTGTTAGGTCCAAGGGCCTTGAATTATTCTTATTTGGTTCCATGCAAACATCTTTATTGGAATTTCCAAACTGTGCCAGTCTGAGTGGGACAGGAAAGAGGGACACGTGTTAGTGCACATGGTTTCTCTTATTCTGGTACTTTCTACTTGGTTTAGAGGAAATGTATACTTTTTCCAACTTTGCTATGTGTGCACACACATACATTTTGCATGCATGCATGTATATGAGCCATCGCACACATGTAGCAGTCAGAAGACAACCTTGGGTGTTGACTCTCAGCTTCTACCTTGTTTAGGATGGGATTCACTATTGGCTGCTGCATGTGCCAGATGGCCAGGCTGCAAATTCCCAAGGATGTTACCTCTGCCTCCCATCTCTCTGTAGGAAGGCTTGGATCGTAGATTCTTTGTCCAGCTTTGCGTGGGTCCTCCAGGTGCCCGTACACACCAGCCCACTCCTCAGCCCTGAGAACTAAAGCATGAATCATGATCTCATTGAGAATTTTGACAGGGTTGTTTTCCTTAGGAAGAGACAGAATTATTTCTTTCCTTCTTTTTCTTTGCATCTGAGTCCTTGCTGTAAAGGTAAAATGTAAGAAGAGGCTCTCGTGATGTGGCGGCAAGTTTTCTGTGAGCAAATGTGTGCAGGGTTCTGAGGTGGTGACAGAGCAGCTGTGCATTTGGAAGAAGCAAGGGGAACATTGGTGACATGTGGATTCAGTCCCCAGTTTATCAAGGTCAAACAAAGGAAAACTACAAAATTCTTTTTTTTTTTGTATTCTATGTTTTATTCCATCTTTGCTGTACAAAATTCTTAAAATACTAAGAGATCTCATTCTGAGCCCAGATGCATTGTGTTCATAGGGAATAGTATTTCCCTAGCTTTGGAAGGCCACACATTCTCTCCGCTCCGGTGGCATCTGCCATCATGCAAGGAGTAATTTCTCTGATGTCTATGCTTGTCAACGAGTCTCTTGACTCTAGATTTACCAAAAGTCTTTTCCCCTCCAGCATTTGCTCTTTGTTTTTCTCCGGAGGTTTGAGTGATATGATTGCCTGTCGCTAAAGAAGGTTTTTCTTTAATAACAGATGTATACCTAAAACTGGAAGACGTGACTCATAAGTTCAACAAGCCCTGTATAATGGATGTGAAGATAGGGCGGAAGAGCTATGACCCCTTTGCCTCCTCAGAGAAAATCCAGCAGCAGGTCAGCAAGTACCCTCTGATGGAGGAAATCGGGTTCCTGGTGCTCGGCATGAGGGTAAGAGCGGTTTCGATGATGAGCTGTGTGCTCACACACCACGCCAGGGAACTGTAGGTCTTATCTCAGTGAGAGTAGATAAGAACAAGCATCCGGTGCTGTTTGGTCATCCTTGACCTGTGAGCTGTGAGGGCAGAGGTTTTATATCTTGCTCACTGGTCTGTGTTCAGTCACACTGGTCCTGACACCTAGTAGGTAATTAATACATAATGACCAGACCCTAAGATGGGAACGCCAGAATTTTGTCTTAAAGACATTTTAAGTTGGACCGGGCATGGTGGTGCATGCCTTTAATCTCAGCACTTGGGAGGCAGAGGCAGGCGGATCTCTGTGAGTTCAAGGCCAGCCTGGTCTACAGAGTGAGTTCCTGGATGACCAGGATTGTTATGCAGAGAGACCCAGTCAAAAAAAAGCCAAAAAAAAAGTTGTTTTAAGTTTAAGTGCACAATAATTATTAAAAGCTACATAGTCATTGTAGCTTCCCTATAAGAAAATAACTATTTTATACTTTGGGTTTTTTTTTTTNTTTTTTTTTAAACAGACATCACTGTGTGGCCCTGTCTATTCTGTAACTTGCTCTGTAGACCAGGTCTGGCCTTGAACTTAAGAGATTCACCTGTCTCTGCCTCCCAAGTGCCGAGGAAAAGAACCATTTTCTAAATAGAAAAGAAATCTACATCATTTCATATTTCTATTCAAAACAGTTTTTAATTTGCACATAGTTCTGTGAATTGGCATTAATTTTCTTTATTTTAGCTGATCCATAAGAATCTCATATTTATGCTTTGATATATGTATGTACTGTTCACCTCAGGAGAGATAGGGGGTTGGTGTCATCAGGTGGCTGGGGCTGCTTGGGTGTCTCGTGGTCTGGACCTTTGTCCATATGCCATCTGGTAGAAGGTTAACTTGAGCATCTGTGGCCTAGGACCTCATTCTGAGGGGCCGGAGTAGGAGCCTGAGAGGCAGGAATGACTTGCTGTAATTTTGTAGGGCAAGCAGATGGTCGCTTCCCACCTCCGATGCCACAACACAATTTTGTTTTTTAGTTCTGTGAGCCATCATGTGGTTGCTAGGAATTAAACTCAGGACCTCTGGAAGAGCAGGCAGTGCTCTTAATGCTAAGCCAGAATGCATATGATAGGAAGGAAGGATTGTTGAAGCCATTCTGCAGACGTCACCACAGCTGGGAAGTAATGTAGCATGTGGTCCTCTAAACCAATAGTGTGTCTAGATGTACCCGATGATTGCAGCCTGCAAGCGTGGTCACGTGACAGATGATCCTCCTTGGGAGGGAGTTTTGTCAGAGACTGCTAATGAGCCAGCGCCAGCTCCCACACTGGACTTTATATCTTGGTCCATAAAGTCAAAGAATTGTTCAAGCAGTTTTTCATTTTAGAAAGCTACAATAAACACGAGCATATAAAAAACCCGACAAAACAGGGCCAGCAGAATGGCTCATTGGGTAGAGGAGCTTGCTGTGAGAGCCTGACAACCTGTTTGGTCCCTAGGACTCACGTAAGGCCGAAGACGGAACCGTCTCCGCAAAGTTCTCTCCTGAGCCCACATGTGCTCTGCAGTCTTTTCTGACCTGCTCTGAGGTGCAGTTTTCAGTCTAAAAGGAGCTCTCTCCCCAGTGTCCCCTGGCTTTCCTCCCCTTTCAGCTCTCAAACCTTCTACTATGGATTCTCTGGTTCTTCAACTTCTGTCTTCATTCTGAGCCTTGTTTACCATGCAAGGCTGTTGTGTTGCAGATGGAACTGTTTCCCCTTGAAAACAAAGGAGTTTCAATGGCTCCACGGTTGTTTCTGGACTTTGCTATTATCCACCATGTTACCGTGAGTTGTGGGTCTGCCTCGATTTCTGCCACTGTTTAGTGTGTCCTGGCACAAGTCTGTGAGGTGGAGTGCTGGCTAACGTGAGCCTACAGCTTTGATGGCAGAGGCCTATTGCACTGTGTAGAGCAGTGGTCTTGCTACTGGCCAGCCATAGCTTGTAATACAGTTCCTTATGTGGTGGTCACCCCCAACGTAAAATTATTTTCATCAATACCCCCCCCCACACACACACAGGGTTTTCCTCTGTAGACCAGGCTAGCCTCGAACTCACAGAGATCTTCCTGCCTCTTCCTCCCTCCTGAGGGCTGGGATTAAAGATTCCACCACCATACCCGGGCTTCTGGACAAGCTCTCAAGGCTGAAACATGTCTTCAGCTCATTTCTTTTTCTCAACTGTTTGCATTTGTTAATGGCTCAAGAATATTTTTAATCTTTTTTCATTTTATTTTTATTTACTTATTTATTTGGTTTTTTAAGACAGGGTTTCTCTATGTAGCCTTGAGTGTCTTGGAACTTGCTCTGTGTACCAGGCTGGATTGGAACTCAGAGATTCACCTGCCTCTGCCTCCTGAGTGCTGAAATTAAAGGCGTGCGCCACCACTGTCTGCCTGACTCTAGAATAATTTTAGATGGAAATAATAAAAGACATTGTGTCAAAAACACATTTTTGGAAGCTTTTGTTTTTGTTTTTTGAAGATGGCATCTCTTGTAGTTCAGCCTGGCCTCTGTGCTGTGTGGGTGAGCTCACCTTGAACTTCTGATCCTCTTGCCTCTACCTAATACCAAGTGCTGGTATCACAGCAACCACGCCTGCTCATATTGGTGCTGGAGAGTAAACCCAGGCTGCCTACATGCTGGGAAAGGATCACTGTGTTGTATTCCAGCTCCTCTCCACTTTACCTTCTTTTTCTGTGGCAGAGTTTCATGTAGTCCTTTGCTTCAGACTTGCTGTGTAGGATGACCTTGAACTCCTGACCTTCTGCTTCTACCTCCAGAGTGTTGACGCCAGTGTTGCTGAACTCAGCTAAATTTGCAATATTAGGAAATGCTCTCAGCTTGGCCCTGTACATTTGTGATTAATTTTGATGAAATGAAATAGATAATTCTATCATATTGAAAATCTATGTTACTCTTAGCAGCTTTTCAGAAGTGGGGCTCCTGAATGCTAGGTGCTCTTTTAGGCCTGTTCATGTGACAATATGGTTCTCTTCACATCTGAATGAAGGATTTTGTATCTAGCCATGAATTCACCCCATATGGCCAAGGGCACCCCTATTAGTGTTTGAATGTTCACTGCTCTTTTATTTTGACAGGTTTATCATGTTCATTCTGACAGCTATGAGACACAGAACCAGCACTATGGAAGAAGCTTAACAAAAGAGACATTAAAGGAAGGTGAGCCCTGGAAATGAATGCTTTGCTATTGCAGTCAGCAAGATGCTTCTGATTGCACATAATTCTCCTGCGGAATAACGATTCAACTCATAAACTTAAAAAAAACCTAAATAGACAGAAGTAGGTTCACTATCATACCTGAACCCTAATATACCCAAGTGTGGGTTGTGAGCGCCCCTTCCTTTATACCTTCATTAGTGTCAAACTAGTGAGCATGCAGTCTCACTTGCTTCTTACTTCTGTGATATGATCCCTAAGACAACCCACCCAGGAAGAAGCCTTTATTCTGCTTCCGTTTCAGTGTGTGTCTCTTTTGGTAGTGTGCCGAGTATGTTCCTGTACCATGAGCACTAGTCATTAGGGGTGAAGGCTCTAGGAAGGGACCAGCTTGACTTCTCCATGTTCAGTGAGTTGTGTAGGTTCTTCAACAATAGGGCCTTACCATCAGTTTGTGGGTAGCAACCAAGAGCCTTGGCAGCTGCCTGGGTTGCTTGGGGGTTCCCATGGGGGTCCCTATAATGGTCTGTCCTGTCCCTTTAAGAGAAAAGCCACGCCCACTCCCCCCATCCATCCACTGAGGTAAGCTGATCTTCAGCTTCCAGCCTGAGCCCTCCCTTTCCATCTCTCTCCCCCCCCGCCCCTCTCTCTGCTCTTTTCCCTTTTCCCCTTCCTTCCCTTTTCCCTCCATAACCCACTAAATAAATATCCAATGGTCACTCTGCATGGCATGCCTATCTGTCTGTCTCTCACCTGCCATGGGTGGCTGCGGCTCCA
>LOEQ01000141.1:153242-167504 GCA_001685075.1 Bramus lutescens | reverse complement strand
TAAAAGTTAACCTGGAAAGACTTCTGTGCGTATTTACATTTTGTGGGTTGGTCACCTAATGAGTGGCCAAGGTATTTTCATTCATTAAGAGGAATGAGAAATATTTTATCTGCTTGGGGTTTTGATTTAGAGGAATATGTGGGGGGGGGAGCGCGCACAGGAGCTCAGTGCCCTTGGAGGCCCCGGTGTCTTGGATTCCCCGGGATCTGGGCAGTCGTGAGCTCTTCCATGTAGGTGCTGGGAACTGAACTGAGTATGGACACCCAACTGCGCAGCATCTTTCCAGCCTCGGTGTTATATTTGAGGGTGGTGCTTTCAAACACAAGCGGTGACACATTTGGACACCAGAGGACAATGCTGGAGAGTCAGCTTCTCCCACCATGGGATCTGGAAGGCTTTTAAGGAAAGTGTTTTTACCCACCATTTTTTTAAGGGAAGTGTTTCTACCTCACCTCTCTACAGTTGGCTTTTAAACAAGGTTATCAATAGCCCAGGCTGACCGCAGAACTTTCTATATAGATGAGAGTGGTCTTGAAATCTGATCCCCCTACCCTCACCTCCACAAGTGCTGGGGTGATGGTGATTATTGTGCCAGCATGCCTGGCTTGAAAATTTAAAAACAGAGTTCCACAAGTCTTTCTCGAGATGTGTGCTTTCTAGTACCGAGGCAAAGCAAGCGATGGGGCTAAGCTGCTCCCCAAGGACTGTCCCCAGGGATGACAACATGGAGGGCATGGTCCTTCCTTGTCAGGACCAGGGAACGAACCAATGCCTTTTGTTTGAACTGGTAAGACTGGCCGCTCAAGTCCTGAGGAGAGCAGATCATCACAGCCACAGTCCCTGTGTCATAAGCCAAGTGCGAAGACCAAATGCCGAGGGGAACCGAAAAAACGGAGGTAATAGGTTTGCTGAGAAAATGCTGATGGAGTCTGGCCTCCGTGGCCTCTGTGGGACTGCCGTTTGTGGGGCTGCAGCAAGACTTGAACACCATCCCCTGGGTGTGGAGCTGGGCTGCCTGGTGAAAAGAAATAGGCAGGGAAGTTGAGGTAGGACAATCGCCACAAGCTCCATCTAGCCAGGGCCACAGAGTAACAAACAACCCCATCCCCCATCTCAAACAAAATGTAACAACAACAAAATGGATTTGAGGTGTGAGAGGATGCAGCCAGCGATGGCTCAGTGGCAACCCTTCTCAGTTGGAAGGTAGGACTGCTTACTTTGTCCCGACCTCAGCTCTAGGTCCTGCTGTAGCTTCGGTGACCTGGGTGACAGACTAGACTCGCCATTTTCCGTTAGTTGAGCATTGGCCTTGGCTGTATGATTGCTGACAACGTTGCCAGTTCAGGAGCACGTTCTGTGTGAACCAGAGCATCCTGGACATCCAAACAAGGCACAGGCATTTTCATTGTAAATCACCATTGGACAATTGGTTCCTTTGCCTGGGACGTTTGCTTAGGCAAGTGCCCTACCACTGCGCTACACCCGCAGTCCTTACAGCTATTATTTAAGGACATGAGGGGGCATGGCATGGCATGGTGGATAGAAGTGCTATGTAAGCAATAAGGACAGGCATTTGAATTCCCAGCACCAGTGTAAACATCAAACCCAGCCATGGCCTCGGGCGCTTGTATGTAATGCAAGCATTGCGGGCAGAGACAGGCAGATCTTGTCAGCCTGCTTACCTGAAAAACCGAACTCGCAGGCCAGTGAGAGAGCCTGGCGTCAATGAAATAGAGACACCGACCTCCCTGCTCTAACCTCTGAAAGAGCAAGCACACCTGCAACAACACGCCCCACCCCCACCCCATACACACGTAACTATTACTTATTAACAAAACTGACAAAATCCCTTAGGATTCCCCCCCTTCCTGCAGTTCTGGCAGTTGAGCTGCCCCCCCTCCCATGTCAATAAAAACTGACAAAAATGGAATTACTTATTTTGGAAACAATTGCAGTTTCTGTGCCAGGCATCAGGTCAGCTCTGAACAGTGTCATACAGGGTAATGGGGACCAGAATTCCTGTGGAGACCCAGGCATGCACACACACATGTACACATATGCGCGCGTACCGCACACAGGCGCACCATTGGGGAGGCAGGTGACTGACTGGGCAGAAAGCCTACATGGCAAGCCAGATCTGACTGGCTAGTTAGGGTTCTCACTGCTGAGCTGTGTTAAAAGTCTACAGATACTACCTCCAGTTGCCCATCCAGATCCAGAACGTTCCGTGGCTTGACCTTCAGCTGTAGTCGTTGGGCTGTGTGCTTTCACGGGATAGGCACAAGGAGAACCTCACCATGCAGCGTAAGGACCGTGGATGGAACAGGTGTCCATCTCATGGGTTTGGGTACCTTTCGGAGGAAAACCCTCACATCTGTAAAGAAGCTGCTCCAGTAACTCGCAGGCCTCATCAGCTCCAATCTGCAGCTTCCCTCCCTGGATTTGTTGGTCCCAACTCCTTGAGGTTAAATCAGAGGAGAGAACAATTAATTCAGGTACTGGGTGGGCCTGGCCATTCCAGCAGTCACTGACACTCCATCCCACCCAAGTATAATCGGCTTAACTCTGTAGCAAGGCTCGAGCTGAGTGGGTGGATCTGCTCCTGTGGGCTCCTTAAATCTCTCTATTAGGAGGTAGGCAGTTGGCTTTGCGCTCTGCGGCGTGGGCCAATGAGCCAGGACGTTCTCCGCCTAGGCTAGCCTAGGGCTCAGGGGAAACTGGAGCACGCAGACAGGCTGCAAACTTCGTTTGAGTCTAGAGATTGTCAAGTCAGTCCCTACGGGATGGCACCGGAGAGGGGCTCTGACCGTGGCCACAGCACAGTCAGCTACGGGCTCCATCCTCAGACTGTATACTGGCTGAGGTGAGACTTACCTTTTCGTGGTTCTTGGTTTCATTTGGCAGCCCTGTCTTATCGTAAGACTGGATACTTATTATAAATACCATTAAAAATCTTCCTTTTGCCTCTTACCCAGATTCCTCGCTATTACGCACTTCCTCAATTTTAAACTTGGAGTGTTATCCTGTGCATCTTATCCGTGAACTTCGTGAACTTCCTCAGAGACAACAGGTGACGGCTGAGTATTTTTTTCATGAGTACAGAAAACTGTTAAAGAGTCCATGATAGTTTTGGTTCTATATTTAGCAGTGTTTGCTCACGAAGTAGCTGTTGAACTTTTCTCCTGAAAGACCAGGTTCAATTTAGGTGTGAGAGCTGCTCGGCTCTAATGCAGGATTTGAGCTCTTGGTTATAATTACCCTCCCCTGTGTGTTTCTCATGCATTTCCGGCAGACAGAGGAGATGCTAGGTTTTTGGTTTTTGAAACAGGAATTTTCTATGTAACAAACAGTCCTGGCTCTCCTGGAACTAACTCTGTAGACCAGGCTGGCCTAGAGCTTCCAGAGATCCATCTGCCTCTGCCTCCCAAGTGCTGGGCTTAAAAGTGTGCGCCACCACCACCCAGTAACATTTATTTTTATTCATTGGTGTTTTTCCTGCATATATGCCTGTATGAGGGTATTGCATCCCCTAAAAATGGAGTTATAGACAGTTGTGAGCTGCCACGTGTGTTCTGGGAATTGAACCTGAATCCTGTTGAAGAGCAACCAGTGCTCTTAACCGCTGAGTCATCTCTCCAGCCTAATGCTGTTTTTTGTCTGTTTTTTTTTAAGCAAGCATCACTGTTTTGTGTTGCAAGGATTAACACCTTGTCTAGGAACTGTATAAGACTAGTTCAGTGGGGTCTCAGTTTTGAAGGTAGAAAGGACCCCCATCTGCTTAACCTTAGGACAGAGGTGTTCTGCTTGCATCATGGCACAGGCCTGTAGTTGCAGTTGGAACTTACAAAAGAGATCATGTGGAACATGGAAAGCAAGAGATAATTCAGAGGCCTTGCTCAATCACTGTTTAAAAAAACAACAACAACAACAACAAAAAAAAAACCAAAACCTCCTCTGCTCAGAACCAATCCACTCCAGGAAGTCAGAATTAGTTTATTCTAAGAGTGGGGTCCCCGTGACCTAAGCACCTCCACCTAGGTAGGTCCCACTTGTGAAAGGTCGCACCATCTGTCCTCATGGTTGCACAGGGGCTGGCCCCTCAAACCTCCCCCATAGTGAAGCAGTCTGCCCAGTGTGCTCTGAGTACGTTTTGCTGGCATAGCAACAGGACCATGTCTCCTCGGAGGAATGATGCACTGGTTAGTGTTTTGTCAACATGGTACAGACTGGAGTCGTGTGAGAGGAGGGAACCTCAGCTGAGAAAAAGCCACGGTAAGATTGGCCTGCAAGCAAGGCTGTGGGGACATTTTCTTGATTAATGATTGATGCGGGAGGGCCTATCCCACTGTGGGTTTTGCTGCTCCTGGGCAGATGGCCGAGCATGGGAGCAGCCCACTAATCAGCACTTTTACGGCCTCTACACCCATTCCTGTCTCCAGGCCCCTGCCCTGAGTTCCTACCCTGACCTTCCTCAATGATAGACTCCAACCTGTGGGCTGAAAATGAACCCTTTCCTCCTCAGGTCGCTTTCCTCCTCACAGTGTTTATCACAGCAATAGAAAGCCAATTAGGACACAGGACAATAGGCAACACTCTGGGCTTAACTCACTGAGTCACCCGGCTTAATCTTGGTTTGTGGATTGCAGCCTCTGCGTAAATCGCCTGACCTAAGGCGGATGAGTGGACAGGGTGCTCAGTAGCTGTGAGTGTCCCATGTGACTTCTTCCTTCTTAGTTTTTATAGAGACCTCACTTCTACAAAAGGGCTGTTGTTGCCTGTCTGCTTCTTCGCAGTGACAAAATATCTCTTTGAAGTAAACTCACACAGACCACCTCGTCTTCAGACAACCAAAGTACATTTCCCAAGTATCGAGTGTCCTTCACTTGTTTACAGTGGTCTTTTCAAAAAGACTTTGCCCATTTCTTGGTATTTTCACAAGGACTTGTCGAGGGTAAGTGGTGGCTGTCCAACCCACATGCAAATAGCGGAGGGCCACTTAACTCTTGGTTCCTTTCTTTGAAAGAACAAGAAGGTGTCTGTGAAGATGGGGCCATCCTCACGGTATTTACCTCTTCACCCGCCCCCACGCCCAGTATGGTCCCTCACGTACTTCCCTTCTAGCGAGTTCCACGTGCACAGGTGTCTCTTCACGGCACCCTAACTGCTCCTGTCTCCCATACGTGTTTGATTCCAACCACTGCTCTCGTCCCCACTTCAGCCTCTCACCTGAATGGGGGCGCCCTACCTGCAACAATGCTACTGACTACCACTCTCTATCCACTGTGTTCTCTGCTTCCTCTCTCGTAGGTGACTCCCCCTTCCCCACCCCACACGCAGGAAGAACAGAGAGGGCAAAACCAGGGCATGTTGGAACCATGAAACCGCAAGGCACAGCTGGCCTGACCTCAGCAGCTAGACAGGATGCAGCCATTAGTAGCCACCACTGCCCCACACAGCCACACCGTTGTCGTATTGGTCATATTACCCCGGAGAATCTCTTTTGATTGCTGCTACTTTCTTAGTGGGGAAAGGGGGACAGGAGAATTAAGAGAGGGTGAAGGGCCTGGTGATATGGTTCTGTGTAGGAATGGTGGTGTCATGTCTGGGCAGCTTCACAGAACCCAGGGACTGTTGTCATTTGAAGCCATGAGACTTCCAGTGCTGCTGCTGGGCAGCTGTGCCAGCTGTGTGTCCTCCACACACTTTCGGCTCCGAGGCACAGGTATTAAGTCGGTGGAAAGCTGGAGATAACCAGGGTTTGGCTTTCCAAAGATATTGGTCATTCTTCTTGTGTGCGAAAGGTTAGGCCACTCCTGAGAGGCCAGAAATGAAACTGGCCCCAAATGCAAGGTGGGTCCAGAAAGCCTTGCCCTGAAAGCCAGGGCTCCATTGCCACCAAACCACTAGGGCAGGACTGCTGGGACTGAGGGCAGCCTGTCATAACTGACCCCAGCGGGTGCCCCAATCAGACATCAGGACCAATTGCATTCTGGGAAATCACAGGCACAGTGACTTACCCTAGGTGGACTGCCCATGCTAGGCAGGTTATCTATTTGTAAGGCACACAGTCTGTTTCCATGGAGACAAAGCAGTCCATCACAGGTTCAAAGGGCAGACGGGCAGCACTGGAAAGGGAAATGTCTTCTCTGTGAAGGTTCAAGGTCTTCCCCAGACTCCGTTCCTAGCTGCCCACTGCATTCATTGTGAAGGAAAGATCAGAGTTTGGTGTCCAAATTCAGTTTCTTTGGAGCTGGTCACATTCTTGAACACCCTCCCTTAACTTACACGATACAAGCCATTCAACCAGACAAGCACAAGGTGTTCTACTTTTCAGTTTTCTGGTTCAGATTCTTTTAGGCAATAATTGACTTCATTGAGAAGTTAAACTGTGAGCTGAGTGGTGGCTATCAGCTAATCGTTACTGAGTCCTTACTCAGCTCCAGCGCCCAAGAGGCTCCGAGCCGTTGGCCGATTAGCAAGGAAGTACTGCTGACTACCATACTCCGAGTATAATTCAGCTATGCTACAACACTCAGCGTTTCAAAAGTACTGAGAGAAACTGCTCAGATTCCTTCCCGGTAATCCCCAGCTCAGATCATGTCAGCGGTATTTTCCCACTGGACTTCGTAGCACAATTTACAGGCTATGTTTCACTTGTGTTTTTTCACACACTCTCAATCTATTTCACTCGCAAATCTTCTAGGTTTGTGAGAACTTCCAGTTTCTGCCTCCCCCTCAGTGCTCTTGGGGCTACCACTGTTGCTCGCTTTCCTCTCAGCTCCACCCCAGGCTGCCCAGCGGAGCCCTGATTACTCCAGCACCCTCCGCCCATGGCCCTGTCTTCACCCCAACTCAGCAACAAGAAGAGTCACTAAGATGCAGATCAAACGGTTCTACTCAGCTCAGGGTCCTACATTGATTTTGCCCTGCACTTGGGTCAAATCTGAAATCCTCACAATCTCTTCTAGAGTCTTCTATCCTCATATCTGTGACTACTTCTCTGATCTCATTTCCTGCCACTCCCGTCATGCTTACTACCCTCCTGACAGACGCAGGACCTGCAATCCTTTTATTGCAGCTTGTCATCCGCACTGAGCTTCACCGGGAACTCCTGACTGTTGCGTGCTCTCTGACCTCTGAGAGCTCCAGGTGTGTCATGGGCAGGAAGGTGTTCCCTGGGCAAAAACCAGCTGGTGCCTCTACAGTCTGATTCTGTTTGATGGCCTCAGGAACTTTATGTGATTGTTAGCTTTAATGGGCCCACATCTAGGTTTGTAAAACCTAGAGTCATCTGGGAAGAGAATCTCAATGAAGAGGAGTTGTTTGGAGTGGGCTGGCCTGGGAAATGTTTTTACAGCAGCCGAAGGGAAACTGGACACTAACCATTTTGTGGTTTGTTTCTTCTATACTTCTATTGGGGCTCAGAAAATGATACCTCCAAGTTTGGGGCTGCAGTTCTGAAGAGCTGAAGGCTTTTGGAGAGCTCAGAGACAAGACCCCTTGTGCCCTCCTGCTCTTCTCAGCCCCGCTTCTCTTTCTTCCATGGGACACACCGGAACTTTTCTCCTCCCAAACCAAAAGCCATCCCCTGGCCATCAAGAAATTCTGTGACCTACCCTTGTCTGATGGAAACAGGATTCGTCTAGAAGTCTTGGGTCAGGTTCAGTTTATCTGCTGGTTAAGGAATGAAAAGACAGGAAATAAGTTACAGTCGCAGCAAGCAAACAGGATTTATTAAAAACGAAAGTGCATGCACTGTTCACACCTCCTCCGCACGCTCCCCACAAACTTCTCCCACATGGGAAGGGGCTCCTGAAACAGAAATACATTTTCCTTCTGGAAGGCTGGAGCTCTTAATTGGTTTCGGTGGCCTGGAAGAGGTCCCCTCCCCTCATTTTGGATTGGTCAGCTTAAAGAAGAGGACGATGATAGGCCCACAGCTCCAAGCGGGGGACCAACTTTAGGCAAACCCGGGCAAGTTAGCCTCAAGGGGGCGCTGCCGCCACCGCTGCAGCTGGTAGAGCCTGCCAGGTCTTCGGGTGAAGAAGTTTTGCCATCTGTTGTTTACCATGGCTTCTTTCCCCTCTTTCTGACTTTACCCACTTAGCCATCGTGCTACCCATGGAGCTTTGTTTTAGGGGTTCAAGAGAAGAGAGAGCTAGGTTATTAAGGATATAGTCTGGGTGGTTTGCTATTTTTTAAAATATTTATTTATTTATTATCTATACAATATTCTGTTTGTGTGTACACCTGCAGGCCAGAAGAGGGCACCAGACCCCATTACAGATAGTTGTGAGCCACCATGTGTTTGTTGGGAATTGAACTCAGGACCTTTGGAAGAGCAGGCAATGCTCTTAACCTCTGAGCCATCTCTCCAGCCCTTGGTTCTCTATTTTGATTAAGAGCTTTCAGGTTGTGTTACCCCTTGCCTACTATGTATGTTCCTTCCCCTGATGCTTCTGATTTAATCTCACGCGTGCCCAGTTGTGCATAGGCATAGGATGGTAAGTAGAAGACTATGCCTAACAGTTCACTTTGAGGACAGTTTGCTGTATTGCACATGCACTCCAAACCTGTTCAGGCCAGATTGGTCCTCTATCTGTCATTTCTGGGCATAACTAGAATATGGCAGAACACGCTTCTGGTGGCTGTTAAAGGGAAAGGGAATTTACCCTATTGTTCAAAGAGGGTGTGTGTGCAGCTCCATGTAGGTGGGAGTGAGTCCCGGGCTGCTCGCATGTTGCCAGGTACATTGTTCAGAGCAAGATTTATGTGCATGACATCTGCATGCGAGGTCCTCAGGCTGCCAAGTGCATTGGGCGAGGAGGAATGTGTACATAGCCCAAGTCTAGTGGAGTCCCACGTGGCTAAGCTGCACATTTGGGGACAGGCGTGTTTCAGTACCTCGTGGTTTAGAGATGTGTTACTTGGCACATTCTTGGTGTTATCATCAAAGCTGCCCCAGCGGCACTGGAGCTCATGCCCAGGTATTTCTTCTACATGTGTGTCCTTTCTCTGGGACATCACCGCTCTTTCTGACCCCAGGCAACCCTTTGCTGCTGTATTGGGGAAGGCCACTTTAACCAGCAATACCATAGAAATGAGGAAAAGTGAAGGATACAGAAGGCTCAGAACACCTAGCAGGCGCTTGGGTGGCTGGGGGCCACAATGCATCAGTCCAATTCTTGGGTGGCTAGGGGAGGAGGATTGTGAATTCAAGACCAGCCTAGGTGACACTGTAAGATACTGTCTCAAAAATGAAATATGCCCGGTGTGGTGACTTATGCTTGTCATCCCAGCACTCAAGAGGTTGAGGCAGGAGGCTTGCCATGAGTTTGAGACTAACCTTGGTTACACAGTGGGTTTTAGAGTCAGATTCTTTCTAAACAAAACAAAACACCAAAAAAGAAAAACAAAAGGTGTTTACAACAGGAGAGCTGAGACAAGGAGGTAGAGAGGGCCTGTTCTGTCTTACATGGCATCGCAACAATGGGGGACTCAGAGCTTCCGCCCTGTGGATGTGTACAGGTGACTTGTGCTGGCTTGACACAGTCTCAACTTGACACAAGCTAGGGTCAGAGGAGAGGAGAAGAGAGGAGAGGGACCCTCGATTGAGAAAATGCCTTTATAAGATTGGGATGTAGACAAACCTGAAGGGCATTTTCTTAATTAGCGATTGATGCATGAGGATGAGGACCCAGCCCATTGTGGGTGATGCAATCCCTGGGCTGGTGGCCCTGGATTCTGTAGGAAAGCAGGTTGGAAAGGTCATGATGAGCAAGCCAATAAGCAGCACTCCTCCATGGCTTCTGTATCAGCTCTCCTCTCACCCTATCCCTGCCCTGGTTCTAACTTCCTTTGATGATGAACAGTGATACGGAAGTATAAGCCAAATAAACCCTTTCCTCCTGTATTAGTTGGGGTTTCTAGTGCTGTGAAGAGACACCATGACCATGGCAACTCTTTTACAGAAAAACATTTAAATAATAGGGCTCATTTACAGTTTCAGAGGTTCAGCCTTTATCATCATGGCAGGGAGTGTGGTACTTGCAGGCAGACATGGTGCTGGAGCTGGAACTGAGAGTCCTACATCTTGCA
Organism: Bramus lutescens; assembly: GCA_001685075.1. Taxonomy (NCBI): domain Eukaryota; kingdom Metazoa; phylum Chordata; class Mammalia; order Rodentia; family Cricetidae; genus Bramus; species Bramus lutescens. The sequence continues at coordinate 157,406 of LOEQ01000141.1, read as the reverse complement.
GGCAACCGGAAGTTGACTGAGTCACTGGGCAGTATTTTGAGCATAGGAAACCTCAAAGCCCGCCCCCACAGTGACACTCTTCCTCCAACAAGGCCATACTCACTCCAACTAAGCCACACCTCCTAATAGTGCCGCTCCCTAGGAGATTATGGGGGCCAATTACATTCAAATTACCATGCAGTCTCAAGTCTCTTTGGTCATGTTGTTTCATGACAGCAATAGTAACCCTTAACTAGGACATGACTGATAGAGTACTCTTGAGTTGAAGGTTACAGATAGCTTAGCAAGTGAGCGAATTTCCAAAGATGGCTCCATGAGTCATGAATTTCACACACACACACACACACACACACACACACACACACACACACACACTGGAATCATCCTTTTGTACAATTTGAAGATTTGTTACTGTGATTGGCAAACTGACTGGCCAATAGCTGAACAGAATAAGGTTAGGTGGGGGAGCCAAAACTGAGAATTCAGGGAAAAAGAAGGGTGGAGTCAGAGGAGTTGCCCACAAGCCTCGGGGCAGCACATACATTAATAGAAATGGGTTAAATTGTAAGAGTTAGTAACAAACCTGAGCTATTTGGCCAATCATTTATAATTAATGTAAATCTATGAGTTGGTTATTTGGGAGCAGGCAGTCAGGACAGGAAAACTCCACCTACACACACACACACACACACACACTCACATACACACACACACACGTCGTGGGCATGCACATGCACACACACATACATTTGTCTAGGACACGCTATCTCTATACTATATACTCAAAGATGTTTGAAACACTTTCCAGGAATTCTTTGAGATCCTGGGGCATTGACTTCAAGGGAAAAACACACAGCTTCCTCCTCAGCCCTTGATCCTGCCTGCCTCTGCTTTCAGCCGTACACCACACTGGGGGAGAGCAGGGGTGAAAATCAACTCCCTTTTCTTGAATGCCCCTGAACAACTTGTACAGGACTTATGGGAAGATACAGAACATTGAGCTTGGTTATTGGACAGTAATACAAAAATTAAACAGAATGTTAAATAAGCAGTGTGTTACTTAAATAAATCCCCCCACACCACACTCCTGCCCTCCCAAGGAAGGATTTCTTCATTGTTATGATACCGAAGTCTTTAGTAAAAACATCAGGCTTTGATGAGAGAGGCTAGTGGGAGTAGAAATGACTGAAGTTTATTGTATGCATCTACAAAAAGGTTGGAGGATAAAAGTAAAGAGAATAGCAGTGGTGGCTCGCTCCTTTAATCCCAGCACTTGGGAGGCAGAGGCAGGCAGATCTCTGCGAGTTTGAGGCCAGCCTGGTCTACAAGAGCTAGTTCCAGGATGCTATTACACAGAGAAACTCTGTCTCAAAAAAAAAAAAGGAGAATATAAAAACCCACCACATTCTAAGGGAATCATTGGGCTTTCTCCCCATCTTCCTCAATGATGTTTGTAAGCAGAGCAAAGGGCTGGAGAATGGAGTCCTGACAGCCTGTTCTTGGCAGGCACAGGTGGCTATTGTAGATCCATCCATCCATCCATCCATCCATCCATCCATCCATCCATCCATCCATCCNTCCCTCCCTTCCTTCCTTCCATCCACCCACTCATTTGAGACACAGTCTCACTATGCAGCTGAGTTGGTCTTGAACTTGTCATCTTCCTGTTGCTGTAAGAACATACCCTAGAGAAGCTACTGAGGGAGAAGAGATGTATTGGTGCCTCGCTGTCTCAAATGACAGCCCATCATGGTGGGTAGGAAAGAAGAGCAATGTGCGGCACCGGGAGTTGAGGCGGCTGCCTGTTCCCACTCGTGGGAAGCAGAGAAAGCAGGCTGGAGACAGAGGAGACTATAATTTTCAAAGTCTTCTCCCGAGTCTGCATGGCTTCAGACTAGCACTGCAAGCTGGGGGCCGAGGTTGGAATTATAACCCTAGGCATACATGACTTCATTTAATTGCTGTCACAGTAGAGTAGGTTTGCTGTCTGAGGATGGTCTCAAACTCACCCTGTAGAGGCAAAGATGACCCTGAACTCCTGATTCTCAGCTTCTGCCTCCCAAATGCTGGAATTACAGGTATGTTTGACCAAAAGTGACTACTGTCAATTTTGAGTATGTCCATTTAACAAATGAGAAGGCTGTTCAGAAGGAAGTCACCACAGTTTGTTCACGGTCCTGTTAACAGTAAGAATCAGCAAGAAAGGAGATCTAAGTTAGGCATTTGTTCTTATGTATTGTTATTACGGCATTCACATCTCAGTTTACATAACAACCAAAAGGATTATTTCTCTGAAGGAGTTCAACCTAGATTTAAGATTTGTTTATCTCAGCTCTTTCGACTATTTGACAGGGGATTTCTAGATTAGTAAAGAAAAAGAAAAGAAAAAATACTGTCCATTTTTTTCCTGCTGCCATGACAAAAAAATCTGCAATAGAATTAAATTAAAAAATACATAATTAAAAAATGTGGGTTTATGGGCTCTTGGACTTCATGGATATACACTGAATGATAGAAACGGAATCCTGCATACTCAAGAACAGATTTTTATTTATTTATTTTTAGCGAACGGATGTTTTGATGTGTGCTGAATTATACTGGCTAATAAACTATATTTATGATATGATGGTGATTTTCTGATGTTTCCAGGTAGGTCTAAGAGGAGAAAAACTAGTTTGTTGGGAGTTTGGTCCGATTTTATGGATATAAAATGTGAACCTGTATATAAGGAAGGAACTTTCTTATGCACTGGTAGCTCTCAAGATTCACCATGGATGGAAGGTTTTTTTCCCCCATAGATTTACTGAGATTATTTCAAGACATTCTTAGTAAATTTTTATTTAAGTTTATAAGCCCCTGAATCTTGTCTTAGAAGCTTTCCATCACCCTCAAGCTCGTTTTAATGTTAACCTAAAAACTTCGCTCCCTCCCTCCTCTAAAAAACACTCTAGTGCCCCCTCGTGGTAATTATGTGAACTGCAAGTTGAAAGTTGCTAAGGAGTTGCTGACATCCTGGTTAAAAGTTCTACAATCTAATACTTGTGAGCTATCATTAAAAATTACTTTCAAAGTGTCCACATCCTCATATAAATCCATTACTATATAAATATTTCTAGGTGAAATGTCTAAGCGTGAATTTTAAACACGAGGGGCACTCTTCCTTTATAGGAGAGTTCATTGGGAGCCCAGGATGCTTAGGCACGCGTGGTTGAGGCAGTTGTCATGGCTAGCCTACCCCTTGAAATTAAATGCTTTTCTCCCACTCATGACACCGATTATGTTTGCAGGGGCTGGCGGAACAGCGTTTGACTCAAAAGCTGGGGACTTTATAAATGAAAATATATAGGGATACATGAAAACAGGCTGGTTATCTTCGGGTATTAGAAGAATCAGTGAAGTTTTCCTTTTGAGTTAATTTTTCTCTTGAATGTGTGCATATATGCTCTAGGATAAAGCATAATAAATTGAAGTTTTTAAAGGCAACATAAAATTTCAAAACGCTGCAAAAAAAAAAAAGAAGCTTGAAAAAATTAACTTCCCACAACTATCCTTTTTCGTTATCTCCCAGTGCAGGCAGTAACTCTAGTAAGCCTGGGCTGAAGTTCAGGGCACTGGGGGGTGGGGTGCATTGCCTCAGCCTAGAGTGGCTCTTTGCAGGAGACCCCAGAGTTGTCTGGTTTCACAGAGCTCAAGATTGTAAGATTCATCGATGTACAATGGAGTGTGTTATGGGGTGAGGCACACATGACTTGGATGATGCTCCCGAAAGCAGTGCTGTATTGCAGAAAAATCATCCAGAGAAACAGGAATTTTAGCAGGGCTACAGAAGTAGGAATGTATAATAACAACAGCCCAGCTTAGGTTCCATTCCTGCCTCTATTCTTTTTATATGATTTATTTTATTTTTTGTTTTATGTATCTGTGTGTCTGGGTGTAGGTATGTGAACATGTGTGGGGGTGCCTGCAGTGGCCAAAAGAAGGCATCAATTCTCCAAGAGCTGGAGTTACCTGCAGGTGTGAGCTGCCCTGTGTGGGTAAGGTTCTAGTTTTGGAACTGGGGTCCTCTGCAAGAACAACTCTCTAGCCCCGCCTTGGATTTTTTTTTTAATATTTATTTATTCTGTCTGTGTGCATGTCTGCAGGCCAGAAGAGGGCACCAGACCT
>LOEQ01000141.1:124559-136081 GCA_001685075.1 Bramus lutescens | reverse complement strand
CTCTCTCTCTCTCTCTCTCTCTCTCTGCCTCTGCTTTGACTGCACAGTATATCAGTCCACAGCAATGACTGTTGGATCACAGAAAGGACTCAGCACTTCAAGAACATGGGGTTCTGTTTATACTAGTAAGATATTTATGCTCTGTCACAGGTTCCTCTCGGCATCTCCAAGGTTAAAGTGTCGCAGAATGTGAGCAGTATAATCCTGTGTTGTTTATTAGGCTCCCAGAAGCAATCAGCAAGGCACCGGGCATGAAGCACTGGACCGAGCTGTGCCGACAGGAGATCAAGGGTCTGTATTCTCTGGAAGGAAAAGCTGCAATACGAAGGGTGTAGAAGTTCTCTGGCTGTCGAGGGTTGGCCCTGCAGGAGGAGGAACATGATGAGTTGATCTTGAGGTTCCTAAAGCGCATTTAGTGTGTTTTACAAACTCGCCGTAGTGACCCAGGCTTACTGGGTAGTAAGGAAGAGTCTAGTTCCCAATGTCACTCTTTCCGGTGGAATGTGAGTCGCTCTGCCAATGTCAGGGTCATATTGTGTTTCCGGGAACACTGATACTATCTAGGTCCCTGGCAAGACATAAGTTCCTGTTCATGGAGGTTACACTGAATGACATCTCCAGGACACCACATGAATAGATTAAAAGTATACTGTGAATGATCACCCAATCTGAGTTAATCACGTCCACAATTAGTCAGCACTATAGGGAAAATTTCAGTTGAACCTTTCATTGTTGTGTACATTTAATGGAAAAATAAGGTTCAGAAGCAATGCTGACTGACTATAGCTTTTATGTTTAGCAATGTGTTTTATTTGGTACAGTCTTTCCAATATCTAAGTGATTTTTTTATTATTCACCTTAAAATGATGAGTTTGTGTTAGGTGAATTTCATTTCAATAAAAAAATCCGTAAAAAGTAGATTTTTCTATTGAAAAAGTCTCCCTGTCTGATATATATCAAGTCTAAAGTATCCATCAAAATCAGCCTGTGTTTTAGTGTAAGTCACTGGGTGGGGCTTTTATATGTTGTGTTCTGCCCAACCCCAGGTAAGCACATTTAGAATTCTGTATACATATAGGACATGTTATGAACTGTGAACTGGTCATGTTTAGTGTTGTCCGCTTGCCCTTCTATTTAATCAAGCTTGGAAATATATGACTTGGAAACCAATATTTACAGAAACCTCCTTTCAGTTGTTAATTAATGGACACATTGATCTCCAATGCAAAAAGGCAGGACCTAGGAGAGAGGCCTTTATTCAGGGCGGCTAAACCACTCCTCAAGAGGGGCAAGCCTTGATGTTTTGCATGTATCTAGGATGGGTTGCTTTGGAGAGATGAGTTCTGACATCACACATTCAAAAGCTTCATGAAGCCAGAAATAAACATTGCATTTTCCAAAGTATAAAGTAATCACAGACATTGTTAGAGTCTGTAATTTTTTTCTCAAGGGAGACATCTCATAAATATTCCTCTAGAACTTATTTGTGTGTTTGTAACTGGTGCAGAGGTGCAGTTGTTGGCAACTGTCAATACTTGTGGGATGATGCCTCTGTGGTTTTCCTGTTCAAAGCCATAGAAAGCCAGGTACAGTGCTCACAATTTTCTTTGAATGCTGCAAGAGAGGCCAGTGGGATGGATGGAAAGGAATGGCTCAGATTTTGGCAGCTGAATTCTTAACAAAAGTCATCAGAGGGCACGCATCACCCATAAGATGAACTTGAGGAAGTCCCTGCCTTTGTAAAAATCATGCTTTGTATTGTTTACTGAATTATGATAAAAAATTATTCCCCCTTTTCTTGTTTTTCTGTATGTGCATCTTGCATATATTTGAGTGTGCATGCTGGAGACAGAATTCTCTATTGTGCTCTCTTTTTTGAGATAGGGTCTGTCACTGTACCTGAAGCTCACTGATTCAGGTAGAGCTGATTGACAACCAAACCTCAGGGACCTGAACCTCTCTGTCTTTCCATTGCTGGGGCACCAGGCTTTTGTATGGTTGTTGGGGACTTGAGCTTAAGTTCCTATGCATGCATAGCAAGCCCCTTAACTGCTGAACCACCTTCCTAGTCCCCCGTCTTCTGTTTTTTTGAGTTTCAGTAACTAATCAGTTATGAACCAATTAGATAACATAGCCATGTTGTGTTTTCCAATGATTGATGGGATAAGATGAGTTTCCTGGCTTCCAGCCTTCACACTTAGACTCCTTTCTTAATGAGAGGGGTTTTCAATGATGAATGGGCCAAGACATCTCATTAGACAGGAGGGTTGACGGATTGGTGCTGTGCCATTGAGGGACCTGATAAATGCCAACTGCTTTATTTGGTTTTCCAAGAAATAATTTGCTTGTATTGTAATGAGGATGGCAGGGGAACATTCTGGATGCAGTGCGATAGCCCCGCTCACCAGGAGTTATTGTGGCACGCTTCTCTGCGTTGATTCTGACCACGTCAGCAGATGGGAATCACCTAGGATAATGTGGGAAGTGTGACGAAGGGCGATGAGTAGCGAGGCTCTGCATCCCCTTAACGGTGTCATAAATCAGCGCAGTGTGAGAATTCATCCTGAGCCCAATTTGGACAAGAGCCAGAAAGCTTCTTGTCTGTTAAAGTATTCTTGCTGATTTTTGTCTCACTGCAAGTTATTACAAAGACAAAAATTGTTCAGCATAGACACTCCATGTTGCCGTCCTCCAACGTTCTCATTTGTCCTATCTTGTTGACTTTCATGGCAGAGTAAAAAGGGAAATACAATTATGTCTTATACATAGTTTTTTTCTATCAAAAATGAAAAGGCAAACCTAGACCGAGGATGTTCTGGATTTCATGGTTTCTTGTGTGTGTGAAACTGGAGAAGAGGTTCCATTCTCACAGAGCATTAAAAAAAAATCAACATGGTCCTTGTTACATGACAAACATCTTCTGCTTCTCAACATTTTTTTTAACGTGGATTCCAAAATGCATTTTGGTTTAAGATATTATTTTAAAGAGGAATTTAGTTTTCTCCATATGGTCTGTGCTCCAAACTTTTCCATATCCTTCCTGTCAGTGCCAAGTTGACCCTTTCGTGCTCCTGTCGGCAGCCTGCAGCTTTCCGAGGTCCTGACGTCCCGCTGGGTCTCGCTTCAGGTTGAACGTCAGCAAGGAACCCAAGATGCACCCGTTTCATCCGCGAAAATCCGCTTTAGATTGTCCTTCACTGTTTTTTTTTAAACTTTTATGTATTTATTTTGTATTCTATGTGTATAGATGTTTTGCCTGAATTTAGCCTGCGTATCATGTGAGTGCAATACCTCTGGAGGCCAGAAGAGGGCATCAGGTCCCCGGGACTGGAATTTCCGAAGGTTTGAGCTGCTCTGTGGATGCTGGGGATCTAACTCCAGCCTCCACTGGGGCAGTAGATGCTCTTACTAGCTGAGCATTTGCTTCAGATGGTGCTTTAAAAAACGTCAAGAGAAGCTTGTAACATGTGAATGAAATTTAGAGCCCTTGCTTTAATTTCTTTCCTCTTTCCCCCGTGTATAAAGATCATTACTGTTGTTTTAAAAAGTTTTCCACCTGAGTCGGCAAGGTGGCTCAGTGAGTTAAGGCACTTGCAGCCAAGCCTAACTACTCGAGTTTATCCCTGGGATCCACATGGTGAAAGGAGAGACCCTGTAAATTGGCCTCTGACATCCACATGCGTACTGTGGCATGTATGTACATGAGCAGGATCATTAGCACGTGATTGACAAGTGAGATTTAAAACTTAAAAATGTCTCCCTTAGTATAGATAGTATATGGTATTTGTTAGTTAAATAATCACTACAACCATGGCTTTTGTTTTATGACACACATACAGTGGTTTGGGCTAAACTCCGGTGTATATTTTCTCTCTCATTATGATTGATCGCTTTTAATGATACTTAAAATGTATTTCTGATATTTTTGAAATCATAGAATTACTGAGGATATAATTTTCAGCTCAACTGATATAGACAACTTGAAGGAAATAGGAAGGAGAGAGAGAGTGTAATTATAGTTAGAGAAATAGCTGTATTCTTAGACTTGGGAGGAATATGGGGTAAGAGGATGTTGACCCCAAACCTGGGAGTATCATTCCAATGTAATCATGCAGAGCATATAGAGGGAATGGATATATTAACGAAAAAGCCGTGGAAACAAGGGATGGTCTTGGTCATCCTCTGGCTCTGGTCATAGCACCGACAGCAGAAGCTGTCAGAATAGTCTGCTTTGGCTGCGTAGAGCATTGGTTTGCACGTCCTAAGCACACGTCTGAGGTTCAGGAACAGTAGTGGCCTGCTTTATGAGTTGCCTGATCTGGAATCTGAAGCTATTGCGTGAGTCTCTCTTCCTTGAGCACCCGACCACATACTGACAAGAACCAACTGACTGGAGGAAGGGCTTGTTTGACCCATGCTTTAGGGAACACCGGAACAGCTTGTGCTGAGCACCCGACCACATACTGACAAGAACCAACTGACTGGAGGAAGGGCTTGTTTGACCCATGCTTTGAGGGAACACCGGAACAGCTTGTGGCTGCAGCCATAGGACTGGGGTTGTTTCCTAATATGTTAGCAGACCAGGAAGCAACATGAACAGGAAGTGGGGTCCAGCTATTCAACTTCAAGGCTCATCTCTCTGCCCCCAGGAAGTAATTCCTTTAGGGAAACTCTGCCTCACCTCTCCAAAAAGCAACCCAACCCAAACCAACCAACCAACCAACCAACCAACCAACAAACAAAAAGTGACACCACCAGTTTTTGGGGAGTGTGTATGGTGCACAAGCCCAAGAGCTTATGGGAGACATTTCACACACAAACCATCATATTTCCCTTGCAAAACTGGGACAGGATATGGTTGACCTAGCTAATGTAAAACCGTAGTAAAGGTAGGTAGGTTCTTGTGTGACATTTAAGGTGTGGGTCCCTGGCTCCCTATTTGCTTCCCAGTAGTCATCAGTGACTCTCATCCTTCTGTGTCAAGAGCAAGAGCGGGAGGACCTCAACCCTGATGGGTGAAAGAGCAAGAGGCTCCGGAAACCCCAAGGAAGAAATACCACCTCCAGGGTTACTTTTCCCCTCTGGTTGGGTAAAATTGGTCTCAAAAGAGAGATGACAAAATTGCAGTGGAAACAGGAAGATTCCTCTCCAGCAGAGGGCAGACTTGTCTTCCATCTCCAGCATCAAGGACTCAAAGGAATACAAAGAAATTGGTGTTTTCTTGTAGGGGGTCTTAACACGCACGCACGCACGCACCCACGCACGCACGCATGCACGCACGTATGTACAGAGGACAGGGCCAGCCCAGGTGCAGATGCTTTGTGTTTAGGAGGAGAATGAGTTTTGAAGCTCAGAGACACAGAAGTCCTCGATCCATTGGCTCCACCCCTGCCACTGATTCTCTGATGTTGAGATGCGTGATTCTCGTGATTCTCTCTTTAGGGTTTTTTTTTTTGAATGCTTCAAATGCTGCTCATAACACGTTTTAAGGTGATCCATGAGACCTCACATGTCACCTGGGAGTCCATCTTTCTATTTCTAACTTTATCGATATTGGCATAGGTTTATTGGCTCTCCGTCAAGACTATAGATCCTGCAGTCAATTCGCCTGAGCCTCGACTGGCAAAGTTACTAATAGCTGTTTTTGTTGTTTTTAGTAAGATGATCAATCTTTCCTGACTTAACAAAAGTAATGTTACAATCTGTAGAGTAGTTGCATCTGCTCCATAGAGTTGTAAATACATAAACTCATGCTAAACAAATAATAGTGTAATATACATGAAATGACCTTGCTCCCTGCACAAGTGGTTGCTCAGTATGACATGTTTCCTTTCCCTCTTCTTCTGCCCCCCCCAACCAGGTTACTAGTTCCACCAAGTGCATATAAAATAAGCAGCAATAACATTATGCAGCTTTCACTGACCAACAATTATATGCTAGGCACTGTTAAGGCATGATTTAACTTGGCTTGCAGATGGATGCTGTGGTTTGTGTATAATTAAACTTCTCATTTGTAAGTAAGATATTTTGAGGCCCAGGGGATCCAGTAATTTGTCCAAATGACACACTAACCAAAGATGAATCTAGGATATTAAGCAGGCTCGCCTACCTCCTAGGGCTCTAAGAAGCTGAGAGCGGAGCACTTGAATTCTCTTAGCAACTCAAGTCTTCCATTTTACTTAGCAAATGAACGTGACTGCCAGATGGATTTTATGGTTTCCTTTCGCCATAGAAAGAGTAAAGTCAGGACTGGGGGCGGGGGTGATGGCAGAGTGGGTGAGTCACTGGTTGTGCAAGCACGAAGATCCCAGTTTGTATCCTCAGAACCCACCCGAATGCCACAGAGTGGGTATGGTGGCTTGTCTGTGATACTAGTGCTTGGGAAGCAGAGATGACCATCCATGGGTCAATATGACCCGCCCACCTCACAAAAATGGTGAACTCTAGGTCCAAATGAGAGATCCCGACTTACCGTATAAGCAGGAGAATGATCAAGAAAGAGACCTGATGTAAGTAAGCCTCTAGTGCCCACGCCATGCACATATATTTACACGCATGTGCACACACACACACACATACACATGCACCTACACACATGCACATACATAAACACCCACAAAATAGGTTAAAGTCCCCTTTTATGGATAAAACAAGCAACCTTCCCATCTTCTTTTCTTGGTTTGATCTGCTCGCTGCCCGGGGTTCATTTAGAATCTGGTTTCTTCTCCAGCAGCTGCCTTCCCTGGAACTGAAGTCAGTCCTCTGGCAGAGGAAAAAGATACAAAGTTAGTGGAAGCTTGGGCTGAGTGGCCCCATTTTCTACATGTGTTTCCAGTCCTAGCAGTTCCACAGTTTGCAGAAGGCTTCAGGCAGTCCTGCTGTGATAGGGCACAGTAGCCAGAGCAGTGTGTGGCTCATGGCCACACTCCCATCAGGAAGTCTTGCTTAGAACTTAGTATAGACTGTGCTTTGTTACCAGGGACTGCGGGCTATGCCAGAGACTCATCTACAAGCTCGTGATTGATGGAATAAACGGAAGAGAGCAAAAGACAGACTCTTGGCTCTTAGGTTGGCAGGTGGTAATCAATCTATGCCAGCTATGCAGAGTTAAAGGACCCAGAACCTAGAAACAGAGGAGCCTTTCCCACCAAGAGCTTAGCTGTGACACAAGATCTTCTGTACCTCAGGGCAAAAGCCACCATGGGTCAGACTGTTCCTCCAAGGGTGGTATTGAAACCCCTTTATGAAACATGTATCAACCTCCAATGGTAGCCCTTCCAGCCCTCGGGTATTTATCAGGTCTTCATTCTTTGGATTGGATGCCTCTTTTGATCACTTGAAACATCTTCTACATTTTTTTTTGACTTTCCACATCTTTGGGCTCTGTGGTCCAGTGGGTGTATGTGTTAATAAGGGCAGTCTGACAAAACAACAGACCCAGTACAGGACACAAAAGAACATTTTCTTATTTGTGCAGAGACTGAGAGTCTCGGCTCAATCTGCTGGCTGCTCTAGCTTCTGATGAGCTCTGTCCTTGTATCTTGAAGACAGCCACTGTGTCCTGTGTCCTCTCCTGGCTGAAGAGTAACTCTGCAACAAAGAGAAGAGTCCTCTTGTGTCCCTTTCTCTTCTGATGATGATAATGATACATATTCCTCCCTAAAATATCAGTTAACCTTTGAAAACTCCCTGTGTATCCCATCCCCAACATTCAGTATTATTATATGGATAGCCTCAATCTAACAATGTTGGGGGGGCACAATCCAGTCTATTATATTGTGGGTTCTCTCTAGGACATGGTACTCTTCCCTGCTGTAATGTTTTTGGATATGAATGGAAGCTCCCAGACTCAAATACAGGTAGGGACTTTAGGTGAGACTTTCTGTCTCCAGGAGTGTCCATCAGCCAAGGCAATCAGCTCAGTGGGCTAAATAGAGGCTTCTTTAATCTATACCAACCAATAGGTTGCTAGGGAAGTCTTGCAGCAAGACAGGCAATGCCTCTGGCTTGTCTTTGCAATGTAACAAGAACATAGCAGATCAGCATGGGACCAAGCGAGGTGTGCAGGATTGTTCAGTTGTGTCCTTTAGCACAGGGAGCTGGGTTAGGTTGTACAGATTGCATTTCTTTACTATCTCTGCATGAGTGTGTGTGTTTATAAGAATAGAGCCTGCTTGCTTCAGATCCTTTGCCAAGGACGTGTCTAGAGGAAGTGCTTGGCACTCTGAATTGTTCATTTTGTTTTTATGTCCACAACTGGCAACACCAATGAGATGTGAGTCTCTGGGGATCTGCAGGACTGTTGTTATTTGTCTTCTGCCAAGTGACGTCATGCACAGGGTAATTAGTGTTCAGTGAGCGGCCACTTGAGTCTCCTATGAGAGATGACTGTTTTTCCATCAACATTGCTATAATTATTTGTTTTGTGTGTCTCTGCCAAACTTGAGTGGTGACCATAAGGGACATTACTACAGGGCTGGGAAGATGGCTTAGTGGGTAAGGACACTCGCTCTGTAAGCATGAGGACCTGACTCCAGCACCCATGTAAAAAGTTGGTCATTGTTGCACATGCCTGCCACTCCAGCAATGGTGAGGCAGAGACATGTAGATTCTGAGAACGCACTGGCCGGTCACCCTAGGCCAGATGCAGAGCTTGTGGTTAAATGAGAAACCCTGTCTCAAAGCTCTCAATAGAGTGCAAATCATTCGACATCCTCCTTACCATGTTTAAGTAAAAGCTTACATAGTAGGCAGTGGTGGAACACACCTTTAGTCCCAGCACTAGGGAGGCAGAAGCAGGTGGATCTCTGTGAGTTTGAGGCCAGCCTGGTCTACAGAGCGAGTTCCAGGACAGCCAAGGCTACACAGAGAGACCCTGTCTTGAAAAAAAAAGAAAAAAGAGAGAGAGCTTACAACACATGCATACTCATGTGCATGCAAAACATACACACACATGCACACACAATGCACATAGAGAGAGGGGGAGGGGAAGGAGGGAGAGGAGAGGGAGAGGGAAAGAGATAATATGGCTATGTATCTATCACCTATGTCTAGTTCAAGCCCTTATTACTATTTGGCAAGCACCCAACATACTATGAATCAAGGACTAAGGCTTTGATTCTTAAGTTAGCAGAGTGGCTAATTTTGATTGTCAGCTTGCTTAGATTAAGAAACACCTAAGAGGTTAGGTTTGATCATGAGGTCTCTAACCTAATGACTAGCTTAATCCATGGTTTGGGTAAGCATCTGAACAGATTCCTGGGAGACGGTGCGGAATCCTCCCTCACTGGAGAAAGTGGACCACTGGGGTCTGTATCCTTCCCTCACCTGCCTTGATCACTTCCTGTTTCACACCCCTCAGTTTCTTGTCTTCTAGGAAGCCAACAGCTCTCTTCCACCATAGGCTTCCATTGTCCCATACTCTACCCGAATGTCTGGTATTGGATGACTATAGATACAGCCCTCCAAAGCTGTGTGTTCAAACAGTTCCCACCTCCCTGATGTTGTTTCTGTCAGATGTTTGGTCACAGCCTCCCGAAAGCAGCTGACGGAGCTGGCTGCTTGTTGTTCTGATTCAGGAAAACCAGCAGTGGTCCAGTGGTCCAGCTAGCGCTCCGCTCGCATCCTGCTGAGTCAAAGTTGTTACGTTGGGTGGCGTTTTGTTTACTACTTTCACAAAGATGCTTTTGTCTCTGAGAAAGTTTTTTTTTATCTCATTTAATCTTAATTACCCATCTAGAGTCCAAATTACATCAACATTCCCTTGTTTGATTAGGGGTTTCCATCCTTTTGGGTTTAGTTCATGTTGATGCTTCATAGGCTGTTAGGATCCAGGAGGTGAGGTCTGGAACAAAATGTCCCTTAAATAAAACTGTGACAACAGCACAGCACTGACCATGATGCTCACACACGGGGACAGCAACTTCATCCTTCATTTCTTTGATGGCCTTCTGATGCTCGCTTCATATTTGAATGACATGTAAAAATAAGATGGTCTCACCTCTCTTCCTCCATCCTGTGATTTTGTTTGTCAATCAGAAAAGAATCCCATTTTTAGGTGAAACTTGTTTATCACTGTATGCAATGGATTGTCCCATCACACAGTGGGTCCCTCACATTTTCTAAGATGATGTGCTGTGAAGCCTTGACTAAATATCCCATGGAACAGTCTGAGGATGTTCAGGATGTCTGTTTTCTCATCCTGTTAATTTCTCCGAATAAATGCTTAGTGAGAAAATCGCACGGACCCCATTTTATTTAAAAGTTTTGACGGTGGAACTCAAGGGGCCATCAATCTACCCATGAAGCCGTTCTTCAGTTTATCCATTACTTTAATTCAATTACGTTTCCGCTAATTGTTTTTGTCCCAATACATTTTCAAGGAATACTGCCAGCAGTTTGCTTGTTATACTCTTAAGAATTGATTGTCTCGCTTCTAATTAATAATAATAGCAAGGAAAATGGCTGAGTGAGGCTGTGACTATTGATGGCATGCCAGTGTTCCAGGATGGGAATCAGCTCTCATACAGAAGTGCCATTCATTAGTGAGTTAATCTTTATAAACCGCTTTGTAATTCAATGAGCCCTGGGATGAGGCTACTGTTTCGGTTACTGCGTGGTGTTGCTTGAGAGGCTGTTTCATGAGAAGGGTCACATATCTAACTGGATTTCACCCCAGGGAGGAGCTTGATGGTTATTAAATGAGGGTTAACTTACAAGTCACTTTTTTGTTGCCGGCATAAAATATCCCGACAAAAGCAAGTTAGAGGAGAAAAAGGCTTGTTTTAGCGGAAAGTTCCAGAGGGCATAGAGAAGGTGTGTCAGGAACAGGAAGCTGACTGCACTCTGGAAGCTGAGAGAGAGAACAGGAAGTGGGGTCAGGATACCCACCCTCAAAGATCACCCTAGGGATATCACCCCTTCAGTAAGCCTTCGCTACCTAAAACTTTTGTGATTTTTTTTCCAAATAGGGTCACCAACTGGGGAAGCAAGTATTTAAAATGTGGACCAGTAAGGAGATGGCTTCCTTGTTGTATATAAATACTGTTTACTAAACACCAGTGGAGTAGACCTGCCTGCATTCTATAATAACATTAAACATTGCCATGACGTCAGAGACTTGTCTTGACTTTTCTGTGAACTCCCTACTCCTCCTTTGGAGGGAGGTTGCCTCAAAGGCAAACACCACTCATTCGGGTCTCCTTAGGAAAGTGCTCACTTCCAAGTTCTAGAAATGACATGGTGATGACAGGAAGTGGATTAAACGCTGTGAACTGTGTTTTGTTTGTTTGTCTACATAGGCTCTGCTTTAGCTCAGGCCAACCTGGAACTAACTAAGTGGTCCCACGTGGCCTTGATTCCACAACAACCCTCCTACCTCGGCCTCCCAAATGCTGGGATTACAGGTATTAGCCACCACATCGAGCTCATGCATTGAACACTTGAAAAACAATATGTATTATATTTTACTGATGTAGGAGGGTCATCTGTCTATGTGTTACTTTTATTGATTAATAAAGAAA
>LOEQ01000141.1:91250-102361 GCA_001685075.1 Bramus lutescens | reverse complement strand
TGGCTGTTCTGGAAACGTCAGTGAGCTTTCTTAGTTAGCCGGTTAGCTACTGAAATCTTTCAGTAGGAATACAAATTGGGTTTTCTCTTGTAGAGAGAGCAGAGGCTGAGCAAACTGGCTCTC
Organism: Bramus lutescens; assembly: GCA_001685075.1. Taxonomy (NCBI): domain Eukaryota; kingdom Metazoa; phylum Chordata; class Mammalia; order Rodentia; family Cricetidae; genus Bramus; species Bramus lutescens. The sequence continues at coordinate 102,238 of LOEQ01000141.1, read as the reverse complement.
CAGATCTAAGGCACTGTCCTTGGAGTTTACGTCTAGATATTTTGGTCTGAAGGGCAGAGACTTTGCAGAGGCCAAATGCCTCGTCGGTTGGCTGATCCTGTGGGATTTTGTGGGTGATAAACTGCCACTGTCATTTAATGCCCGATAGCAGATTCCATCTATGTATATGAACCAGAGACTCCAGGATATCTAATTCCAAAGCTTGTCTGGGTAATGGAAGCTCTCTGAAAATGGAGCCAAATCTCCACTTGTGCCCTGCTAAGCTGAAGCCTGGAGTGGCTCAGGGTTTCCACATGCGTCAGAAAAGTGCTAGTCTGTAAGGATTTTTCTGGAGAGGAAGAGAAAATGACCACAAATTAACCTCTTCTTCTTTGTAATCACTTTAAAAATGAACTAGGCAGAGACAGGGTAGCGTGGAGCAAGCCGAGAGTTATCTCCCCACGCGGCAGACAGACACACATCTGTACTGTATACTGACCATAGTTTCAGTAATCATTAACTCAGCAGAGATATTTAGAATGCCTTTCTAGCATGTGAGCATTTAAAAGCTCACATATGAGCTTTAAAAAGATTTATTTTTGTTTTAAGTGTGTGGGTAGTTGGCCTACATGTGTATTCTGTGTACCACTTGGGTCTAGTACCTTGAGGTGCTGAAGAGGGAGCTAAGTCCCCCAGAACCAGAATTACAGAGTCAGGTGCTGGGAATCGAACAGGGGTCCTCTGCAAGAGAAGCCAGTGCTCTTAACCACATAGCCATCTCTCCAGTCTCTGAGTTATTTTTTGAAACTAAAAAGTGAAGCACATACCTTAATTTTTGAAATGGAAAACATAAAGGAAATGTAAAGTTATGAAACAGAGCCTTTGCTCGGCCCTACCAGGACCCAGGATCCGTTTACAATATGTATTTGGGTCAGCAAAGTGGGGTGGATGGGTAGGTGGGGGAGGGAGCTGTGTGTGTCACCTTGCATGTGAGTGCCTCACCAAATCGGGGAAACTTCAATGTGTTTTGAGGAATGTGCTTCCATTTGAAGAAACCAGCAAGGAGAAGGCAGAGTTAATGTCCGTGTGTCTCTTAACAACCTTCTAAAATGTAGTTGTTCATTCTTCGGACAGGTGCTATCGTATTATACTGACTATATTTGTGATAATATTTTAAAATATATTAAAAACTATATTTTTTCAGTTCTGTAACTCCAAGTAGGTCCAAACACTTCTGCATAGTCAGCCCCGAATCTCCAGTCTCTGGAACACAGGCTGCACTTGGAGAATCTGGGGTGTGACATGTTATATGTTGCTAGATGCCTCTCTATCCCCTTCTGGATATCAGTCTTTCATCTTTTGGGCTGCTAAAGCCATCTGTCTTAAGTTGTTTTTTTCTTGTAGGAATGATGACAAAGATTGCTGTAATGGAGCACAACCTTGAGCCTTGAGGTTTATATCGTAGGCTCCCAATGCATAATAAATACGGGGAAGATGCTAACCTGTAAGTCAGAGCAGACCACCTTGGATGAAGACTTCTCTGCTTGTACAGGCTGTTGTCAGTTCTGAAAAACCCGCGATGCTACAAAAGAGTCCTGTACCTTTCCTGTTGCATGTACTCTTTTGCTGTCCCTTCATCCATGTCAGGAAGTTGACTGAATTTCAAGACTCTGCACAAGAGGACATGAAGATGCCTTGGGGTTAGGCATGGGTGGCGATCCTGTGGGACCAGTGGGGATCCAATGGTGGGTGGCAGCGTTGAGCGACAGAGTGCCCCATCATGATTCCCATGGAGCCTCAGGCTAGCATTCCCAACAGATGCAGGCTCAAGAGGACTTAAGAGATTTCCCTACCATTCAGTGGAATTGAGATAGTATAAAAAGGTGACAGCACATGCATTGCATCATCTGTAGACTGAGTGATAGATCGCAAATGTTTATCATGGCGTGCATATTGATGGATTTCTTTCTGGGTCCAGAGAGTAAAGCCCCTCTCTCTTGTGGAAATAGGCCTGGTTAACCCTGATGTTGAAAGTGAACATACTGAACTCATCATTCAGAAGAGAGAGAGATGAAAGTCTGTGGGCTGAATTTACACAAAGGGAGTGGTCTCTGGGCCTCCTGACACCTGGTAGATGAGAAGACCACTGTTTTGCTGTAGATGACGTAAGGATGCCTTGCTTCTTATTGCTAATGCCATTCACTGACTTCTGCTATGTATGTGACTTTCTATTACACAAGCTTCATCTGGGCAGGATTTCAACAGTCTCTTCCAAAGTCAAAGGACTGGCTGGGCATGTCTGACCCAGAGCTCAGGCGTTCCAGGAGTGCTGCGTGGCTGATGGGGCAAGGTTGTGCCGGCACAGTTTTGAAAAATATATCATGAAGAACCCGCCGCGGAGGGAGCTCACTGGAGGCTTCCCTGATGCAGGTGTTCCATTGTGCAGTCCCACAGGGCTCTCAGTTCACTCAGTGAGCAGGGCCAGGATTTGATGCAAAATTAGCCAGAAATAATGGCAAACAAGCAGCACCTGGTGGGATGGCTGGCCCAGTAAATGCTCTTTGACTGTTAAGTGGAATCAAGGGTATGGTCCCAATCTTATTCTTTAGCCATCTCTCCAGGGTCTGTAAGAGCAGCTAAGATGAATTATTTCCATGATTTTGTGATACTTACGAGACACTATTATATAGTGGAGGACAAGGTCCCAGTCTTAGCTGGGTGGCCTTGGGTATGTTGCATAATCTCTCTCTCTCCCTTACAGTAGTGGAGCTAACAACAGTCCCTGTCATTTATGATTTCTATGCAGACAGAGTGAGATATCAGTGCCAGGCTGGCACATGGTAAGTACGGCAGAAGTGTTTTCCATTGTCAGCCCAAGTGAATCTGGCATATTCCATTCATCTTCGGTCTTTGATGCGGCTGAAATGAGTACTGTTCCCCCTTCTCATTGGTTACTATGGTTACTAATGCATTAATTGTACAGCTTGATGGGTTCACTAAGACAACACCATTAAGTGTGACACTGGGCATTTTTCTCGTTTCCTCTTCGTTGCTATGATAAAACAGTCTGGCTAATGCAACTTAGGGAAGGAAAGAGTTCTCTCGACCTATGCTTCCAGGTTCACAGTCCTTCATTAGTAGAAGTCAGGGCAGGAACTCAAGCAGGAACTTGAAGCAGAAAGCAATGGAGCAGGCTAACTAGCCTAAGACACCTTTCTTGTACATCCCAGGAAAACCTTGCCAGTAAATGGAGCTCCCTACAGTGGGCTGGATCCTCGTGTGTCAATTAACCATCGAGACAATCCCCACGGGCATGCCCATAGGCCAGTCTGATCTGGGTAACTCCTCCACTGAGATGCCCTTTTTAGATGACTCAAGGCCAGCGGTATTCAACCTGTGGGCTGTAACCATTGGCAAACACGTATTCCCGAGGGTCTTAGGAACCCTTCACTGTTAAGCTTACTCTTGTGGCTATTTCCTAACTGTAACTTTGCGGCTGAGTGGTGTCTCAGTTCCTAAGACCACTGGAAATGTGGTTTCAGATGGTCACGACCCACAGGTTGAGAACCACTCATAGAAGCTCGGTTGAACTGAACGTTAACGCTAACTAGGACAGGCCTTGATAGTCTGTCTTCTGCACGTGCTGGGGGCCGCATTTGAGGGGCCATAAAGAGCCTGGAGAAACTTTGGGAGATATCTCTGTTTAGCTATTTAGTGTGAAATAAATAGGAAGGTAATATACACATACAGGAGTCTTGATTTTAGAAAAATTAGCCTTATCTCTGAATGTTGGAAAGAGGCAAATGGCCTTAAAAAGACAACAAAGAACACAGCAGCATGCCTCTAATTCCTGTGCTGATGCCTTTAGTAAACTAGACAGAGAGGCAACTGCCAGGAGCAACTCATGTAGCACTGACCCGTGTGTGAGCTGGGCATGCTTTTTTAGGTCACAGCACCTTGTAGAAGGTGTCTAACGTCAGTGTGCCCAGTTCCCAGCTCTGTAGGAGGATGCTGATGCTCTGCTCAGGAGCTGTGTGAGAAGGGCTCCACCTCACGGGTTGTGAGCCAGTGTGCTCACCTTTTTTAATGAGAATCTCTTAGAAAGAGCAGACATGAACTTCCCACAGCAGGAGAGAAGGCAGAGTTAAGGCAGGGAATAAGGATAAGGTGATAGTTACCGGTCTTGGGGACAATAAGATGCTGATTGCTGCGTGCATGATCTCATTTCCCCCTCCCAACAAGCTCAGGGGTCAGGGTTTTCTTTTACCACAAGGACACGGAGGACAGATAGTTGGCATGGAATACCTACTGCCTCTAAGCAGCCTGATTGGCAGCAGAGAAGGGTGGAGCCTGGTACATGTCAGTAGCTCTGGACCAGGTGGAGAGTCCCTAAATAACAATCAAGGTCAGCTCCAGTGCTGTCTGATTCCAAAGCCCAGGGTCCTTTCCTGCTGGAACGATTGTTCCAGACAGCAGCAGTCACTGCAGGGTGGTATAGGATATTCCCGTTCTTCTCTAAGAACTGGTTCTAAGCTTTTATTACATGTCCACCATAGTGGCTTTGGTCATATGTCCCCATAAAATACACAGAGGAATCTCAATGACTGAAAACAACCTATACTTTCTCTAGCTCACCAAAATTAAAATTCCTACCAATGGACCTTGCTCTACTGAATGTATGCTCTACCCTGGACCTTGATCAAGACAACTTCCACCCATCATTTCTAACCTTAATCTCAACCTTGTCAAACAGGCAACTTTAATTCCATTTTACACGAAGAAGTAAGAAGAAGTGAGAGGAGTTAGAGATATGAGGTCTGAATGCATGATATCAACACTCCAAATTGTTTCTAGGCACCTACTGGGTATTGCTAAGAATGGGCAGTTCAAGGGTCTCCAGGAGTACAGGCCTGGAATTCACAGCCAATTCTTCAAGGTGTATGGGTCGTTGAATGGATATAGTGGTGGTGGCCCGCAGTAGGTCATGTTGTACCTCAGGATTAGCTCTGTGATGAAGCAACTATAGGTGGCAGGTAAGTAGAATTACTTGAATAAATAACCATGAATTGCAATCCATCAAAAACTTACAAATCTGAGCTCACAATTCCCCAGGGAAAGATATTAGGGAAAATAGCCCAAGTATCTGGTTTTCAGATTTTATTTTCTGGGCTTATTGCATTGCACTTTTAATATCTTGTTCCACTAAAAAAATATCCTAAAGGGGTCTTAGTATGTGTAGCTCAGTGGTGGAGGGCTTTGCCGCTTACACAAGAGCCTCCATTCACCCCGGGCACGGCTTTTCTTTATCTTTGAAGGATAAGCAAAGCAGTCTATTTTATAAGATGTGGCAGCTGTGAGTGAGACAGCAGGTATAACCGGTAAATTTAGTCTGACGCTGGGCTGCAAGTGGAAAATGATACTAGAAACTGCCACTTGGTACAGCAATTAGTTGTGCTCCAATGCTAAGGATAGGTTAATGCCGATCTTGAACCGTAGCTCTCAGGTTTACTCTGTGGAGACCCAGGTATTGGAGTTGACTTAATGCTGTATGTTTCCCCTGATTGTTAATTGTGGCTTTATACTGTGTACTCACCAGCTTCTCTCTGGTTGTTATGTGGGAGTTACTGCTTTCGGAGACCCCAGTCCCATCCTTAGGGAAAGTCACACTGGCCCGAGCCTCCCCTCCTGATGATTGCAGAGGTTAAATGGAAAGCCTGCAACTCTTGTGCTTTAGAGTTTGTGAATTGCTGGTATAGAATATAATCGCTTCCTATGTTTTTGGTGGGAGTTGGGAGTAAGATTTTTATTGGTTTAGGAATTTTCAGAAGATCTTTTTAATTTAATGTAAAATTCATTTTCTAGAAAATAAAGTGGAGAGGAAAACCAATTGTCTATGTTTCTTCTTTGGGACTCGTGCTTTCTGTTCTATCAGATGCCAGTCCCTCCCTTTCAAAAGTCTGGGTTTCTTGACCAAGTGAACCTTTCTCGTGACATGGTGACATGGGTTGCCTGGAGCCCAGAGGTGAAGATCATATCTCTCAGGAGTCAATTCCCGAACTGCAAGGGGCAAAGGACCCCAGGTTCCCTTAGCACCAAGCCCCCCTACCCCGCCTGTCTTGGCAGTGACACAGGAACTTCAGAAATAGACTTGTGTCACACACACTTCCTAACGTGCACAAAACCTACAAAATGTTCGAGGCCCAAGGCCCTCGTGATGCAAGCATCCTTCCCTGTATGCTCAGGATCATCAGAACCTCCCCCACAAACTAAATCCAGAATAGCGATAAGACACATGAAGATGTATAATCTAAAACGAAGCAGGAAAGCCCAAATCGGTAGAGACAACGCAGCGCAGTGCCTAGTGAAAATCTTGACTAGAACCACACATTGGTGCCTGGTTCGGCTCTTTCTCTGCTGAATTGTGCTTTTCGGTAAACCCTTGCGATGCATGCTTTAAGAACACGCAGTTTTACCTGGGAGGCGGTGGTGCACGCCTTTAATCCCAGCACTCGGGAGGCAGAGGAAGGCAGATCTCTGTGAGTTTGAGGCCAGCCTGGTCTACAAGAGCTAGTTCCAGGACAGGCTCCAAAGCTACAGAGAAACGCTGTCTCGAAAGACTAAAAACAAACAAACAAAAAAACCCACCCAATTTTGAGGTGGGAAACAGGCCCAGCCTGCTATGCAGCTCTGCCTGCAACTCCCTGGGTCCATTTCCTTTCTGGATACGCCTTCCCTGGATTCTGCATGCTTTTGTTCTATTGACCCGCCTATGGGAGTCTCCTTGGAGACTTGTCACTGCTTTGCCTGCTTATGTAGGGATGCTTACGAATCATATGCGATCATGTGCAGTTGTTTCCAAACTCCAGAAACAGCCTCAAAACAGGCCACAATGTGGTGCGCAGCCACTGCATTGCTTTTCGAGTCACTGCGGCCAAACACCCAGATCGAGCAACGTAAGGAAGGAAGAAGGAACAGAGAAGAAAGGGAGAAGTAAGGGCTTCTCTGGGTACACGTATAGGTCCATCACTTCATGGAAGACACTTCTCTGGGTCCATGTATAGTCCATCACTTCATGGAAGACGAGGCAGCAGGTGGCTCCATGGTAGCAGGTGAAACTAGGCTTCTGTACCTGCTCTGATCTTTTTGAAGCACAGCCCGGGCTAGAAGTGGACCTGGGCTATAAGCCTCCAAGTTCCTAACCTTCCAAAGCAGCACCACCAACCAGAGACCAAAGGATCAGACAGGAGCCTGAGGGGACCATTAACATAAAAACCCTGGCAGCCAACAGCCGTGTTCCCCAATTCCCAGGCAGCATCAGCATTAGCTGAGCTCCAGGACTCTCTGCTATCCTATCCCTGCCTCCAGGGAGTCTCCTGTTCTCTCCTGCTTCTCCCATACTTAGTCCTGATTGCTGCTGGAAGTATTTTCAAATGGACAGCTTGCACATGAGTTCTCATCTCTGAGACTGCTTCTAGGGAACCCAACGTAAGACCACATCATAGCTGACAAGGCAGGACCCCCCCCCCAAATAAAACCCCAAACCAAGCAGTCTTTAGCCACACACAAAGATGAAAACTGCACTTGTGCTGTAGAGGGTCTTGCTTGTAGACTAGGACACTGGACCTTCAGCTGTTTTGATAGGAAAACAGAACAGCAGAGGCAGAGATCCACAGACAAACACTGCACTGAGCTCTGAGGGTCTTGAGAAAGAAAGGAAGGAGGAATTGTATGAGCCAGGGGAGTCAGGATGGGGGAATCCACAGAGACAATGGACCCGAGTTCATAAGATCTCATGGATGTTGGACCAACAGTTATGAAGCCTGCGTGGGACCTGCCTACAGTTATGAAGCCTGCGTGGGACCTGCCTAGGCCCCCTGCGTGGGTGTGACAGTTGTGTGGCTTGGTCTCTTAGGAAGGCTGTCAACAGTTAGAGCCGGACCTCTCCCTGCAGCTTAGCTGGTTTTTGGTAACCTGCTCCCCATGCTGGACTACCTCACCCGGCCTCCGAGTAAGGGGAGAAGCCCGGTCCTGCCTCTGCTTGATGTGCCATGCTTTGTGCAAGCCCGTGGGAGGCCTGCCCCTTTCTGGAAGGAGATGCGGGAGGAGCAGGTGGGGAGCAGGATAGATGGGAGAGAGGGGAGGGGACAGGAGGAGAGGAGGGAGAAGGGAGGGGACAGGAGGAAAGGAGGGAGAGGAAACTAGTTGGTATGTAAAATAAAGTGAAAAAATGTTATTTAAATAAAAAATAAAAATAACAAAACAAATTCTGTGGATCCAAATCTTATCCCCTGGTTCATATTTACTGGCTTGACCTTCAGACTGTGGGAGGCTGAGGAGAAACTCTCTGTGCACTCAATGTGACATTAACTCCTGTTGAGCACAAGCACTTTGTCCCCATAGACTTGTGCACACATTTGTGACATTTGCTTTGCCTCTAGAGTCTGCTTACACTGTTGGATAAATAAATACAATGTGGTGAATTGTGGAGTTATCATGGCAAATGGCAAGATTCTTCGAGGTTCTGTTTTCCAGCACGTGGGCTTGGCTGTAACAATTCGACCACGTTCAGCGGCACCGTGAAGTTGCACTTCTGGTCTTATTTCATCAAGAGTAATGGACCCCGCGTTTATACAAGTTTCACGAGGCTCCTAAAATAACCTTTCCCTCAAGCTGTAGGGGTCCAGGCATCCACGTAATGGGATGCTTTCACAGTAGAGCCCCGCAAGGTATGAGTGATGTTACCATTTGCTGGCGGTCTGGGTGTGCAGCTCTTCCACCCAGTTGCACCCAATTTCACCGATCAGCAGCTCCGGCTGAGCTTCGCTCCCACGGATGTGAGAATTCATTTGGCAGGTGCAGAGAGGTGCATCGGCAAAGGAAGCGCCGCATCCCAGAGCCCCAGGCAAGTGCTCACCGTTGGCTGCCTTGGACCCAACACCGAACTTGAGTATGAAGAGGCACACCAGTCCAGCATGTTTTGGCAGCAGAGATGCTGATCAGTGGTTTGTTTTTGTTTGGAAAGGATGACTTAGGTTTCCATCTTTTTCTCCCCAAGCCTGCCTTCTATCACCAGATTCTTCTGAAATATCAATAGGTTGTTCATATGTGACCAGTCACTAGGCCATGGAGCTGGGCTGGTCAAACACAGAAGCAAACTGAATTAGGAACCAGTAAGTTTTCCCCATAGAAGTGTCTCACATTGTAATCATGTTTATGGTTGGGATCATACAGAACCGTAAAAAAGGACTTCAAATGATTGAAATTTATAGAAAAGTTCCAAACATAAGACCAAGGTTCCTGTCTGACCTCTGACCTTCCTAAGATGGGCAGCTTAATCAACTATGGAGACAATACGGGTACAGTGTTGAGTATGGTGATGTAGGCATAGTACTCATGGCATTCGCGAATACAGACTTTACTTGGGTCCCCCGTTTCCCGAGACTTTTATTCTTTTGTTCCAATCCAAGATCCCACCATGCACTTGGGCACCATATTTTCTCAGTTTATGTGATCCCCCCCACCCCAACTCCTTGGGATGGGGAGATGGGTCAGTCAGTGAAGTGCCTACCATGTAAGCATAAGTATTTGTGTTTGGATCTCTAGAACTCACATAAAAAGCCAGATATGGTAGTGTGTACTTGTAACCCCAGCACTGGAATGGAGGACAGATAGGAGGGTCCCTGGAGCTCATTAGTCAGTAGACAGCCAGAGTAATAGTTTTAGGTTCAGTGAGAGACCTTGTCTCAAAGAAAATAGAGGTGTAGAGTGATTGAGAACTATACCCGATGATGTGTGATTCTCCTCTGTATGCTGTGAATACCATTGGTTAGTGAATAAAGTTGCTTTGGCCTACAGCAGGGCAGAATTGAATAAGGCAGAAATTCCAAGCAGATAGAGAAGGAAAGAAGGTGGAGTCAGGGAGATGCCATGTAGCCACAGGAGGAGAAAGATGCCTGCGCACCAGTATCGATAAACCATGAGCCTTGTGGTAAAATATAAAATAACAGATATGGGTTAATTTAAGATGTAAGAGCTAGCTAGAGATATGCTTAAGCTATTGGCCAAACAGTATTGCAATTAATATATTTTCTGTGTTATTATTTTGGGTCTGGGCTGCTGGGAAATGAACGAGCGGTCTCTACCTACAACCCGACATCAACTTCTGGCCTCCACAGACATGCACATACAAACCCAAATGCACACATGCGTGTACTCCCACACGAGCAAGTATATTTCTATACACATACATGTTTTTAGGTACCATGTTCATAGATCTGTGTATTTGCAGAGTGAGAATGCCTGAGTTCCAGTCAGGCTTCTATTGCTAGTTTACTGGGTAACTTAGCACATTTATTAACCCTTGTAGTTCCCTCTCTATAGCTTGGGCAAATGAACCTAACCTCACCTGTGTCAAGGATGCTATCGTACATCCTCACATGGTGTTGCGGGGATGGGGAAAGGGGAGTTTACACGGTAACGCTTAAAGCACATGATCTTCGCTCCCTGCAGTAGGCCCTGGGCTGTTATGTCATCTCATGTAAGCATAAAGCTGGGGATAACTCCTTTTTAAACAATTATTTTTCTGGAATAGATCATAGGCACATGGTGAAGAACAGTCCATCGGTACTTAAGAAGTTCCCATCCGTGGTCACTTGTCCACAGGTCTCCTCCTCCTGCCGTGAGGCTGCCATTTTTGTCCTGTCATAAACCCTTTCAAATAGAATTCAGTTATCTGAAAACTCTGTCCTTCTGGAGCTTTTGGCAATAGAGCAGCAACTAAGCAGTGCCATCTACCTAGATGGCAAAGGTAGAGTTGCTTTCTCTGTGTTGTGAATAACGACAGCAATATTAGCGGCAGGTCACGGAGCACTTGTTACACAGCAACTGTAATATCCATTCTGCTGATTTCTCTTTGGTGAGAGGCCCTTGAGGATGCGAGGCAAGTGCTCTATCTTTGAGCTACACCCCAGCCTACTCCTTCTTTCTTTTTTTTTTTTTGACATAGCATC
>LOEQ01000141.1:66832-82338 GCA_001685075.1 Bramus lutescens | reverse complement strand
TGGGGGGGGGAGCAAATTATAAGTTTGGAAAAATAAATCGGAACGATTTCTAGATTTTTCTAATAAAAACCACTCCAACCCCTCTGCTGTCGCAGACTGGAGAAACGGCCTGGCGGCACAGGCCTGTCATCCGAGTTATAGGAGGCAGAGATAGAGGAATGGAACGCTTAAGGCCCACCTGGCTTACAGAGTCATTTTAAGGCCAGCTTGAGCACCTCAGTGAGACTCGTTTCAAAACACCAAGTGCAAAAGGGTCCGGGAATATGGCTCACTGGTGGGGTCCTTGCCTCGCACACAGGAGTTCCTAAGATCACTCCTAGTAATGAAAAAAAGCAAAGTAAACAAAGCCAATAATAGGTGAAAAACGTTGAATTGCAGCTGTGGTGATGTTCCTGAGTGTGCACTAAGGGGTATTGGGGAGAAGGCTTTGACATTTGGGAAAAGAGTCTTGAATTAGAAGGGTTCTGATTCCAAAGCCAGCTCAGGTTCACCCTGCTTCCTATTGTCCTTTCTCACTCTCGTCATTGTTGCTGAAGAGAGGTTCATCCTCAGGCTCAAGAGAACAAACTGAGAGGTTTTCCCCAGGGCAGAGGGAAGTAGACACTCCTGTGGGTGTCGAAGGCCCTGCTTACGCACCATGGACTCAACACCTGCTGTATTGCCACATGTGCCTCCTCTTTCTCCTTAAAAAAAAAAAAAAATCGAACTCCAAGACTCCTTGAGACAGAGATTTTAGATGGAGGCTTGCATCTCTTTTCTTCAGACCTGGCTTAGGGATAAATGTGTTTCGTTCTACCTATTAGTATCTCCTGGGCGTCTGATTGAATGGTGAGCAAGTTGGGCCTTAGGTTCTGGTAACATTAATACTTTTATTTGAATTTACGTGAAACCCCTAGAAAATCCACACTTCATGTTAAAGATAGTAAAGCTGATTGGCTGATTAGAGCATTGTGATTATAGAAAGTTGGAATGTTGCAGATCTAGAGCCAAGTTATCTTGGGTTAGTTTCGTAACATGGCCAAGAATGGAGTCTTGGGAGTAGAATTCTGAGTGAAACTCAGGAAAAACTCTCAAGAAAACAAGACAAGACTCTTGTGATCTCATTTTCTTTAAAACATGGATGTGTTTTTGCATTGTACTTTTGTGTCCCTCCTGGGTGTGAAGAGTAGGAATGAGTTTGCTTAAGATTATTTATTACAATGGCCTATTGTTCTTTGTTTATATGCTTCTATGGAAAAACATGTTTTTGTCACATGTAGCTTGTCCTTGTGATTGTGTACAGCTTGAACTCATGAGACCTTTACTCCGATGATTCTTCTTCACCCTTGGAGTATAAATTGTCTGATGCTCAGAATAAAGTCTGCTATTGTGTGAGACTTTAGTCCATCTTATTCTTAGGATCCATTCTCCCAGGTCTCATTGCCTCAAGAGCAGTAAATAGGCTAGCATTAGCTCCCTTATTAGCCCTTCAATATCCACTTCTACATCAAACCTAACACCTTCGACTATGAACCCAGAAATGCATTTGGAAGGTGCTAACAGATTCTTCTTTCAACCAACCATCTTTTGCCAATCCTGAATCCAAATCCAAGCATGTGTTGTCAGACAGCATGTGAAGCTCATAGCAGAACCTTTCCCATTTTGTTATTTTCTAACTTCCTGGTTTTTCTTCCAGTCTATTTGAAAAAAAATGCTGTGATTTAGAATTTCCTTTTATTCATTACATGTAAAAGCTTTATAAAAATGCTCCTTCGTTAGAACACATTATTTAGGGCAACCTCAATCAATGTTCCTGGGCCACGATCACTCTTACTTGGCTCAAGAATAAACAGTCTCTCAGTCCCTTTAAGATGAGAACTTTGCTTTGGGTTAATACTGATCATATCTACAGGATGTCTCATTCTTCCTCTGGAGGCTGAAGATTAGAGTTCATCAAGAACAGTTCAGGTCCTAAAAACTCCATGTGAGTGGGTGGCCATAGCTGTGGAAGAAGCCAGCTCTTTCCTTCAAAATGATGGGAGTTTAATGCCTAAGAGTATATGAGTGGAGGAAGGAGGAAGAGAGGGTGTTGAGTAGAGAGGGAGCACATGGGGAGAGAAGAGAAAAGGAGAGAGAGAGAGGAGAGAAAAAGAGAAGGGTGTGTGTTGTGGTGGCAAGAGAGACGAGTGGACAGCTAGGGCTAGAGCTGGCCGGGTCCTGAGGAAAGGGTGACCACCCCCAGGTGGTTACCTCCAAGGGGCAGCTGGACCACAGAACACCACTCTGACCTTTTCTGCTGATCATCTATCCAGAGACTAGATCTGAGGATCTGGTAGCCACCCTGAAAGCTCTATGAGTCACCAGCAAGAGGGCCTGGATCCTGTGTCTTGTTTGTCAAACCCCCACAAGTCAGTACTGTGCTCAGTTGCCACATGGGAGCATCAAAGGGCTGGTGACTCCCGCATGACTTCTCCCTGTGACACACATGCAGTTGAGGATGGTGAAGCTGTTCAACATCCATGGCAATCATGACAGAGGCAGTTATGCATGACCACACCTCCTTGGGTTTCTTCTTTCTCCTGTAGAGGGTAGAAGGCTCAGGGCTGGGCATCAGCCCCCTGTGACTTGTAACTGCATTCAGTTATAGCTCATAGTTAAACCTACGATATTGTCACTGTGGGACACACAGTGTTCCTTTTCAGGCTCTTGCTCTCATAGATAAAATAACTTAAAAATGAACATGGACAATGTCGTAGTGGAGCTTTGCCTCCAGACCTAACCATGACCTTTAGCCTTCATGGAACACAGATGACTTTGGCTTGGTTGTCATACCAACAAATAAGCAGACCAATACCAAGAGAGCCAAGTCTGTGGTAATGGTGACAGCACTGTTAATGCTCCCCTCTAGAAAGAGTTGGGGAGGTCAGTGGATCTTCACCCAGAGTCTGGTCATTAACTTCTCCTACCCACTCTGCACATGGTTCTTTTTTTGTAATTGAAAATAACTTTTTAAATATAATTTATTCTGATCATCCCTCAACTCCTCCCTGATCCTCCCCACCTCTCCATCCTTCCAACTCCATGCCTTCTTTCTCTCTTAGAAAACAAACAAGCAAAAACAAACAAAAACCAAACAAACAAGTTCAAAAGACTCAAACAAAGAACACACACACTAGCAGACAGACAGACAGACAGACACATACAAATACACACAAAACTCATAAGAACAAAAAATTAGATGTCATAATACACAAGCAAAAACCAGTGAGATAAAAATGGCCAAACAGAGCTATTTGAGAAAAAAAAAAACGACAACAATACCATTGAGTTGGTTTGTGTATTGCATTGTATTTTGTATTGGCCATTTACTGGCATGAGGCCCTAAGTGTGGTTTTTATACCTAGTGAGACTCCATCGTAGAAAACTAATTTTTCCTTTGCAAGCGTTTGTCAATTGGAGACAGCTTCTTAGTTAGGCGTGAGACCCCATGTCCACTCTCTCCTGTTGGCACTGGGACCCTATCTGGCTTGAATCTGTGCAGCCCCTGTGCACTCTGCTGCGGTCTCTGTGAGTTTGTATTACATGTGGGCTTGATGGGGAGGATACAAAAGCATAGGAGAGGTGAAGGGTTAACTGAAGACAGGGTTCCATCATGGAGATTCGATGACGTCATTGCCCATGATGGGGTGGGACATTTCAGTCCTGCAGTCTTGTAGGCTCCTGAAGGAAGCTCTCCCTTGTGCTCGTGTACACAAGGTCGATGATCTCATTCATTCACCAAGCTAGACTTGAGTGGAATCTTTCCTTTGCTCTGTTTGTCCGTGCCCCAGCGGGGGCGAGTGGATGCTTGCTCACACGTTCCCAGGAAAAGTTATACAACAGAAGGGAACAAAAGGATGATTGATTGGTGTTAAAGAGAGAAAACAACAGGGCAGGCAAGCTGGGGACCTCAGCAGTTGCTGGAGACGGAAAGAGGAAGGGAAAAAATGGTGCTACCAGGCTTAGGATTCAAGAGAGCAAGCAGGCTCAGCAGCAAGAGTTGGCCGACCACCACAGGCATGGGGCTGCAGAGGGATTGCAAGTGCTCTGAGCCATGGGGAAGGCAGGTGTAGGACTTGGTCTGCAGAAGGGAGATTGGGGAGAGTAGGAAGAAAGTTACTCTTTCTCGGTGGGGAATCAAAGAGTGGACAGGTCTAGCCATGGAGATCTAGATCGGTTATACCCAGGGAAGGTTTTGGGCTGCGTAAGGACACCTAGAAGGTAGTCATGTTTCTTTTCACTTTTGTGGGATTATATAGGCCAGTCTTCAGGTTGTGTTGCAAGAATCTCCTCCCTGGGGAAGGGTCGCAACATCTACCCATTCCCCATAAGGTCCCAATGACAAGTCAAAGTTTAATTCCACCAAAGGCCCCTCTGTGGAACAAGAGGGGTTTAATTTAATTTAGGTTTAGTTTAATTACATAGCATGAGTGAGGGGTTACTCATAGGAGCATGAGTGACCCCCCAAAGCAGCCACATTGGAAGGTCTGTACCCAGAGTGGGTGATGGCCTTCCCATAGCTGTAGATGGAGCCCATTTTCCTAGTCTTCCCCAGTCTGAATGCTCTAGTTCCCAGCACCCCCCAAGATCCCAAGGCTATACGCAATTAGAATAAAATTGCACGTAGTGGGCTGGGAGTAGTGTCTGGATCCCATGACTCTCCATGTCTACTTTTCCTAGGAGGGAACAGCAGCAGTCAACAAGCCCAGCTATAATGATCACTTCTGAGTACACACAGCTGGTCTTATGAAATGGTGGACTGTACAATAGGCTGTAGTAGGATTTATTCTTAAATGCAAGTGGTCCTCTGACCTCATCTGCTGCAAAGGTTATTATGGACCATGGGCCATGTAAAGGGGTTACTGAACCACCAACAATTCTGTGTCAGAGGATGTTGACTTGGTGGTATGCATGTAAGAGGTCCCCTGACCTAAGAAGGTCCATTGTATACATCAGGTAGGATGTATCATGCCATATGTACAAGAGGCTGCTGGTACATTGGTGTTTGTGTATCACAGAAAGAAGCTGGCTGTAAGTAACCCCTTTCTTCCCCCTTTTCCTGACCAGGATCATCTATCAGCACCACATAATTAAAGAACTTTCATAAATGTTAGTTTCTTTTTCTAAACCATCAAAAGGAAAAGGCACCTCATGGACATAAATAGGCTAGGAATATTGTTCAAGACAAAGGTGTAGGGAGAGATGGGAGTCAACTCTGCTGAAACAAAAGGCAGGGGGCATTTTCAGCACTGCGGGACTCTGGTTGAAAAGCACTGGGAAACAGGGGGAGTGGTGGAAGACTGACTGATGGGATTGGATCACCTTTCCTGTGAATCAGCACTCATAGAATTGAGGCTCCCACCCTCCCACAGAGCTGGGCAGGCTGAGAGGATCTTCAAATGGTTTCATAGTGATGGCTCCCAGGTTGTTAAGAGATTTCTATCTCAAAAGAGAGAGAAAAAATTCACACATTAAAAGAGAAAAGATTTATTTATGTGTGTGTGTCTCTGTGCATACATGGGCACAGTGTGCGGGCCCTCTGGAAGTCAGAAGAGGGCCCTGAATCACTTGGAGCTGGAGTTTTAGGCAGTTGTGAGCTATCCTATGTGGGTGTCAGGATCCTCTGAAAGAACAGCAGGCACTCTGAACTGCCTGAGCCATCTCTTCAGCTTAGCTTTACAAGTTTTCAAAAGAAAATTCATTTTGCAGAGAGTTCAGGGAAAAACATGTATGAAATTTAATCAAGTTGAGAGGGACATCAAAAGAGTCTTGTTCAGCACCCAAGGTGTGTGGGTACCAGCTGACACTGATGTTTGGAAGGGATTGTACAGAGGCCTCCCATCTATAAAGATAGTATCTGACGGGTACATGGCAATGCTGGGAGGATTCTCAGTAGGGCTGTGATGGAGAGCACTGTACACTATAGGTTAGCTCTGAGGACCACATGCAATTTATGGACCAGAGCAAGGAATACTCCTGCTTTGCTTGTTTAAAGTTATTACTGTACATGTAGATAAAACACTGCACATGTGTACAAGGGAGAAATAACTAGAGATCATCTCTGAATACAAAACCAACCAGACAACAAACAGTTTCTGAGGTGTTTAAAATATTTTCTACATTTCTTCATCCAGTCTTTCATGTAAGAGAGTAACACCAGTTGCCTTCTATTTATGGTTGATCCATTGAGTTTGGTTAAGACAGAGGAAATCATGAAGTTGGTGTCTTGAGTTAGTGCTTTGAGTCATGCTGTTGAACATGTTCATATAGTCCCTGTTCTTTTTTAAAATGTAAAGTATTTTGATTATTCTTTGAGAATTTCATACAAGTATTTAAGGTATTTTGATTGCCTCTTTTCCCTTCCAATTCTTCTTAGGACACACTTCTCTCTTCAGACTTCCTGTGTTTTTTTTTTCTTTTCCTAACTCATTGAGTTTATTTAGTGCTGCCCATATGCTCACAGGTATGGACCCATCTACTGGGGATGGTTCAGCCTTTAAGGAGACACACACCTAAAGAAAACTGACCCTCTCTCCTCTAGCAGTTATCTTCAGCTAGGAGCGGGGGCTCATGTGTTCCCTTCTCCCCACGGCTGGAATGTTGACTGGCTTGATCTTGTGCAGGTCTTATGCAGGCAACCACATCTGCTACGAGTTCCCGAGTACAGTTGTCCTGTCATATCCAGAAGACACTGTTTCCCTCTGGTTGCCTAAAACCTTCTAGATCTTTCTTTTCCCATGTCTACCTTACAGTAGTCATTATTCTCTTTGACAAAAAGCTGTTGAATAAACATTGTTTTCCCTGCCTCCTTCCTGCCATTTAACAGAGACCAGAAGGAATTAATGTGTGCTTCTCTGTCTTTCAAAGTGGCTTTCTTGGAATCAGGTGTTTCAGAAACTGGAAACAACTTATAGATTGTCCTAAAACACATTTAAGGCAGGGTATTGTTAGCTGCAGGTGCTGCTGGGAGGTCCCAGCTGAACACTGGTACAGAAAAGAGCCCTGAAATTTCCTGAAAGTGACCTTGCTTCTGTGTGGGCACTTTAGCATTTTTGATGGCAGAGAAAGTGGCAGGTTAAAAACGCTTATGTCTAAATTCTTCTGATCTATCACTCCCTTCCCTTGAACTAAATCCATCCTACTTAAAAAAGAATCACTCCATTGTAATGAATTCACAAGTAGTAACATACCTAGTTGCTTTAAGGAAGTCACTCAAACACTTGCCTAGTCTCAAACTCTGCATTTCAGTGAGCTTCTATTCAATTAGAATAGAATTAGTTCTGAAGCCATGGAGATTTGCTTAAGGCTATTCACTTCAACTATCAATTACATTTTCTTTACTTATCCACCAGAAAAAAAAAATGACGGGGTTGAAACTAGAAAAACTCTAGCTTTAGATCCTCTTTCATGTCTCTCATGATGAGGCGCAGACACAAGAGGACACAGGAGTCCTCTCACATCCCAAATCCAAATCACTGATACAGTGTACTTATTCTGCTTTGATTCAGAATGAACAAACACATGTGACTGGAATAACATTCTTCAGGGTTCACACTGTTTCCACAGAAGACACCCAGCAGTCCTGGTTAGAGCCTCGCTGAGGCTGTTCCTTTGTTAGTGACTGGATTTCAGGCCCAGTAGGTCTCCTGGATGCATCTCCAAGCTTTCTCTTATACCTTGGTACTCTTAAAAATATCTGGTCTATGGAACCATTCAACCATTAATTTTCCTTTTAGGACTTGGAGCAGATCCCATAGTTAACATAAATAAGACTTTTTTTGTCATTACTTTTCTCTTGAAAATTAGTGTGGGGAGGAAATGACTTTAATCTCACAGGTAGAACATACCTCTACCAACAAATAAAATGCAGGGTGTTCACCTTTGCAATGCTTCTAACCTATGAGGCAGACTCAGTGGATTGTAAGATTGACAGAAAGGAATGATAACACGAAAACCAGCCACTCAATGATGGTTCAGCATGGCTTATTATTATTACTCTTTACCCTGAATAAAATCCTGAAGAGGGAGGTCTCTGGTATGGGAATCTTCCTCCAGGCTGGGGCAGAAAGTGGACGGGTGAGAAGAGATTAAATTATTTTCCATTTTGGCTCATGGTTGGCCATTGCTAGGGTAACCAGAAAGCAGTGAGTTAAAGAATGCGAGATGATAGACATTGTTCTTGGTCAGCCGGTGCTGGAGATCATCAGGACAGGGAAGGTTAGACTCTAGAGGGATACGTTACTGTCACAGTTCCATTGAAATGGAGGATCTTTGCAAAATGGCCATCGCGGTTCAACCCAAATGGAGATCTTCACAAAATGGCATGGCCCTGGTTAACAGCTATCTAGTGTTTAGACATTGGTCACAGCTGTCTAAGCCACATAGAGCTGAACTCTATGGGCTGGTACCTCCTACTATTTCAGTTCATGGATTTGGTTCCTTTGGATGAGATAACCCACAGGTTGCCCAAGTCAGAATGGGCATAGAGAGAAAACCTGTCAGCCACTAGTCCGTCTATTTAATGTACATGTTCCCATACTCAAATCTCTGCTCTAGGAACTTGGTTTTTACTAGTGAACAAGGTAGGAAAATCTTGACCAGCAAGGAGATTATTTTCTACTAAAGCAGAAGACTGAATAGCAATACTACATCAATGAATGCTGGGCAGCAGAATCAAATGAAGGCAGGGGAAGGGGAATTGGGTGAGAAACATCATCTATGTTAAGTCACAGCATCTTACACAAGGTGATATTTATGCAGAAATCTGCATAAATGGGACCCTACACCTTTTCTAGAAAGTCAGACAGAGCCTTTGATATAGATAAGAGGTCATTCTTGAAGCTGAATTTGTCTTCTACTACTGTTAAATCCAACCAGTTTTGCTCGTTGTGGAAATTCTGCTTCTTTCAGTGATGTTCCATCTGAAGTCAGCACCGCCTGCTAGTTTCTCTCTCTACTTCCTTGGGTGGGAAGCCCATGCTGGCTGGTGAACCACTTACATCAGCACAGTTTTATCGCACCATTGACGATGGCCATCCAGAGTGTGGAGAATGAACTCAAGCTCTTCTACAAGTTGGTCCGTTGTGAGCAATAATACCTTCTGCTCTTCATTCTCCTTGAAGCATCTATAACTGGCGCCAGGCGAGATTATTGAGAAACGGTCACCGTCAAGGAAGAGTGACCCATTGGCATGCTGGCTGGGTGTCTGTCACTCATCCCAGGGTGGGGATGGGGGGGTGCCATTCTAAGCTTTTCTGAATGTTTCCAAAGCAGATCAGTTCAGGACGGTTAGTCCCTGTGCTAATGATCCTGGGTTTGAATATCTTTACAGGCTTCCTGCCTCCTCTTGGCAAGCACACTGACAGAGACCAGCTGCTGCCTCTTGGCTCTTTTGATTTTCCCTTCTCATGTGGGCACTGGTCTCTCCTTACGTGACTGCTTCACTCCAATTTTTGGGTTATTTCATGTATCAGTGTTGCAAAATCCAGAGACTTTATAAAAAAAAGTGTGTATGCTTGTATGCACCGCGTGCATGCATGTGCACAAGGGTGTGAAGGTTTGTTTCCACGATTTTTCTTGTGTTCACAGTATATATGTGCACGTGTGCATATCCATTTAGAGGTTGCAAGATGTCTTTAAATGTCACAGTCAACTAGGGCCATCTACCTCCTTTGAGACAGTGTCATTTATTGGCCAAGAGCTCATGAATCCGATTGACCTGGGTGACCCGTGAGTCCCAGGGACCCTGCAGTCTCCACCTTCCAGGTGCTAAGGTTACAAACGTGTACTTCTATGCCTGGTATTTTTACGTGGATTCAGGGATCAAACTCAGGTACTTTTGCTTGCAAGGCAAGCGCTTTCCCTACTGAAGCATCCTCCTGGACCCTAGCCAGGGACTTTGAAGGGAAAGGCTTTTTAACACAGGATTTCTTAAAGAGACAAGTGAGCATGTATAGGCAGGCAATGTAAGTCTCGTTGAAGAGAGTGAGAACACGAGACAGAGAGTGTAGAAGCCAGTTCAGTTATAGTTATGTGCTTTAAGTCTCTTTGTGAACAGTATAGCTGAGAAATGCAGGGGCAACGGACGCAATGTGGTTCATTGAATCCTGCGCTTAACTCCAACACTGTGGGTACATTTATGAGAACTCCACCACTGTAGGTGAACTTAAGGGCAGGGATAGGTCACGAGCAAATAATTGTGCCTCCAGCTTGTGGGCCTAAAAGCTAAACTACCAAAGAGGGATAGGAAGACAAGAACTAAGAAAAGCAGAAACACAACAAGGGAGCATAGCGGGGAGAATTTTTCTGCAGTCTGCCATGAAGCATGCTGGGAGATTACTAAGGTCAAGACAAAATGGCTCTTTCGGGAACCAGCTGGGGCCCCACCCTCCATCTGTTTGGGGACTATGATTCAGTGGCCTTCCAGTCTGGGGGGAAGGGTCACAGTGTTCTTTAAGCTTGGATTTCCTTTCCTCTCAACAATAATCTTCACCTAAAGCCGCCTGTACTCTCCCTCTGAACTGATCCCACATTTCTCCGTATTGCCCCTTGGCTCTGTATTTTAAATATTAAAATCTCTTGGGAACTGCCTTGCTTCATACTTTACCATTATAATAATTTTAGAAGCATTCTGCTAAATTCCCCCTTTACCTTAGAGTTTGCGTAGACCGTTATTTCTTTAAATTAGTCATTAAAATCTTTAGTTTCTAGAATGTATCACACCCTGGCCCCCATAGTTTGGGTGTTAGTTCTGTATAATATCAAACCCCTGGAGTCTGAATATGTTCTTTTTAAAGACATTTATTTTCAAGACGCCTCCAAATGTCCTATAATCACTGCTTTTGCATGTCAATTTTCCTTTCTATCTCTCAGTTGGACTGTCTTCTGTGTGGTAGACGTCCTATTTCCTTGCTAATTTTGCGTGTGAGTGCATCTTGCAGGGGAATTTTTTTTTTCATTGCTAGTCTGGTAGGAAAAGCTTCCACATTAACCTATCCACTTGGGTTTTCCTACTTACAAGTGGGTAAAGATGATGATAATTTGGGGGCAAAGTTTGTGTTTTGCCTTCTCAAGATTGGCTTCTCACCCAAACCTCAGGAGGTAGCAAAGTCAAGATTCTGAGCCAGTAGCAGATTCTCTTAGGGACTGGATTGTGTAATGATAATTTCTCTCTGACTTTGGGGTTTAGGCAGGAAGCAGAATCTAGCGCTCCACGAATGATGTTGCAAAACCAATCCCTAAGTAAAAATCAAAATCAAAACAAACAACAAAACGGTCCTGAGTTTGGAAGTAAAGTCCTGGTGCCTAGAGCAGGTTATTGGCTATTATGGCTTCTAAGATTGGTTGTTAATCTGTGTTTTTATTTCATTCTTATCTCTGTCATTTAGATCATTCCCCCTTTCACTTTAGAGTTTGGATAGGTAGTTATTTCTTTAAATTAGTCATTGGACGTTGTCTGACTGTTTCCAGCATGTTATGGGTTTCAATCGTTTTTCACCCCCATTCTCCATTCTTATTCCTCTCACCCTCGTTCTGATGCAACCTTTCTCCCCAACATGTCCTCCTCCTTCTTTTACGTCTTTGTGTGCGTGACTCTCTGACCTTAGGGCTGTCTGCATGGGTGGGCCGCATGCTCTATCCTGGAACATGGGCAATTTAGTGGCTAAACTATTTCCCTACCTATTAGCTTTCAGTTCTTGTGTGTGTGTGTGTGTGTGTGTGTGTGTGTGTGTGTGTCTCATGATCTTTTTTCCTTCCATGAAGAAATGTTGTGTAGGTAACCACAGCTGCATTAAGTATAGGGCTGTATGGCTGAATGGATATTTATGTATTTTCATGCAAAATTAGTGGTTTGCATTTTATTTCAACATGTCTTGATTTAAGCAAAGGAATGGATGTGATGGGTGAGGTATACAATCCTGACCAGAAGTTTTGTATTGTTCCTAGAAGAGATAGGAAAACAATCCAATTCTGCTTGATTTACCAACATAAACCTGCAGGTACAAAATGAGTGGGCTGACTGGCAATTTATTCCTTTGGTTTCATATGTCCCTGAGGTAATGTAGATTCTACAATCAGAAAGTAGTGGCAATCACATAGTACATGCTTCAGACATATCTGTTGAGTTGACACGTGCAGTTAAGTTTTCTATAATATAGAGGGTCTGAGAGTCATTTTATTTAATAAGTATATTTATCAATGCAATTAGTTAATTTTGGGTTATTAGCACCAATAGATCAGATATCAAATTGTTGTTTTTCCCTCATTTCTTTTTTAAAAGGTTGTGAATCTTAAATTTTAATCAAAATTTAGCGGAATAATGATTATTGCTATTTTTCCACTGCAGTAAAATCTATGCAATACAAAATTAACTTTTTTCCTTTTAAGAATTTTTTTTTGTAATTGTGTATGAGTTTGTGTGTGTGTATGTCTGTGAGTGCCCATGAAAACGTGTATGTGTGTAGGCCAAAAGTTCACATAGCTGTTTTCCTTGATCACTCTCTATCTTATATTTTGAGACAGGATCTTTGCCTGAACCTGGAGCTCACTAATTCAACTAGACTTGTCTAGGCAACCCTTACAAACTCACTTCTATGAGGTGTAGGGACACCTTCAGAGTTCTGCAAGTGTCAAGAGGGGAGTTCAGAAACCAGTCACTACTCAGGGCATGGCAGCACATCCATGTTTGATTTCTCCTGTTACTAGGGGTCAACTCTGGGAATAAGAGACAGTCAGGCTACGACCATGGCTCCAAAGCCAATGAACACATTTGAGTGAGGTTGAAAGCCTCCGTGAGATTTTGTCGATAGCAGAACTGTGTGGGACATTAGTGAGGCAGCCTGATGGTGGTCTGTCTTGTGGCAAGAGCAAGCTGAGGGCAGCCCAGGCCACCTAGGGATGCCAGGTGGAAGGTTTTCAGTCCACAGACTTGGCTATTAGATATGGATGGCAGAATAATTGCAGGATTAATTTTCTAATATTGGAAAAACTTGGCAGGAGGTGAGATAATGATAGGATACCCCCTTTTACTTCACTCTCAACTCCCTTCAGCAAAAGGAAAATGTGCCTGCGGGAGGGGGCAATTATTCCTACATCAAGACTTTCTTCTTGGAAAAAAAAATCTCCTGAGAGTGATAGATCACAATAATTTACAGTTCTGTTAATCAAAAATTATTAATTAGTGCAGCGACTCCTTATCCATGTGTCTTCTCAATTAAAATCGCACCTGACCTGCAATGATTGAAGTTCCCAATATTTAATTTATTGATAAAAATCAACAGAATGAATGATTATAATTTAATCTCAGATAATAAATTAATCTAACTTGGATGAGGTGCTGATGGGCTTTTAATGACCGTAAGCCACAGATTCTGGTTTGGAAGCTGAAATTGATGAGGCAGATAGTTTCTAAGTTATTCTTGAATATTAAAATCACATTATAACATTAATGCTACTGTTTACTTCACAACTTCTTGGCGTAAGTGTAAAGCTAACTTTGTAACGTATCTCCCAAGAAACCAGACTTGGATGCATAAAAGTTCCTAATAATTCACTCACCATAATTGCTAAATAGTAATTTACTTCTATTTTTTACTTATCCTTCTTTGTGTGTCTGTTTGTGGGAAGGTACCCAGTGAAGCCAGAGAAAGCCTCAGGGGTTCTTTCTCCTCAGGAGCACAGCTCATTCTGGGACCTGAGCTCACCAGTAAGCCTCTGCTGCTGTGGGACAATGGTCTAGTACCCGGTCACTTGCATTGTTTTAATAAAATGCTGATTGGCCAGAGCTAGGCAGGAAGTAGAGGTGGAGCAACGAGTACAGGAGAATTCTGGGAAGAGGAATGAATCAGTCCATAGTCATCACCCAGATGCAGAGGAAGCAAGATGAGAATGCCCCACTGATAAAAGGTACAAAGCCATGCAGCTAACACAGACAGAATAATGGGTTAATGTACTATGTAATGTAGACCTCTGTGTGTTTCTTTGGGACTGAATGGCTGCGGGACTGGGCGGGTCAGAAACTTCTGTCAACACTCTGCTGATTGGGTGGTGGGCTCTAGGGATTAATCTACCTCTTACTGCTATCCCCCAATCCCCACCAGCAAGGGATTGCAGAGGAATGCCATGCCTGACATTTTGTGTTGATGCTGGGGCTTGATCTCTGGTCCTCATGTTTTCAAAGCAAGCGCTTTACTGATTTAGTCATCTCTTAGCCCCTCTCCCCATTTTTATAGGTACTAGAAAGCTTGCTTTTCCAGGCCATAGGAGGAACAAATAATGATTTGTTGAGACTCAAAATAAATCCTTTTCTTATAAGGGAACCATTATCAGCTGAATTTCAGTGGAGCACTATAGGCTTCCAGAAGGCAACTCTCTGCACAAGTTGTTGCTACCTCTCCTGTTTGTTCTGCCACACACTGGCCCTTATCTCACAGTCGCTCCAGACACTTTGCACAGTGACTCAAAACTGTCTTCATTAATCTTAACACCACAGAGTCCTTGGTTCCAATGCCATCTTTAGGGAAACTTGTCAGGAGGCCTTTTCTTTTCTCGCCTGCTCTCACTGCTAAGGAAAGCAATGTACATATCATTACATCAGATAGCTGAAGACCTCAGTAGATTTGGATTTATTAATAATAATTATTGCCTTATTCCATATGTGACAATGTGGCAGACCAGTTCCTGACTGTTATTGCAGTACAATACAGTTTCTATACCACAGGCAAATTCTTACAACAAAATCGGATTAAACTTAAGAAAGTAGGGAGACAGGGCCACTTGTTCCGCTGTGATGGTACTCTCCAAATTCCTGTATTCAAAAGTATTGTAATGAACACTGCCAAGAATGATTATCAGAATACATAAAGTGGAGCCCAGAAACCTGTACTGAGAAAATAAGAACCTGTGATAGCTGAGTTATAAACGTCTTCAGTTCTTTTTTTAAAGGAAGAATTTATTTTTATTTTATGTGTATGAATGTTTCGCCCGCATGCACGTATGTACCATGCGTGTGCAGTACACATGAAGGCCTTAAGAGGGTGTTGTAGTCCCTGAAACTGGAGTTACAGATGACTGTGAGGTGCTATACAGGTGCTGGGAACACAACCCAGGTCCTTTGCACGAGCTCTTAACTGCTGACTGATTATCTAATCTTCAGCTCTCAGTTCTTAAAAACAGGGACAACATGTGCAGTACTTTATAATTTCTTTTCAGAAAGATGCAAGTTTATTAAAATATTAGAAAAAACCCAAAGCTACTGAATATTGTGACTTATTTACAAGTTTTATGCAAGGAGGCAAGTTTTAATTATCATTTCAAAAGAAAGTTTTCTGTTTAGAAATATCAGCGTTTCAAGTATTGTGGTAGAAGATTAACAAAAGCATCAAATGACTGCCTCAGTTAACAGCAGATAAATGAACACTTTTAAAACGCTTTGAACGAGGGCTGGAGAGATGGCTCAGCAGTTAAGAGCATTGCCTGCTCTTCCAAAG
>LOEQ01000141.1:39438-50674 GCA_001685075.1 Bramus lutescens | reverse complement strand
CTTCTTCTTCTTCTTCTTCTTCTTCTTCTTCTTCTTCTTCTTCTTCTTCTATGTGCTGTGCATGCAGTTTCTGTGAAGGGGGTTTATGCAAGGGTTGTAGATTGCTCTCAGTTTTTGCATATAGGTGATGCGGGATTCCCCTCTGTATGCTGTGAATACCATTGATTAATAGAGAAGCTATTTTGGGCCTGTGATAGGGTAGAGCAGAACTAGGTGGGAAAAATTAACCTGAATGCTGGGAGAAAGAAGGCAGAGTGAAGAGAATCCATGTAGCCTCGCTGGAGGCAGATCCTGGAATTTTCCCCGGTAAGCCACAGCCACATAGCGATATACAGATTAATGCAGATGGGTTAATTTAAGATATGAGTTAGCCAGAAATACGTTTAAGCTATTGGCCAAACAGTATTGCAAATAATATGGTTTCTATTGGGTTATTTCGGGGCTGAGCAGCCAGGAACAAACAAGTGGCCTCCTACTACAGACATGTGATATATCCTCTATGAACACACATATGGATTTTTGAGGTCTTACGTAAAGTAATGACCATTGATGCTTCCCACTTAGGTAGTAAGGTAACCATGGCCCTCAAAAGAGATTTCTCAAATAGGAAGGCAGGTTTTTCTAAGCATTAGGATGAGAGTGAGCTGAGGTGTAACCCTCCTGGGAGTCAGAAGTGGTTAAATTTTGATCACCTGGAAGAGATTTGAGTACGTACTAGGTCTTGAAAGATCCTGTTGCATGTGGGAAAATATTCAGTTATGTTCTAAACCCATGGAACCCCTTTTATGGGTTTAGACATAGAAATCATAATTGAGTTCATCAGAGAAATTTTGTGTAATCGCTTATGATGAACACTGGAACATCGTATGTTGTTAATCTGTAACACAGTGTTCTTTTTTTGTGTCAAAATCCAGATTGCCAATGGCTGAAAGTAAGCTCCTGGCTTAATATGTGTGGATTTTATAGATGTCAGGATTATTCATGAAAGAGCCAGGGAGTGTAACAAAGACTTTTATTAGGATGTGGGATTTATACCAGATCTGCTACCAGACGCCATTTTTCAACTGCGTCCCAGTCACTGGACTGTTTCTTAATATTCCCTGCCAAAGCCTTGTGAATTGTCTGATTTAGGAGTTCACCTCCCTTCCTCCCTCTCTACTCCTCCAGAGTTATTCTGTCCTTCCTTTTGCATGACCCTCCCGAGGCCTGTTGTATGTGAGTCTTAAATATGAAGCAGAATTCCTATGAAGACAAATTTGATATTGCCAGATGTGGACTGTTTCCATCTGTATGACATGCAAAGAAAATAAGAATCATGGCTTCTGCTTGCTCTTGATGTGATGAACCATTGCCTCAAATGAGGCTGAGGTGGCTCTTTGCCTGGAAATACGGAGTAATGGATTCACCAGAATGGCAAATTTCCTTAGGGTGATTTACTTCAGCTTACATTCCCCATGCTCGCATCTGGCGGGAATCATGAGGGAAGTAGGCCACGAGGGCATGTTCCATTAGAAAAGCTGTGTACATCCCTAGAATAAGTTACAATCAATTTTATCAGCCAGAATGCTGGGCGTTGTAGCGGAAGGGAAGTGGAGAATGAGCGAGTGCCTCAGAGAAAGTGTTGGATCAATGATGCAGAACCAGTTACTCTCACAGAGTGGACGTTGCTCTTCAGCGCATGAGCTGAGGGACATCACTTACTTCAAGCGTTGGTCTTCAAAGTATGGGTAATAGTCTGATTGGGACCACAACTACATTGTCAAGATTAAATGAGAAAAGATACAGAGAATGAATGAATCAGTAAGATGGAGCCATCACTTGGGCCAGATCAGCCCTGTTTCTGTTATAGGGGTCCACTTTTGACAGATCCTGTGGGAATCGGCATGGTGTTAGACACAGGATCTGACCCAGTGAGCAGGACTGGCTTTCCTTGCTCTGTACTGAAGTGCTGTGTGGCTGCCAGCAATTCAACTGGCTTCTCTGGATCCAGGTTTAGTTTTGTTACATTTGTCGTGTTTCGGTAGAATGGAACATACCAAGAGTTAGAATTCTCTGAAAACCTGGCTGTATGTAACCCAGTGCCATGCTGTAAGAGACAAATACATGTACATAGTCTTTCTGATTAAGCATCAGAACCCACATGCTTTGATGGAAGCCATGTACCAATCAAGCGGCTATAATGGGATTCATTGCATGTAACACATTTGATTCTGCTGGGGAATTCTGGGGAATTGTTACCACGCGGATTCTGACTGAACAAGCCCCCAGATGCTGGGGGCTTGGGATTCTGTGTTTCTAACTAGCTTCCTGATGATGTGTGAATGAAGAAAGGCTTTGTGTCTTCCCAGTTTGGCCTCTTTACTTGGTGGCGAAGACCCTTTCTCTTTATATACACAAAGGAAATGGAATTTCCACCTCATAAAGACACTCTTTTTTTTCTATTGCAGTATTATATGCCACAACAAAAATATGAGAGAGCCCATCAGCCTGTTGATAGGTGTATCTTAGTTACTGTTCTATTCCTGGGAAGAGACACCATTACCAAGGCAACTCTTATGAGAGAAAGCATTTAATTGGAAGCTTGCTTACAGTTTCAGAGGTTTAGTTTATTATTATCATGGTGGGGGTCATGGGAGCATGCAGTAGCTGAGCTCTCATCCTGATCTGTAGGCAGAGAGATACAGACTGGCCCTGGAATGAGCTTTTGAAATCTCAAAGCCCAGACCCAGTGACACACCTCCTCCAACACAGCCACACCTCTTAACTCTGATCCTTTCAAACAGTTCCAGTCCCTAGTGACTAAGCATTTAAATATATGAGCCCATGGGAGCCCATGGCTATTCAAAACCACCACAAGGTGAATGGGTAAAACTAACAAACAAATAAATAAATATATAAATAAGGTGGTGAAAACACACAATGGATACCATGTAACCTATGAGTAAAGGAGATTGCTGTTTGTGAAAACATGGATGAATTTAGGGGACATTGCAGTAAATGAAACCGCTACAGAACAGTAAATGCTGTATGGCCTGGTTATCAGGACAAACTGTGTGTCTTCAGGGATAGAGAGGGAGCAGCAGTGACCATGGAAAGAGTCAGGAGGGGAGGAGCAGCGGCTGGTGGAGAAGGGGCAAAGGGAATCCGAAGAAGGAAGTCAAAGGGCACAAAGTTACAGCTAGAGACCCAATATACAACATGAAGGCTTAATATGCACTTGGGATTGGGACAATGGCTCCATCAATAAAGTGTTGGGCATGTACGGATGGAGACCTGAATTCCGTCCCCAGTCCTCATGTAAAAAGTCAGGTGCAGTGGCGCATGCTGGGAAGATGGGAAAACAAGATGATCCCTGGGATTTGCCGGACAGTCAGCAGTAGCATAACCTACTTAGTGAGTTTGGAAAGGAAAATGGTGGGCAACACTTGAGGAACAATAGCCAAGATTATTGTTCTCTGGCTTACACACACACACACACACACACACACACACACACACAAAACACACACACACACACACACACAAGAGTACACGTTGGAATTTCACTGAGAGTGGAATTTAGCTACATGCACCGTACACATAAAGGCACCTTTGTGAGACAGTGCGTTGCTAACTTGCCTGAACTAGGAATCTTTTCATGGCGCATGTGTACATTGAAACACTTGATCTCCCAAACAACAAAATTACAAAACGATCTTTGGCATGTGAATTTTAATGTGGACTCTCCCCTATTTGTATTGATTTGGTCAAGACAGCTTAAAAGAAAATAAAGGGCAGATAAATTAAATAATCCAAAAGGGCAGGAATATAATATAAATTCTTCACAGACGTTCAAGAGCAAAACAGTAGCTTATATAAGCCGAGATTTACAAGACTGAAGTCTGGTAGAGTCTGATGGGCATATACCAGAGCCAAGGTCTCTGTTGTCTCCGTTTTGGGTCTTGACCAAAATATCTGTGGGCCTGACATATACAGTTACTCCATACGTAAACAGTATTAGAAACTGGGAGAATGACGTCTGATGCATCTGTCACTGAAAATAATTCCAGTTGCTGGTTCCAACCTCAGCAAATTGCACAATCAGACTGTCATAAAATTCACTTTTTACTTAAGAACTGTGCATAATTTTGCCCTGGAAGGAATTTCGCATAGAACCCATTCTCTTTAAACTGTCAACGTGAGTCAAGGAGAAGAAAAGGGCCTGGGGATAAAACGAAATGGAACGTCTGAAAACTCCACCCGTCAAGTTTCAGGGGACCACGGTGACCCAGTGTGAGATGGATGAAAAGACCGTGACTTCCCAGGAAGCCTTAGCAGGTGTACATCTCTTCCAGGCCAGGAAGTTCTTTTTGATGTCTCGAGGTTTCGGTTTCTTTGACGACGGGCATGGAGAATGCATGTTGATCACTGGAAGCCGGAATGGCTTCTACTCATGGTCAAGCCTCATTCTCCACTTTGAAGTCTCAGAGGGAGGGCAAGAATGTGAAAGCCGGCGTGGAGAAAGATGCTTGTGTTTGTTGGTCTATGGGTTGAGAATTAGTTTATGCTCTTTCTTCTTGGACATATGAAACTTTCAAGGGAAAACTTAAGCAAGAAAAACAAGTGGGAAATTTTGCTCTCTTTACAATTGTAAGTGGCCTTAGCAATGCTGTGTTTGTAGGGAAATATCAGGAGGAATGTCCCAAGGTAGATTATAGGAAATAGCCATATAAATATGCTTATAGAATACACGTGCAGATTTATATATCATGTACTTTATACATTACAACATATATATTTATGGAAAAAGGAAATATTCTTTATGTTGGGTTTTGGCTCACATACAGAGTTTTGTTTTAGAAAGTAATCTCTTTTTACATTTTATGTAGTTAAGAATTCTTTTGTGACATGAATATTCACTTGGTCGGTGAGGTTGGATATTTTGATATTTGCTTTCCTTAATTGATTTTTTTTGAAATTGGTTACTCACTGCTGCTTGGACAGTCATCTGAGTTGGTTCTCTGCTTTGGAGGTCTAATTTCATGCTTTTCAAAGTCTCAGTCTTAGTGTTAAAAACCCACAGGTTACAGAGCCTAGATCTAGCCAACTAACACACTGCTTTGGACACTGTAGTATCTCAGAACTTAGTGACCACTATCTTTTAAATCTAATTTACTTTTTCATGTATATGGGTGCTTAGCCCTGCATGTTTTTTCCTATGCCTGGTGCCTGTGGAGGTCAGAGAGGGTGTCTGATCACATGGGACTGGAGTTACAGACAGTTGTGAGTCTCCATATGGGTGCTGGGACTCTAACCTGCATTCTCTGGAAGAGCAGCCTGTGCTCTTAAACTACCGAACTGTCTCTCCAGCCTCTATGGCTAATATTTTAATGTGAAAAGACGAGTTTTGCTTTTTCTGCTCCTTCCTTTCTTTCTTCCCTTCCTCCTTCCTCTCCTCCCTCCTCCTCTCCCTCCTCCCCTCCTCCCTCCCTTGATCCTTTCTTCCTTCCTAGCTTGTTGCAGCATGGCTGAATAGGCAGTTGGAAGACGAAGGAGAATTTTCATTGTTTAAGTTCACCGCAGAACGCATTGGCTTGGAAATATTTATGGTGTTTGAAGGATTTTCTGTAACTTCTCATCTATTTCCAGACTCTTCCTGTTCTGTTAGAAGGTAGCAGGATATTACTAGTGATTGAGAGCAACCCTACCTTCCACACACCAGTTCCGCAGAGGATCACATCAACACCTAACTATGGCTACTTTGCTAGACACCATGGTAGGTGCCATTAATGTCAAGATGTGTAGTTGCATTTCAATTGTATTTTAATAAATAAAGCTTGCCTGGGGATCGGGAAAGTAAAACAGCCACACTGGCCAGTCTTACATACCAGGCCCTGATGACATACACCTTTAATCCCAGTAGCCACACTAGTTGCCATAGAAACAGGGTGATGCATGCCTTTAATCCCAGTGGTACATGTCTTTAATCTCAGCCCTAGAGAGGATTATAAGATGGGAGAAGACAGCTTTCACACAGTCTCATTCCGAGATTCCTGAAGGTAGGATTGCCATTTTCAGACTGACGTTGAGGTAAAAGTTGTTTTACTTTTTGAGTCTTCAGGTTGAACCCCAATATTTCTCTCTGAGTTTATGCTAATCATGCTTCAAAGATGAATCAGACTTGGTTCCCTCTCATCTGCAAAGAACCTTCTGCTGTGTGTGTGCACACATACAAGCGCTTCCAAGCACATGTTTTAATTTGAGCATTTTTAACATTATAGCTAATCATTAAAATGAGTGGATTCTCACATTTCCTCTTTATGTAGATAAATCTGGCTGGTCCCTTTGAAACCTCACAAGCAGATGCAGCCCCTTCCAACTTACTCCACAGTCTGGTCCCCTTAGAACTTTAGAGTCTCAAGAGAAGAGAAGAGATTTCTGTGGTTAAATATTTAGTAAACACTAGATATCCCTTGTCGGCATTAGCAGTCCTCAGAAGGCTCAGCAAGAAGAGTCTACTCAAGTTTGTTGTTTCTCAGATAACATTGGTGTGGAAAGTTCACACTGGAAGCTCAGCCTCTGCTCATGAGGTTGCATATCTAGTGAGTGACTGGAGGATCATGGAATGGACACAGGATGCTAATTGTCTAACATTCTGGCTGTCAACTGATGTGCAGTAGAAGACGGTTGGGATGAAAGGGAGGGGATGGATAGCAGACTTATTATCATTAGTGGTGCTTTTAAGAGCTGAAGTAAGAAAGAGAAAAGTCTTGCTTGAAGTGGGTTTTTAATTCCCTGGGGTTGGATGTGAAGTCCAAGCAGGGGTCCAAGCTAGCAGGGACTGGCTCCTTTCTCAAGTGCCCACCTTGGTGGTCAAAGGCTTTCTTTAGTTCTTTGAGGATAGAGAACTTGTCTTCTCAGCCTTCAGTGCTCCTGTGAGTGACCTAGTTTTCTGTACAGATACCATGCAGGGAAAGCATTTCTTTGGGAATTTGTTTGAATTTGTTTCAGGAGAAGAATGAGACAGAAAAATACATTAAGAGAGTTTGAAGTCCACCGGAGAAGAATGGTTCCTGGAGTCCTGTGTGCTGTTTTTCACAGGCGCTTATCATGAGAGCTAGCTGGCTGATAAGAGGAATGATTATCTTTCTTTGTGGAAAATGCAGAAAGCACTAAAAAAAAAAAAAACCCCAGCAGAAATCTGGCTCCACGTAAGCACCTAATCACAGTGATACACTTCCTTCTCAGTATGTAAAGTGAGTTCAGGCCCAGCTTTCTCCACTTCAGTTACATCATTAGCGCTTCTCTGTCAATAAAAATGCACTGTAAAAAGGGCTGAGAGGATGCTCAGTGGGCAAGAATGCTTTTTGTGTAAGCATGAGGACCTGAGTTCAAATCCCCAGCATTCACAGAAAACGCTGGGCATGGCTGTGCACCTGTAAACCTAGGACTGAGGAGGAGACAGGAGGATGGCTGGCAGGGTTTGTTGGCAACTAGTTCAGCTCCAAGTTCAGTGAGAAACCTTGTCTCAAGGGAATAAGGGAGGGAAAATGATGGAACAGGACACTCAGTGTCATCCTCTGGTCTCTGCCTGTATGCAGGTATGTGTGTCTGCATGCGCGCACACATGTGTGCCCCATCCACACGTGCACACACCTCTTCACACTTTTAGAGGCTACTGATATTCCATACTTTAGATCTACTCTAATTATTGTTAAACTGTCACTTGTCTTCTTAAGTTAAAACGTGCATGTGTTTCTGGCAAGAATTTACTCATTGCTTCTTTCTCAAGGCCTAAGCAATGCCTGCTTAGGTTCCCAACCCTCCTGGAGCAGTCTGACGTCTGGACAGTGGGGCAGGGCCCGTCACCTCCAGCCTCTGTTGCTCACACCCTGTCACACACCTCCAAGGAGGGTGTCTGGAGAGACTGTCATTTGGAGGTTATTGATCTCATGGATAATTTAGCCTGCAGCCAGGGCAGCCACAGTGAGAAAATTGCTGTCAAAATGGAGCGTGTCCCCGGAGGGCTGTCTCATCTGCGAGTCCTCAGGGACTCACAGAGGGCACCGGCAGGGAGGTCACACTGCTGTCCTTTCAGTAAAAAAAAACGAAAGGGGGCAATAAATGGCCCTGGAGAAATTACCACTCTTAATTGCTGCAAAATGGACAGAGTGCTTTTTTTTTTCTCACAGGGTGATCAACAACTGAAAACCATTCATTTAGTTTATAAATGAGGCAAAGGAAGATAGACATTCCATTTCTGAAGCAATAAGCCCAGAGATCTGATTGCTTTCAGAGGGTTAAGGAAGGGAGGGGCCGTGGGATGGGTCCAAGCCTCTGCTGGCCTCCATGCTGGTGACCCCCTTCTTGCCTTTTGCTAATACCCTTCCCTCCTCCTCCCGAGTGGACAACAGTCCTGAAAGACATAGTTTTGGGAGCCAAAAGAATACAAATAAAAATAAATACTTATTATGTCCGACATATTCCTATAGGTTTGTTTTTGTCTTCTTTTAGCAGAAAACTAAAGATTCTCACATCGCTTCTGGGCTTTTTGGCTAAGATCAAATCAAATGTGAAGATTCTCACAAAATTATCTGAACTCTTTCAAGTGGTAGATTTCTTTGAGAGAGAGAGAGAGAGAGAGAGAGAGAGAGAGAGAGGGAGGGAGGGTTCCTCTCTTCCTCTCTCTGCGCCTCTCTCTCTGTCTCTCTGGTTTTTTTTTTTTGAAACAGGGTTTCTTTGTGTAGTCCTGGATGTCCTGGAACTAGCTCTGTAGAGCAGGCCAGTCTTGAACTTACAAACATCCTCCTGCCTCTGCCTCCTGAGTGCTAGAATTAAAGGCATGCACCACTGCCACCTGGAAGGTTTGTTTCTTTGTTGCTGTTTTGAGCATTGAATCATTTCCCCACTGATATCAGGATGATAAAGTCAGGTTTAAGAACAGTCTATATTATTCTCTAATGACATCTGTGAATACTCTTCTTATTGAATACTAGAGCTGTTTTCTGGAAAGAAGGCTCGGTGGTCAAGAGCATTTTCTGCTCCAGCAGAGGACTTGAGTTCAGCTCACAGTGCCTGCAATTAGTGGCCCAAAACCTCCTGTAACTCCAGCTCCAAGAGATGCACTATTCCCATGTACACACTCTCCCCTCCCCCACACGCAGACACACACACACACACACACACACACACAAAATTAAAGGAGAGACCAGCTTTCTTTACTTCTTTAAAAACCATGTATAAAAATATTGTTTGTATATTAATAACACTGTAATAGAATAGGTGATAGTTTTAAACTTTTTCTACTGTTATTATTTATTATTATACGTGTATGGGTATTTTTGTCTGCAGGTCCGTCTGTGTACCACGTGCATGGAGTGACTCTGGAGGTCAGAAGAGACATCAGAACACCAGGAGCTGGAGCTACAGAAGGTTGTGAGTCGCCCTAAAAGCACTGGGAACTGAACCCAGGTCCTCTGGAAGAGCAGCCAGTGCTCCTAACCACCGAGCCACCTCCCTTTTAAGTGTTTTGAAACGACTTTCATTGTCATTGCCAACTGAGGATCTAGCACCATGACAAATAATACCTCATTTAAGACCCACTGTGAAGACTGTGTCTTCTCCACAGCAGACCTCCTTGTCTCTGACAGATAGATTAAAACTAAGGCACAGAGAAGTCCGTGAACTTCCCTAAGATCACACAGCTAGTAAATCTGGAAAATCCTAAAGCCTTTCACCCTCTTTGGTGTGAATTCCTTCTTCAAGTCAGAGCAATAAGCACCCCTTTCTTTTCTTACTTCCAGGTCTGTCTGCCCATGTGGCGATTTGTGGTGTCAATGTCAGGAATCTGAGAGAGAGGTTTTGCCCTGAGCTAAGCCTTCACTGGGGGAAGGATGTCATAGTGTACATTGGAGATGTTTTCCTTAGGTCATGGCAACTATATAAAACACCAGAAAAGTATTTTAATTGCATTGTTCTTCCTGGTACTTGGTGATGTTGAATGAAATCTGAAGATAATGCTTTATGTAGTTTTTTTTTAAAGGTTATTTAATACCTGTCGTTGCTCAAGGCCCATGCACAAGACACAGTAGAGAAAACCGAGAGGGATAATTCCTTTGAGGGCGAACAGATCCTGGTTTGTTGCATTAATTCACATTTCCGGATTGCTTTAATTTTGAAATGTGTATTATTTTCAGGATCATGCTTTTCTTCCCTAGGTGTTTGTGATGCAGTCGTCCGAAAATTGGTGTTGGCCTGGGTGGAAATAAAAAGCCAATTACGAAGGCAGCTCTCGCCGAATTTTTGCGAACATCAGCTAACTGACAGAGACAGAGCAGGTGAACGCGAGAGAAATTATAGGCTTCCACTCTATCCTGGGAAGCCTCAGAGGCTTGAAACTGCCCAGGAGTGGATGGTGGCCCAGAAGCTGGTCCTGCTGTGTCACAGTGTGACCTTTCACAGACCCGTTGACCTAATTGAGCTCTCTTCTACTCTTCCAACATAGAACAGGTGACAGGTAGTTTTTAAGTGAGATTGACTATTCCACGGAGCTACGCTTTGACTGTATTTTGAAGTATGTGCCGCACGCAGCATTGCTTCAAGAATAAGGATGCTTGATTTTCTGCTTTCTTTGATTTCTCTTTGGCAGTGAAAATGAAAAGGGAGCCATGTGAACTGAAGTAGCCTCGTCCTTTCTTAAAAATCCAAACTTGTTTAAGTGTTGAATCTGTTCTTTGCACATTGCACATGTGAGCTATGTGCAGGTAGGCGGCACCGGAAAGCCGGAACTTCCAGAGGACACGGTCTTTATAGTCAGACAGCAGGGTCTCGGTTATTGAGGGCTTCTAATTTCCACCAAGCAGCCTGAGTAACAGCTCCTCTTATAGCAACCTCAAGGGACGGGTCTTTCGACATTGTTAACCGCATCTCTTCTTGTGACAGTGTGTAACCTTGCTGTTTGTGCCCAGAATATAGCCCCTTAGGCATTGCAGTTGCAGGCAGGCAGACCTGCCTAGCTTTATTTCTCTCCTACTTTGAAAGCCTGTCCTACCGACTGAAGGTTGGGGCAACAACGTCAGAGTGTGTGGGTGTCACACTTCCCAGGAAGAGGAGCTTACCCTGCCCCAAGTGTTGATGGAAGCTTGTGTGCCAAGAGCCCAGCCTAACTCAGTCCTTTTTTATTTTTGAATTACAATTGTTTTATCTATCTATCTATCTATCTATCTATCTATCTATCTATCTATCTATCTATCTATCT
>LOEQ01000140.1:367163-382122 GCA_001685075.1 Bramus lutescens | reverse complement strand
CAAATGCTAGCATTAAAGGTGCATGCTGCCATTCCCAATTTATGTGGTGTCAGGAAATGGAGCTTCGTACATACTAGACAACCTCTCCCGGGCAACTGATCAACGTTTCCAGGCTTCGGAGGACAGCGATGCTGCCGTGCATGTGACCAGAAGAGAGGCGGGCATGCAGGACATCAGCACTAGCAGACGTCACCAGCAAACAGGGGCAGACAGTCTCCACAGTGCTGCAGCAGGGGTGGGTGTGGCAAGGAGATGGCGAGAGCTTCTGAAGGTCAATTCTCAGGTCTCACGGGCCCTCCTGTCAGTAGCCTTGTCCCCAGTGAAGACACCCCCCAACCCATGCCTGGCCTAAGTGTGGATTCACTACTTGAAGCTTCATCTACCACCAAAAGGCCCCGAGATGGAGACAGGGACAGGCAATGGGTAAGAGAAAGAATCAGAAAAGGGGCTGGAGAGATGGTTCAGCAGTTAAGAGCACTTCCGCTCTCCCGAAAGTTCACTTGTGGTTCCCAAGGTTCACTTAGGTCAGCTCACAACTCCGGCTCCAAGGAATCGATGGCCCTCTTCTGGACTCTGCCGGTACTGCACACAGGTGCAGCGCCTTTTCATTTCTATTTTAATAAAGCTTGCCTGAAAATTAGAAAAGTAAAACAGCCACACCAGCCAGTCTTTTTTAATCCCAGTAGCCACACTAGTTTGCCATAGAAACCAGGAGGTGGTGCACGCCTTTAATCCCATTACTAAAGAGGATTATAAAACGGGAGGAGACAGCGTCATCTCCTCATTCTGAGATTCCTGGAGGCAGAATCACCATTTCGAATTGGGGTAGAGGTGAGAGCCAGGGGCTAGCTGTTTTTCTTTTCTGACCTTCAGGCTGAACCCCAACATTTCTGTCCCTGAATTTTTATTAATCGTACTTCATTCCTCCACTATACTCATAATTAAAACTAATCTTTTTTAGACATTTGGAAGGGAACAAAATTCTGAGTCTGCCTCCTGTCCTGGGATCAGGGAGGGGGGTGGCAGCAGCCCGGAACTGCCCTGTGGTACCTCCTTGGTCTGTGTGCACTAAGCCTCATGGTTTCCATCTGGAAAGTGGACGCACTGCCATCCTCGTCCTCCTAAGCAAAGAACTCAACAGTGAGTCCCTTCCCTTTGTTCCTACATCCCTGCCCAGCCCCCAGGGAGGAACCTCACTGCTTGAAGAACAGTTCCAAGGGTGAACACAGGGCCCCTTCTGGTGGTGAAAGCACCCATACCAGCAGAGCACCCTTCAGGACACAGGCCACATCCACAGCATCCTATCACTGCTTCTGCAGAGTGAAGTGACCCTTCCTCCACTTCTTGATGACGGCAAATGTCACCCTCTTTGGAAGGTTTCACAACTCTCTCTACTTTGTCCCCTCCCCCTTTGCCAGATAGAATTTGAAATAATCTCAAAATTTGGATTTCTGTGTAGATTTTCTAGACAGACATGGGGAGATCTGCCTGCCCCCCACTTGGGAAACTCGCAGAGGCCAGGGCCAGTCTTACCTGTTTCCAGGGTGCTACTCTAGCTCCAGTCAGACCCCACCTCAACTCTCACTAAGGATGCTCTCTCTCCTGGGTGATGAGATATGTGTACATCTTTTTCTGAATTTTCCAAAATATGAATTAAAAAATTTTGAGACTGGATCTCACTAGCTTCTGGGGACCTAGAGCATATTATGTAGACCAGGCTGGCCTTGAGTTTTTTAAGAGTTCTACCTCCCAAGTCTGGCCTAATTTTTTTGTTTTTGTATTTTTGTGTGTGTGTGTGTATGCACACATGTGTGCATGTGTGCTGAATGCTTTTAGCTCAGTATGCATCTGGAGGCCGGAGGACAACTGTGTGCAGTGGATTTGGGGATGAATTCACACACAAGGCTTGGAAGGAAGTGCCTTTACCCACTGAGACATCTCCAGGGCCTTTTGTTTTACAAGACAGGGTTTCTCTGGGCAGCCCTGGCTGTGTCCTCAAACTCATTCTGTAGATCAGGCTGCACCTTAAACTCAAACTCAGAGATTCAGGCGCCTCTGTCTCCCAAGGGCTGGGATTAAAGGTGTGTACCACCGGGGTGGAGAGATGGCTCAGAGGTTAAGAGCATTGCCTGCTCTTTCAAAGGTACTGAGTTCAATTCCCAGCAACCACATGGTGGCTCACAACCATCTATAATGGGGTCTGGTGACCTCTTCTGGCCTGCAGACATACACACAGACAGAATATTGCATACATAATAAACATTTTTAAAATATATATATAAAAAAAAGGTGTGTGCCACCACCATCTTGTTTTGTTTTGAAGGAAGTCTTGCTGTGTAGCCCAGGCTGGCCTGGAACTTGAAATCCTCCTATATCATACAGGTGTGAACAACCATTTACAGGTGAATTTTTTAAGTGTGTTTGTGTATGAAATCTTTTCAGTGCTTTCAAATTCCCCAACAAGTTTCTTGTTTGATGGCTTTCTCACAGTGATTTTTCCACCTGGAAAACCTTGGTCCATCCCTTCTGGGTTTCACCTCCACCCCACCCCACCCCAAACCACTTTGACCACCCAGGTCTTTCTTGATGAGGGCCCACTGACCTCATGTAGTCCTCTATCAAAGTCCTCCCATTTAGACAGTGCAGCCATGTGGCATTTCTTTCAAGGTCTCACCTATCCCAGGCTATGAAGCTGACAGTAGCCTGGAACTCATGATCCTCCTGCCTCCGCTTCTCAAGAACTGGAATTACAAGCATGTACCATTACACACAACTGCTTTATTCAGTACATTTCAGTAGCTTTTGTGGATGTGCACCCCATTTGTGTCCCTGTGGATGTATGCAACCCTATGTGTCCCTGTGGATGTGTGCAACCCTATGTGTGTATCCCTGTGGGTGTGTGCACTCTGCACCCCTATGTGTGAATGCCTGTGGGTGTGTGCACCCCTATGTATCCCTGTGGATGTGTGCACCCGTGTGTATCCCTGTGGATGAGTGCACCCTGAACCCCTATGTGTGTATCCCTGTGGATGAGTGCACTCTGCACCTCTATGTGTTTCCCTGTGGATGTGTGCACATAGTGTTGACCTTGAGTGTCTGCCTTCTTTGCTCTCCAACTCATTCTCTGAGGCAGTGTCTCACTAACCCTCAGATTTTTGGATTTGGCTAGACTGACTAGCTAATGAATCTGGAGATCTGTCTGTCTCTGGCCCCCACATTCCTGTCCCCATGTTAGGGGTTATATACCTATGCCATTAAGTGCGGTTCTTGGGGTGCTAGGGACTTGAATTCAGGCTCATGTACTTATGTGCCATGCACTTTACTGAGACACCCCCTATTTTTGTTGCTTCTGTTTTTTGAGACAGGGTTTCTCCGTGTAATCCTATTCTGAAACTTGCTCTAGAGACCAGGCCTCAAACTGTAGAATCCTGCCCCCCCCCACTTCTGCCTCCTGAGTTCTAGGATTAAAGGTGTATGCCACCACTTGCCTCTACTGGACATTTTAAAACTTCAAAACAGGAGAAACTGAGACATCAGCAGGCATAATGGAATGACAACAGACAACTTCGATCCACCCATCCCTCCATGTCCCTTGTCCAGGCAGTCATGTAAACCTGTGCTTGGAATTTCACTTCCCCATAGGGCTCACAGACAACCTACCTATCTCTGAGCCCAACTCTCCTAAGGAAAGAAAACCCCACAGCCCGCAGGAAGGGCCTCAGGGGATGACTAGTCATTAGACTTTGAAGAGTACCTTCATGAGATGAGGACTCCCCTGTACAGACTGGAGACGTCAGCCTTCTGCACTATGGTTTCATGTATCTACTCTTTGGAGGCTGCTTCTGCTCTAAGCTCAATCCTCTTAACCGGGGGTTATGTTGCTGAGGTTTGAGCTGCCCAGGCAGGCCCTGAACTCATGATGCAGCCACGGATGACTCTGAGTCCCTGGTCCTACCGTCCTTGCTTCCCACATGCTGAGTTAGCCTGTGTGACTGGAATTTGGTCTCTTCCTAGAAAGCCCTGTCTCTGCAGTGAATGAGACACCAGCCTTAAGCCTTGCCCACACCCTTGCTTTGAAGTACCTGTTCTATGTTCTGACCAAGGGCAGCAGGCACCTCTTCAACCCTGAACCCTGCCTGGGGTCTCAGTCTGGAAATTACAATCTCTAATGAGAATTTTCACATTCTTTGGGGGCTACTTTTATTTGTGGTAATTACAGGGGGCAGAGCACCAACTCCCAGGACAACAGTCATGCCCCTGACAAGTGTCTCCTGGGAACAAGACTCAAGACCGCACCCAAATGACAAAAGTTACATTTAATTTACAATGTAATAAAGGTTACAGGTAAAAAGCTACACTTAAAGCAGAAAAGGCCCTATTACACAAATGTACAAATCTGTACAAAGCTCATACAATGGTTCCTACTGTGTCTCCTGTTAGCCAGGTCTAGCCTGGAGCTCTGAATAACCAGAATGCTCCACTTAGGAAGGGGGATTTTGGGGGGAGCCTCCAAACCAAGAGCTGGGCACTGTCCTCCTGATACAAACCTGGTCCTTGCAAAGTACAGTCTTCCTGTTCATCGTGAGCCACCCTAACCGGTCATATTCTTAAGAAACTGCCTCATGGCACACACAAAAGTTGATGCCACAGGAGGGCAGCACAGGAACTAAATGCCAACTAGCAAGTGGAGTGTTCCGAGTGGACAAGGAAAACAGGTCAAGTCCAACAATACTGTAAAAACCTGTGCCCATGACACTGGTCACAGACAAAGGGAACTCAATGGTCTCACTCTAGCAGAAAGGACAGAG
This sequence comes from Bramus lutescens, assembly GCA_001685075.1. Lineage (NCBI taxonomy): Eukaryota > Metazoa > Chordata > Mammalia > Rodentia > Cricetidae > Bramus > Bramus lutescens. The sequence continues at coordinate 377,314 of LOEQ01000140.1, read as the reverse complement.
AAGGGCCTAACTACTGGACCTCAAAACCATGGACCTAAGAGAACACTTGAGTTTACACGTTGGTTTAATAAATGAAGAATGCCAACCAACCTGGGATCCATGGCAACCATTTTGCTACCTGGGACTCACAAGGGAAATGAATTTAAATGAGGCTACCGCCTCCTCCATAGCTCTGGATTCCTCCTGGACACATGTGCCGAAAACGGCCCTAGGTGGAGGCAGAGGGAGAGCACCATGGCAGTCTGCTTAGGGCCTGGGGAGCCTTTCTCCACACTTCCGTGTTCTGACTCAGGTCTCTAACTCTTCAGCCCCACCCCTAGTCTCAATATTACAAGTTAGGAGCCCAGGAGACTTTCTGAAAGACGATACCGCACACACAGAAAGTTTCCTCCGTAGTTCATTAGCCCCTTTGCCAGCCTCCACCCATCCCACCTGCTCCATAGCCAAAAATATCAAATCAGTAAGGAAGGTGTGGGCTTCTTGCCGGGCCAAGCCTCCTTTGCGTATTTCTTCTTCTTGGGTTCGTTTACAGCTTCAGGGTTATAGACTGCAGGGTTTGGTGTGGGGTTTATGGTCACTGCCGACGGCACAACAGGAGTCAAGTCCACATCAGGGGCGAGGTTCGGGTATGGCATGGGCAAGCCACCGATGAGTGCTGTCCCATGGATGCCATGCGGTTGGGAGCCTGTTTCACTATGTGTGGGGGGCAGGCCCCCGTATAGTCCTCCACTGAAGGCAAAGTTCTGTATGCGCCTGCTTCCTGTCTCCTCTAGGCCCAGAGAGCCAGAGCCCTCCATCCGTTTCTTCTGTGGTTTGCCATAGGAGAGGGGAAAAAACAGAAAGGAGATATGAGGTGAGGCCCTAATTTCTTTCCATTCTAGCCTTAGAAAGCTAACACTTGGGAAAAGTTCCACTTTATAGCCCGTTGTTCCTGAACTCTCAGGGTCTGATGCCAGCTAAGCAATGGCTCTTTTTATTTCTTTTGAGACAGTGTCTCTCTTACACAGTCCTGGAACATTTTTTTTTGGGGGGGGTGGGAACCGGGTTTCTCTGTGTAGCTTTGGCTGTCCTAGAACTCATTCTGGAGACCAGGCTGGCCTCAAACTTGAGAGATCCACCTGCCTCTGCCTTCCAAGTGCTGAAATTAAAGGCGTGCAGCATCACTACCAGCTAACAATGCCGTACAGCAATGCAAGCTTTGTCCAAATCAAGCTGAGAAAAAGAGGACACTGCTGTGTTACCAAAGCCACCTTTACCTTCAGCTCTAGGGGATCCCACACCTGCGATCTCCAAGGGTACATACTCACTAATGTCACAGACACATACACACAACTCACAATAAAATGAGCAAATGACCAGCCCCTGTTTTGGTTTTTCGACATAGGGTTTCTCTGTGTAGTCTTGGCTGTCCTGGAACTCACTCTATAAACCAAGCTGGCCTCAAACTCACAAGAGATCCACCTGCCTCTGCCTCCCACATCCCAGGGTTAAAAGCATGTACTACCACGACTGACTATGACCATTCTTTATTTGAAGGGCAAACCCCATCCTCTCTTAGGTTGATGCTAAGTAAGAAATTAAAGTGACAATTCGCTTATTTGGGGGGCAGGGTACATAAGAAGTACTAAGTCCATGTTGGGTGCCCAGTTCCTTTGGAAATTTATTTCTAAGATGAAGGGCAGAGGCCCACTGTCACTGTATGGCAGAGCCTGTTCGCAGTTACCCTGCTAATCAGTTCTGACCTCCAACTAGGGCTGGTTTACTTCTCCTCAGGCAACTTGGTCTCTGCACCAAGGAAGACACCATGTTCACTCAACTGGCACTCTGTACTATATATAGCTTTGAACTTCTGGGCCAAAACAATCCTCCTGCCTCAGTCTTTTAACTAGATGGGAACAACAAGCATGCACCACCCAGTTAGGTGCCCCCTTTTTGTTTGTTTGTTTGCTTTGTTTTTACAAGACAGGGTTTCTCTGTGTAGCTCTAGCTGTCTTGGAACTCACTCTGGACCAGGTTGGCTGCAAACTTAAGAAATCCACCTGCCTGCATTTTGAGTGCTGGGATTAAAGGTGTGCACCACCACATCTGCCTGGCCTTGGGTGGCCAATTTTTAAACAGTTCAAGAGTAATCAAATTTGTGTCAAGAATGTTTGTGGTTCACTAGGGGCCTAGAGACAAGGGGAGGGGACTGGTTTTGAAGGGTTGGGGAGCACCCTATCTCAACTGAGGTGGTGGTCAAACACACACATGGGGTGTCAAAACTCAAACTACACAGACAAACTGTTGGGATAACAGACATGCATGTGTTACACCACAGTAACACCGACACAGAGATGCCTGCTGGCTTTGTATGGTAACAGAGCATATGGAAAGATAAGGAGAGCTCAGGAGAGTGTCAGGGTCACCGCATCCTGCAGAGAATGCGGCATGCTCTACTCTATCGGCATGCTCTACTCTATCACATGGCACTATCTATATGAAGTAGCTGCCTGTCCAAGACTCTTGCTTGTTGCACCTAAAAATTTATTTATTTAGCCAGGTGGTGGTAGCGGCACACCTTTAATCCCAGCACTCAGGAGGCAGAGGCAGAGGCAGAGGCAGAGGCAGGCAGATCTCTCTGAGTTCGAGGCCAGCCTGGTAAACAAAGTGAGTTTCAGGACAGCCAGGGCTACAGAGAAACCCTGTGTCATATCCTCTCCCCACATAAAGTGCACATGTATGTCTGCCACAATACACATATGGTAGCAGAGGACAACCTGCGGGAGCCAGTCCTCTCCTACCCTGTGGACACTGGGGTTTGAACTCAGGTCAGCAAGCTTGGTGTCAAGGACCTTTACCCACGGGCTATCTTGTCGGCTGTTTTTGAGAAAGAATCTAAATGGAGCCAGGCTGGTGTTAAATTTGATTATGCAGTTGAGATGACTTTGAACTTTTTAAAAAAAGTTTTCAAGACAAGGTTTCTCTGTGTAGACCAGGCTGCCCTTGAACTCAGAGATCCACCTGCCTCTGCCTCCTGAGTGTTGGAATTCAAAGCGTGTCACTACTGCCAGCGACTTTGAACTCTTGATCATCCTACCTTCATCTCCCAAGCACTGCAATGATAGGCACCATCAAGTCCCACTCCTAGAGTATTATTATTATTATTAACTTAAAGATGAAGCAGGAACTCTGGCATACCTTGTCAATTTACTTTAATGTAAATGGGTTCCACAAGTGTGGATTTAAAAAAATAGATGGAAGACATTTGGGGAAAAGAAAGCATCTCTCCTGGGAATATGTAGTCTTTTTTTTTTTTTTTCCCTTTTTGGCTCATTATCACTCATACAATAAAGTGTAATAATTTATTTTTGCACTGCTGGATTGAGCCTAGATGCTCTACCATTAAGCTATTCCTCTGTCTAGCCTAACAGCTCTTACCAGGTAGTACGTATTAAGAGTAACTTAGCTAGATGGTGTTGGCGCATGTCTTTAATCCCAACACTCAGGAGGCAGAGGCAGGCACATCTTTGTTGAGTTTGAGGCCAGCCTGGTCTACATAGCGAGTTCCAGGACAGGCTATGAAAAACCCTGTCTCGAAAACAGAGTAATTTATATATTTAAAGTGTGAAGAGCTGGGGAGGAGTAAGTCAGGGAGCTCCACCCTCAGCACCAGAGCATGCAAAGAAGTGTGCAGAAACCAGCAGATAACACATTTTCTGTACCTGATTTGGGCACCTATGGATTCTGGTACCTGGCTGAGAGTGTGAGTAGTCTAAAATCCATTCCTTACAGGGATCAAAGACGACTGCCTTCTAAAGACTAAACAACTCAAACCTCCTCCAGCAATGCTGACTAGCTTCTTACGAGCACTTTGGGCACCTATGTAGCAGGTATCTTGTCAGGGTAAGGGACAATGTGTATCCTTTAGGCAGCTCTACCCACCAAGGAGCTCAACATGCTGAGAATGAGGGCACTTTGGTAAGCTCTACCTCTCCATTCCTAAACACACTGAACTGTAAACCTAACCTGAGATCTAGACAGGATCCTCAGTTTGTGCCATTCCTGTGCATAACATAAGGGCATGGCTGGGCTGGAAGAGAGAGCTCAGTAGTTATGAGCACCTGTTGCCTTTGTAAAGGACCCAGGTTCAATTCCCAGCACCAACATGACAGTTCAAATCATCCAGAACAACAGTTCCAAGGGACCAGTCTTTTCTGACATCTGAAGGCATCAGGCACACACATCATACAATACATACAAATTCATGTAGGCAAACATTCATATACATAAGAACAGTAAGTATATAAATCTTTAAAAAGCCATAATAAATTTTTTTGGTTCTGTTTTTTTTTTGAGTCAGGGCTTCTCTGAGTAATGGTCCTGGCTATCCTGGAACTCACTTTGTAGACCAGACTGGCCTCAAACTCAGAGATTTGCCTGCCTCTGCCACCCGCGTGCTGGGATTAAGGGTACATGCCACCACTGACTGGCAAAATAATTTTTAAACCACGTCAATGTTTCTCTTTCACCTTAAGCCAGCAGAGAAGACAAAAGGAAGGTAGAGCCAGCCATCTGCACACTGAGGGAAGATGACTACACTTCCACAGAAAACTGTTAGTACACTGTATTTTGGCTGGCCACCTCAAGTCCTTGTACGGGGACTCCAGGATTTCTGAGACACAGGGTGAGGGTAACGGAATTCCCAGAGAATGAAAAATGGGAGAGGAGGGCTGGAGAGATGGCTCAGCAACTGAGAGCACTGGCTGCTCTTCTTGAGGGCCCAGGTTCAGTTCCCAGCATTAACATAACAGCTCACAACTATTAGTAACTCTAGTTCCAGGGAATCCAATGCTCCCTCAGGCTTTCTAGGGCACCAGGCATGCATGTGGTATATATAAAAGAAAAATAAATTCAAAAGAATTTTTTAAAGGGAGAGAAGCACAGGATGTTTTAAAATTACACACAGATAAACAATCATCTATACAGGACAGTCCCTCCCCCCTTTTCTCTTCCTTCCTTTTTTTTGGGGGGGGATTGTTGTAGTGCTGGGGATCAGTCAGGACGCTGCTAAGCATATATACTACAACAGTTATATCCCGAAGGTGGGTTTTGAGCCCAGACTATTCAGCATTTCAAACACTCTCAATGGGTGTTTCCTACCTTGACTGGGACCACTGCAGTCTGCACCATGTTCCGGAAGCGACCGACAGAGGGATCCACATCCTCTGCAAAAGGAGATGAGAGCAGGGTTGGAAGAAAAAAGGATTCCGCTGCACACCAAACCATCAGCTTGTTCAAACGGGAAAATATAGCTAAGCTAATACTAAGTAAGTTATGTGTTAAGTCTTCCCAATAACCCCACAAGGCAGGGACTTTGAGTAGATGAGAAACAGACCAAGGTTTGGAAGAGACAATGCACTAGGCCAGTTCAGTTGCCTGAGAGGGGAGGAGACAGGACTTGAATCCAAGTAACCAGAACCAGGCCTGTGTGATGCATTGCCTTCCCAGAGGTTTTTTCTTTCCTTTTCTATATATTTCTCTTTTGAGGGCCCATAAAACAGCAGACCATTTTAGTGAAAAATGTAATGACAAGTGGCCATAACCACGTATACTGTGCCATGTCTGTTCACCAGCAAAGAACAGGTTTAGGAGTTCCCAACTCTCACTAGAGGGTCTGAGCAGCCTGTCAAAGCAGTTCCTTTTCTTGGCTTAAGACACACCCCACTACCCTACAGAGCTTCTGGACTCACTCAAGAGAGGTACGGAACCCACTTTTAGTCACTCTCTCAGCCTCAGCACTGGCTACCACACAGGGAAGAGCGTGGTTCTAGCCTGCCTTTGAAGAATCCATAGTACCAAATCACAGGATACAACACATCACAGGTGGATCTCTCTGAGTTCAAGGCCGGCCTACATACACTTCCAAGCCACCTGGGGCTACATAGTGATACCCCGTATGAAAATGGAAAGCTCTGGATTTTCAGTTTTGCGTAAGTGTGGATAAGTGTGTGAGTGAGTGCATGTGTGCATGTGTCCATGGAGTACAGAAGACAACGTCAGATCCCTGGAGCTGGAGTTACAGGTGGTTTGGAGTTGCCCAACATAGGTGCTAAGAATGGAACCTGGGTCCTCTGCTGAGCCATCACTCCAGCCCCAACACCAAAGTGTCAAGTACTCTCCAAGCAGAGAGGTGGCTGGGCTGCTCCACAATAAATATTAAAAGTTGCATCACCAAAGGTGGAGTGAGTAGAAAGCACATAAAAAACTTTAAGCAACCATCAGCTTAATATCATCATAGAAAACGAGCTGCTTCCCTAACAGTGCTGTTTCTCAGGTGCCATCCACCTTAAACTTTTAACACATGACATATTAAGTCAGGCACTGGCACACACTCAGAAAGTAGAGGCAGGAGAAATCAGCAATTCAGCCCTGAGTTTGGTTACATGAGATCCTGTCAGGGGCATGAAAGGAGAAATCAGTCAAAATTAAGAGCACTGGCTAGAGCACCCAGATCCCATTCCTAGCACCTACATGGCGATTTATAACATAGTTCAGTTCCAGGGGATCTGACTCCCTTCCCTGGCTTCTGCAGGCATGCAAGTGGTACAGACACATTTGCTGGCAAAACACCCATACACCTATATAAAGTAACACATACATTAAATATATAAATAAATAAAAAGCTATCCTAATCCAAATTAAAATAAAGAAAACAAGGGAACTGGAGGGATGGCTCAGTGATTAAGAACATTTGCTGCTCTTGAAGAGGATATGGGTTCATTTCCTAGTACCTACATCAGGTAGCTCACAACCACTTTAACTCAATTCCAGGAGATCCAATGCCCTCTTCTGGCTTCTGCAGGTACACAGTACACATACAGCACATCTGTGTGTGCATATATATACACGTGTGAGAGTGTACATACACACACACACACCAAAACCAAAACCCTGCCATGGTGGTACGTGAGCTAGGTAGCCAAGCTTAATCAGCTTCTAGGTTAGTGAGAGGCCTTGTCTCCAGAACAAACTCCTCGGGGCTGGAGAGATGTCTCAGTAAGCAGGTAAGCACTATGATGCCTTGCCTAACTAACACACTGCGTGGTAAGGCTCCATGGTGCTGATTTCTGACTTCTTTTTTCAAGCTAGCCTAGAACATACAGCACTTTGGTTTCTGTTCCTGGTGCTGAAAACTATGAGGACCCCCTGAGCAAGCTTCTCAGATTGGACATTTCCTTTAACACCACTGCTCTAGGAAGGATCCACTCCATGCACTATCAGCATGTACTTGCCACTGGACAGACACCCCAGATTCATCACAGGTACCCCTCTCCTAAAGGCTTTTCATTTAGGCACCTATGTATGCATTATGTATGTATCTCTCTGTGTGCATAAGTGTGTGTCTATGGAAGTCTTTTCTTCTAATACAGAGGTTCTGGTGACCAAACTCAGCTTGGCAGCAAATGCCTTTACCTCACAAGCTATTTTACAGATGTAGGATTTCTTTTAATGGTCTTTCTGGTTTTTGTTTGTTTGTCTGTTTCAAAACTAGCTTTGGAGCCTGTCCTGGAACTCACTCTGTAGACCAAGCTGGACTTGAGCTCACAGAGATCCGCATGCCTCTGATTCCCAAGTGCTGGGTTTAGAGGCATGTGCCACCACCGCCAGTTAATTGTCTTTCTAAACTTGAGCCTTGGTTTGCCGGTTTTTCTTTTTTTTTGTTTATGTAGGCTAACTCCCTGTTACCCCACAGGCTCTGGTTTTGGCCTACTGGAGCTGGGCTTCCCTTTGTTCCCTTATAGCTCCAGCATCCAGAGGATTCTACACATGGCTGAGAACCAGGACTCAGGAGCTCACTCAGGACTGCACAAGGGTGACTGTCCCAACCTTCTCTTATTGCAATTCTGAACTGGACTTAATTAGTCCCCAAATACCCTGAACCCAGGCTGTTCTAAATGAAGGAAACCCCCCTAAGTCACTGGTCATTCCTGGCCCCACATCCCACCATGGGCTGTCGTCAGTGAAGCAGAGGTCCCATTTAAATAACTGATATTTTGAACTTGAATGCAGAACTTGTAAGTCATTCTCACAGCATCTGAACACACTATGCATGTGCTGCCACTTGGTACCACCCATCTATCAGTCACTTGAAATGCAACATGAGCTCAGAAAATGAGCAGTGACCCAACAAACTGGCAAACTTAGGAGGTCTGTGGTGGTCTGAATAAAAATTGGTCCACATAGGCCCACAGGGAGTGGCACTATTAGGAAGTGTGGCCTTGTTGGAGTACTAGTGTCACTAGGGGGTGGGCTATGAGAAGCAAGCCTGGCCAGTGTGTCACTGTCATTTCCTGCCGCCTACGGATAAGATGTAGAACTCTCAGCTACCTCTCCAGCACCCACCATGTCTGCCTGCATNNNCTCGGCATGCTTCCCGCCATGGCGGTAAGGGAGGAAGCCTCTGAATTGTAAGCCAGCCACAGTTAAATGTTTTCCTTTACAAGGATTGCCCTGTCATGGTGTCTCTGCAGCACCCTTCCCTACAAACTGATGCTCTCACCTTGCTGTCATCGCCACACAGACTGCAGGGACAGAGAGGAGTTTCTAATGTAAGTCATGGTGGCAAGATGGCACTCCAACCTCAGAGCTACCAAACCTATTCAGAACCTGAGACAAGAATCCTGTTTTGAGTGAAGGTACCAAAAGCCATACCTCACTTAAACCTTCATGTACCATGACATACTGGGTCAGTAGAGAATGAGCTGGCTGGCTACTCTTTCCAAAGGATCTGGGTTCAATTCCCAATTCCCAGCACTCACATGGCCGCTTATAACTGTCCATTACTCCAATTTCAGGGAATATGACACCTTCACACAGACATACATGCAGGCAAATCATGAATGCACATGAAATAAAATAGATTACTAAAAAAAAAATTAGGGAGCACTCTCACCTGGGTTGATGATCTCATCATCTTCACTGAAAGTTACTCGTGAGTTCTTCCTCTTCCTCTTTGGTCTCTGAATGTCCAGATTTCCCTCCTCAATAGTGAGAGTTGAAATCCGTTTGTTGTGGGCAGTGTTGAACTCTGTCAGGTTCTAAGTCAAGGTTCACACAGGAAAGGCTAGAATTAGTACATAGGGCGTTTCACAGAGAAAATACTAAATAAAAGGCAAAAAGCATTTGGGGCTTTGGCTGACCTCCCAATGCCAGCGAGACTGCCTTCTGCCCTCAGAGGATTCACACTGTCATAATTACGACTATTAATAGAGAGCACGGAGCATCCTCACTGACCATGGGAGAGTGCCATTTAAACAGAGAGAAAAGGCTGTGATGGAACAGGGTGCCTCTGAAACGAGGTATGGTGGTTTACTTTCCTGGTCTTGAAGATGTGCTACCATGACTTTATGCCAAGAATTAAAGGAAATTTCCCTGGGAGGAATACTAAGATTTATTTTAAAGTAAACAAACAGACAAAAAAGACAACTAAACCTCAGTAGCTTCTTTACAATCACAGTCCTCTTCTGTATGTGTGGGGGGGGCAGGGACACAGACAGACAAGATCTATGTATTCTAGGTTGTTCCCAAACTTCAAACAATCCTCCTGCCTCACCTCTGTGTGATGAAGTGCTGAAATCACAAGAATGAGTCATCATACCTGACTTTCTCCGTTAAAATTCTTAAGGACACTGGCAGTGCATTTAATTTTTGGCATTAACTTCTTGCTAGTCTTCTTTCCTGCATCTGACCTCAGATCTACTGACAATTACCCGTCCATCTATCTCATGATTAATTTGGCCTTAGCATTGCTTCCTGCTTCTTTCCACTTCACTGGACTTACTCCAACCTATACTGCAGCCTGAGATTTTTTCAAAAACTCACGGAGGACCTAACACACTGAACTGAAAGACAGAAACACACAAGAGCCTGGAGGAGAACAGACAAGAGTGACTGCCAAGCACCAAGGCCCCTAGATATGAGGCTACTTCATAAGAAAATGACTTCTCCATTGTTATTTCTCACTGTTTTTCTTCTGGAAGCTGGGAAGCTGTTGTAATGTATACGAACAGTAAATGTACAGGGCCGGTTAAAAATGTATTTGTACCAGGCAGTGGTGACACACACCTTTAATCCCAGCACTCGGGAGACAGAGACAGGCAGATCTCTGTGAG
>LOEQ01000140.1:338727-350829 GCA_001685075.1 Bramus lutescens | reverse complement strand
TCTGGAAGAGCAGCCAGTGCTCTTAACCTCTGAGCCATCTCTCCAGCCCCCCTAAATAACCCCCTTTTATAAATTGGTTTTGTAGCAGAGAGGCTTCAATCCAGAACCCAGGCCCTAGTGCATGACATGTATGAAGTCCCAGGTTTGTTCCCCAGTATCACCAAAACATGTGAATGGTGGTTGAAGAGATGGTTCCGTCAGTAAAGCACTTGCCTTGCAAGCCTGAGGACCTACGTTTAGGTCCTCAAAACCCAAGTAAAAAGCCAGGATTGTTGATGCACGTCTGTAATTTCAGGGGTGGAGGATGGGAAGCAGAGACAGGCAAATCCATGCAAGTTCACTGGTCAGTTAGTCTCACCTACTCCACAAAATAAGTTTGCAAGAGACCCTGTCTCAAACAAAAGATGACAGACGCCTGAGGAACAACACTCAAGTTTCTCCCATGATCCCTACAGGTATGCACATCACTCCACATACATGCATATGTGGTTCCCTCCCACACATGAAACATTTGGAAAGGACTATATATACACATACACAATTAAAATATGAAACCAAACCTCACCATAGCATTATTCTCATTTCTCCACAGGTCTTTTTTTTGTTTTTGTTTTTTTTGTTTTTCGAGACAGGGTTTCTCTGTAGTTTTGGAGCCTGTCATGGAATTCACTCTGTAGACCAGGCTGGCCTTGAACTCACAGAGATCCGCCTGCCTCTGCCTCCTGAGTGCTGGATTAAAGACATGCACCACCTTGCGGCTCTCCACTTCTAAATCTTGAGTCTATTCCTCTTGTTACAGCAGGCTTCCCAGCGAACGTCTTTATCTGCTAAGCTGTTCTGCCAGCTCACAAATTTATTCTTTCCTTTCTTGCTTTTAGACATGACCTCAGTATGTCAACCAGGCTGGCCTCAAATTCGAGAGATCCACTCGTATCTGGCTCACAAGTGCTGTGATTAATACCATCTTAAGTTTATTCTTTAAAAAGTATAATGCTCAGAGAGAGGGCTCAGCAGCAGTTTGCAGAGGACCAGAATTTGGTTGCTAGCACCCACATGGTGGCTTGCAACAGTCTATAACTCCAGTTCCAGGGGATCTGATGCCCTCTTCTGACCTCCTTGGGCACCAGACACACGTGAGTCAAGCATTCATACACACACACCAAAAAAAATTTCTAAATTATACCTTAGCTAGATGGAGATTTAAAAAGTAATTGTACTCTGTGGTGCCAGAAAGTAATATTGGAAAGAACCCTTTGGAGGCAAGGGCTGTACAATTCATGTCTGGAAACACAGGACAGAAAGCAGGCGATGCCTAGCCCAGGATGGACTGAGATGCGACTTGAGCTGTACAGTCTGCACTAAGTGACCAAAAGCAGAAGCTTCGTTCCCACGACTAGGGCAGTCTCTGAAGAAAAAATACAAGACAAACAAAATAGTGGAATGCGAGGGGCTCAGTGATTTATTTTGCAGACTGAATGGTAATTTAGCTTCTTTTCCTTCCTTAAAAACAAAACACACACACACACACGCACGCACCCACAAAACAAAAGCAAAAACAGGGTCTTACTATGTAGCCCTGCTGTATAGGCCAGGATGGCCTTGAATTCATGGCCATCCACTGCCTGTGTCCTAGCACTCATTTCCTATATTACCATGCCTGCCTGGTAACTTCACTTTGATGTCTCTGCCCAATGGTACAAAGCAGTACAAGTTTATCACAGACTGCACACTGAGCGGGTAGGCACTCTCCAAAGTCTTATGTCCATGTGGGTATGGACACATGGACACATATGCATGCACCCCTGCTCTGAGAGCACCAATCTAATATTTATCAAATTCTTATCGTGAAACATTACCAATGAAGCGGCCAGAATACTTTTTGTAGCACTAAGTCATTTTAAGAGATTACTAGAGGGGCTGAAAAGTTGGCTCAGCAGTTAAGAGTGTTTTCTGCTTACGCAGAGAATCGAGGTTCAGTTTCCAGCACCCATATGGTGGCTCACAATCGTTCATAACATCAGTTCCAAAGATCTGACCCTTGCTCTAATCTCTAAGGGCACCAGCATGCACATGGTACACAGCCGTACATGCAGGCAAAACATTCATATACTTAAGATAACATTCTACTATTTTTCTTTTTAAGAGAGTGTCAGAGTACCCAGCAATCCTAGAACATTTCAATTTCAATATAGGAAGTTGAATAGGAGGTGCAAAATGGAAAGGAATACAGAAATAAATCCATAATTTGTATGTTCAGACTATACACCTGTTGTCTTAGGGATTTTATAGTAAAAAAGAAGACTGGACTGACCACTCAGCCACCACCCAGGCCCACCCCAACATCTACCCCATCTGTGACCTGTTGAAACTCGTGAAGGGACTTGTCCTGTGGAACCATAGCCACAGGATCTCCATGACTCTGGGCAACAGCAGGATATCTGAGAGGAGTTTAGGTGGGGGTCCAGTGTTGATGGTGTACCAAAAGCCAGAGGGCTTGAACCAGACCAACAACTCATTAAAATGAACATTTGCAAGTAAAGCTGTTTAGACAAAAAGGTCCATAGCACGCCACATCGCAGCTCTCGATGCCACTAAGATGAACAAAGATAATGGAGAGACAGGAAAGACAGAGGAGTGAAGAATTTTATTGTTCCTGTTGTTTGTTTTGAATTTATTTTTTAATTTTCTTTTGGGTGGGGGACACTGTAAGGGTGATGAGTATATGGAGGGAATAGGAAATGAGTGGGTTTGGGGGGATGTGCTGTAAAATTCCCAAAGAATCAATAAAATAATTATGTCTTAAAAAAAAGAGCAATTGAGAAAACATGGGGCTTATGGGCTAAGCAACGTGCCTAAATACCATCAGCAAGTTACTGGTGGGGAATTCTTCAGGTCTTTCATGCTCCACTCTAGTTTTGGACTTGCAAACAGTGGTTCTCCCCCTGGCTACACACAGTACACATGTGGAGCTTTAACAGATTTCTGTGTCTAGGAAATATACCAAACTAATGAAAGCAGAATCTCTGGTAGGGGGACCACAGCTTCGCCACCCTTTAACCATGGTGCCTCCAGAGATCATCAGGCACAAAGCAGGATTCTAGGAACAGGTTTATTAGAGCTTCTTGACAACTGCCACAAACTCTAGAGCAAGTTCCTATTTGTTCTCATGGCCATCATGATAACCACCACTCAGTAGATGACACGGTATTATGGAATTACAGCCATTTCATTGTTCCCAATAGTTTGCCACAACAGATCTCTTTTTTTATTTCTTGGACTGTCACAAATGATGTATCCAAGACCAGACTTGAGAACAGGGGCTTCTCTGCAGCTGCCATGTGGATCACTGGTTATGCAGACAGCAGTCTTCTCTTCCTCTCCCTCTTTTTCTTAAACACAGAGCCTGATCTCAAACCTTCTAGGTACCCCGGCCTGGCCTTGAACTCACAACCTTCCTGTCTTGTCCCCTCAGGTTCTTGGATTAGAAGTATGTGCAAACCATAGTTTGCTCTCTGTCCTGGTTTTCAAAGAAAGGCAGCAATGCCTGTTTCGCTGCTGAGCCAATCCTTACCTGTTCTCCGGTCTCCTTGCTGGGCTGCGTTCTCATGGCAGCACGTTACCTACATCATTAGGACGTTAACTCAAAAAATAACTACAAAAGCTTTTAAATGTTTATTTGTATGAAGTAGGCGGGATGGTGCAAAAGTGCAAAGAAACTTATGCATTTGGGCCCTTATTTCTCTACTCATCACATTAGTGTAGAACAAGATTAAGTAACATTAAGAGGAATAGAAGAAATGAACATAAATATACCAACAGTAGCCAAGTCCTCCAATGCACTGACGTTTTCGGCCTTGATTCACATTTATCTGAACGCCTAAACCAATTACACACTCTCTACCTGTTCTAGGCCTGTGAAAAAGGGCAGTGGACAACATTTATATTACAAGACAGCAACCTTTTATTAAAACTGTTTTTGTCTAAAACTATGCAGAGTTTGATCTCTTGTTCATAAATTAGGCTAAGTCTTACATCACTAAACCAGTATTATTTACAAAAATGAACCTTTTCTTTGCTTTATCAGTAGGTTCACAGACCTAAGTTTTAAACCCCACTTCAGTCTGAATTTTAAAATCTTGCCATCAAAGCCAGGTAACCCTTACCAGGCTTGGGTCAGCCTCTGACAGCAACATTTATCACTCACCGGAATGTAAGCCACAAGTGAATGACAGGACAGAGTCATTCCAAACAATTCCCATCGGCTGTCCAAAATCATGCTGTGCCTAATTCTCCCTTTCTGTGCAGACCGGCGGAAGAGGGCCCGTCTGCTTATAACAGTGTTAATGAAACAAATCTCTTTACAACAGGAGTGGGTGACTTAGTGTGCGGGGATGGACTCTAAACAACACCAGCAGACAATGAAGTCAATTTAACTTAAACCCAGACTTTCATGTGCACCCTGGCAATGGGCCCACTCTGACAGACAGGCTCTTCCCATTTCATCTGCAGTCACAGTTGCAGGGTTCTTATTCCCCAGTTACACATAGTGCCAAAAACTTGCAAAACAGAGATCAGATCCCCCCAGAAACTCAAATCAAAATGTTAAATAAAAATTGCTGGTATATTGTACAGTTTCTCAGATCTCAATAGGCTGGCTCCAGAAGGAAATTTATCTCAAGATGCTCATAAAAAGGTAAAGTTTGTATATGTACATAAAAAACCAAACCAATATTATAAGACTGTAGTGTTGCCTGTCAAAAAGAACATCCACAATGGAACTGTCAATAAACACTTGGGATACAGGGCAATCAAAATACAAGAGAAAGGAAACCACACATAGTTAATTCCTTATCTGAGAAATCAATAGGATGTATGCATGAATTGATAAATACTGTCTCCATGGGTCACTAATTCCAAGGACTAGTTAGTAGTTAGTTTCTAGCTAAATTATCACAGGATACTCTGGTTCACGCTCTCTTCTGTGGTCAGTTTGTTCTGGCAAGACTCCCTCGAGCACTTGCTCTTGAAAACAACTCAGCAGGAGAAGGCTCTGAGGCAAGCACACCTCACTTAGAAGCAAACCAGATAACCACTCCCAAGACTGTAAGAATTACTGACAGGACAAGCACGAGGATACACATCTTCTTGCGAGATTTTTTCTGAGGAAAGAAATATTTAAAGACACTCATGAAACAAGTAAAAAATTTTATACCCAAGATTCCGAGAGTGCATCATAATCTGCTTCCTTGAATTCATAATAACATTTTCATATTTCCCTGCTGGGATTGAACCCAGGTATGTACGTGCTCTACTACCGAGCCTATAACTAACTCTTACCATGCACAAATATGCTAACATCTTGAAAACCCCAAGCCATCAGTTCTCAGCAGTAGTACAAGTTAAATTGTTCACACACACAGTTTCGCAGAGGAGCCATACCTCTGTTCTCGGTGTCATTTGCTGATCTGCCTTGTCTTACACTGGCTAGCTTGCTCCTAGATCCCCCTCTACTGTCCATGGATGGAATTACAAGGGTCTGAGGATTTGAAAGTCAGGCCTCTTGTTTGCTTTAACCACTGAGCCTTCTCCCTAGGCTCTGAGTATTATAATAACTACTTTACACCTAGCACAAATAGTATGTTCACTATAAAACATACAAGCAGTAGAAAAAAATATTTTTTTTAGATAAGACTGTTAACATGATTCTATTTCTTTCTGCTCTCTGGTGTTTTGTTTGTTTTTGAGATAGGGTCTTACTATGTAGGCTTGGCTGGCTGGAGCTCTCTCTATAGGCTATGTTAGCTTAATCTACAGAGATCTACTGCCTCTGCCTCTTGATGCTGGGTTAAAGGCTTGTATTCCTTCTGCTTGCTCATCTATGCACACTGTTAGTTTGTTATAACTGGATCATACGGTACGTTTGAAGTTTTTCTCATTTAACATTTAGCACAAACTCTCCTTTTCTGCTATAGCCTCACTAACCTCTCTTAATTCCCACATAACACAACACTGAGTAGAAGTGATTACTCCTTTACTGCTGTAAACTAAAGTTATCGCTTTTCAAGGAAATATTATTACAAAACACAACTTCCTCAAGCATATTAACAGATAAAATACAGCTGCCCCAGGAATAGCCCAGGAATACAGAAATGACTAAAATGCAAGCTACTTTTAAAGAGCCATGCAACACCAGATGAGGGAGAATGAGGACTTCATTTTCCATAACTAAAACCTGAGTTGCAGACTCCGAGAAAGAGCTGGGTGCAGTGTCACACGACTTTAATCCCAGCACTTGGGAAGCTGAAGCAGGAGGATCTCTGCAAGTTCCAGGCCAGTCAGGACTACACAGTGAGACCCTATCTCATAAAAGAAACAAACAAGCAAACAAAAAACCCAAAATAATTCATGAAGTCATAAAGACAGAAGAATCCCCTTCATGGTTAAGCCTGTTTACAAAGAACTGCCACAGTTGATTTTAAGCTGTCCATGCTCTGAGCCAGCAGTCAACGTAAGGTGTCTCTGAAGCTCCACTTTCCCTGTAGCTCTTACTCCCGCAATAACAGCCTAGCTGTTTACGGTGTAAGATTAGCATCATGCTAGATTTAGGCATCAAGCTAGCTCATGAGACTAATTTTGCATTCACACAACTTCTGTATAAGTTATTCAAGCTTTGATAGTATTGGTGATCTGGCTACAAAGATAAATACTAAAAATGGGACTGGAGCTGCAAATTATGACTGCCTGCCTCCAGCTTACACCCAGGCAAAGGGCTGCAATTGCCTGCAGTGTGTCAACACAGCATAGTTGTTCAGTGAGTCTACAGCACAGAGGGACTTTCTTGGGTATTGACTTTTACCTGATAATAAGCAGCTCTTTGCAGCTGATCAGTGGCTCTTTCCACATGCACCTCTGAGCTTTCCACATTGGCTTCTATGCTATCTGTAAAAAATACAGTGCACATTTCAGCACATTCAGAAATTTCAATACTGCAAACAAAATAATTCTCTTCTTTTTTTAAACGTATGCAGGTGTTTTATCTGCATGTATGTCTGTGTGCTGTGTGCATGTCTGGAGCCTGGAAGAGGGCCTGGACCCCTTAGAACTGAACTTACAGATGAGCGTGAGCTGCTGTGTAGGTGCTGGGCACAAACCTGAGTCCTCTGGAAAAGCAGCTACTGTTCTTAGCTGCTGCACCATCTCTCCAGCCCCTCGGAACAGATTTGATGCCAAGATCTTAGTTTCACTACTACCACCCAATCAGGAAATTAAAATTTACTTCTTTTCATTTAATTTTTTTGAGATAGGCTCTCATGTAGCCTAAGATGGCCTCAACAATCTCAGCAACATGCCATGTAGCTGACGCTGGCCTTGAACTCCTGACCCTCCACCTGAGTGCCGAGGTTACTGGTAACTTGATAAGAGAACATCCCCATTCTTCATAAACACTGAAATATTTAGTAGCAAGAGGTTACTAAGAATGTGATTCACCTATACAGGGTTCAAGAAAAAAATCTTCTATGTGGGTAGGAGGGCATGCATACACACGCATTTATGCATTTCTACACATGTTTGGGGGTAGGAGGACATGCATACACACACATTTATGCATCTCTACACATGTTTGGGGGTAGGAGGCATGCACACACATACATTTACGTATCTCTACACATGGTTGGGGGACATCACTAAGGAAGTGGAGCAAAATGCTATTAACCAGGAAAATTCTGGGTAGGGGTATAAAAGATTCCTTGTATTGTTTTTATTTTGCAGCTTTTTGTAAACTTGAGATTATTTCCACATTAAAAAGCTTTTAAAAGTTACTAACCCCGCTGGGTGGTGGTGGTGCACACCTTTAATCCCAGCACTTGGGAGGCAGAGGCAGGAGGATCTTTGTGAGTTTGAGGCTAGCCTACTCTACAGAGCGAGTTCCAGGACAGGCTCCAAAGTTACAGAGAAACTTTGCCTCAAAAGTTGCTAACCCCATAATCCTGCAAGAGTTTGGAGCTAAAAGCTGGGGTGCTGACAGATCTTTGACCTCTACAGTTAACTCTGTAAGAAAATGAATTCAGTAACTTAAAAAAAAATTCCTAAATTTTAAGTCCATAGGTGACCCATCTTATTGAATTTTGTACTCACCCCAAGGTTAGAGGTATTAATTAGTACGTACCTATCAGGTCACCTTGGTCATGGATCATCATGGCTAAATCTTTAAATATCTGATTGACATCCAAAATGTCAGCCTAAGGAAGACAAAAAAAATTAACTCACATTAAGCAGCATGCTAGAAGATTTCTTTCCTTTTCTTCCCTAAAGATTAACATATCAATGTGTTTTACAGCTTTCCCACTAACAGAAAACTATCTATTGCTGCTTAATACTGTAGAACAGATGGCATGAGACCCACCTGTCAAGCATTATTAATTGCACACCTTACCTGAGAACTAGTAAGATCCTACACTGGATCAAGCCTAAACTGGAGTGCTGAAGTGGACATAATCTCAGTGTGACAGCTCTACGTGGTGCACACCAATGTCATGACCACTAGGACTTTGGACTAGAGAATTCAAATGGCTTCTATAGGACTGTGCTGCCTGGGGAACATATGGAAGACAAACAGTCCAGGAACTGGTTTCCCCCAGGGCTGACGCTGGGTCTATGTGAGGAACTACAGGATGTCATTTAGATGGTGGCTGAACAGCTGGTAGGGTGACAGGACGACATTGTTTGCAAGCCTGCTGTTCTGACTGAGAGAGTCTAATGGCAAGTCAGCTTGGTGGTCTACACTGTACACTTATTTCCCTGGCTGTGCTGGAAATAAGATTCTCCATGGTCAGGTTTTTGCTTACTCACAGGTAATAAGCCATAGCCTGCCACACGTCAGGCAGAAGAGCAATGGATGTTAAGGTATGCTAACTGCGGTGGTTTGAATGAGCACTGCCCCAGTTGGTGGACTATTTAGGAAGGATTAGGAGGTGTTTCACTGGGGGATGACCTTTGAAGTTCCAAAAGTCCACACCAGGCCCAGTCTTGCTCTCTCCTTGCCTTTAACTCATGGATCAGATGTAAGCGCTCAGCTACTGCCACAATGCCATGCCACCCTGCCTATCGCCATGCTCCCGCCATGATGCTTATCCACTCACCATTTGACACTGTAAGCAAGCACCAATTAAATGCTTTCTTTTAGGGCCTGGAGAGAAGGATCAACAGTAAAGAGCACTTGTTGCTCCTGCAGAGGACCCAGGTTCAGTTCCTAGCACACACATGGCAGCTCACAACCACCCAGAATTCTAATCCCAGGGGATCTGACCTCTTCTTCTGATCCCTAAGAGCACTCATAAACATAAAAATAAAAAGTAAACTAAATTTTAAAAATTTAAAAGTTTAAACCACATCTCCTAATCCTTCTTACACATTCCAACAGACAATACACATTCAAACCACCACTTCTTAGGAGCAGACCTTTAACAGCATTTAAGAAAAATGTTTTTATATGTTGCCTTGATCATGATGGAGTTCAAGGAGCCAAGAACAGTCTACAGAACTCTCCTCAACACCACATCAAAAATGGCTCCAACTGTGACCCACT
This sequence comes from Bramus lutescens, assembly GCA_001685075.1. Classification (NCBI taxonomy): domain Eukaryota; kingdom Metazoa; phylum Chordata; class Mammalia; order Rodentia; family Cricetidae; genus Bramus; species Bramus lutescens. The sequence goes on along the minus strand of LOEQ01000140.1, from coordinate 341,243 downwards.
GAAGTGACAAGAGCTATATACTTGGAACTGGAATTCATCCTCTTTCTCTTTCTTTCCTTCCTTCCTTTCTTCTACGTGCACTGGTGTTTTGCCTGCATACATGTCTGTAATGAGGGTGTCAGGTACACTGGAATTGGAGTTACAAACAGTTGTAAGCTGCCATGTAGGGGCTGGGAATTGAATTTGGGTCCTCTCGAAGAACGATTAGTGTTCATAACCACTGAGCCATCTCTTCAGCCCCAGAAAAAAACAGAGCAAGAGCTTTGGCACACCTTTCTGCTGGACCGTTCAGACTACGGGAAGGAGTGTTCCACAGAACCCTGGTTAACCGGAAGACTGCTGCAGAGACGGGGAAAGTTCCAGGAAGTAACACAGTATCGCCTGCCTTGCTGTTTTCTATGCATGTGTCTCTCCCAAAGACCATGCACTAAGTGAAGTTTGAGGAAGCATCTGAGTGCTCCTGAGAGCCCAGGCCAGCAGCACATAGCAGTAGTTCAATTTTGCCATAACTAAACCAATAGATAAAATAAAGTACACAAAGACTCAATCCAACCCTTTTCATACTAATTCAGCAAAAAATCTCCAAACATCTGCAGATACCCAAGCCAAACAAAAACCACAACCTGACTCTTACCTCCAGCTGCCGAATTGCCGTTTCCCTCTCTTTAATAAGTTCCAGGTCTTGTTCAGTGATGGCTGCCTCAGCCTCCTGGCTCTGCATCTGGTTCCACTCCTCATGGCTACAGAGAGACAAGTACTCCAGTTGGTTCCTTCTCTCTAAGGTACGAGGAGACATAACTACATCTCTGCTGACAGCAGGACCTAGACAGACATTACCCAGGAGCCAACTCTTCTGCTAGCAATGCAAAATCCCTGAGGGCCATATTTCCTCTCCAGAGACAAGGATGCAATACAAAGAAAATAAAATTTCCGCAGAATTATGGAGGACAGGCCTCCTTGCCTTTTCCACTTAGGGGCATTTTTTGCAGTCTTGCTAGGACTTACTAGATGAGGAAAGTATCCAGGGGTTTAAACTCGAAGTGCACTGACCCAGCTCTCCAGGGCACGCCCAGAGCACAAGCTGCGTCCAGGGGCAGTTAAATGAATGGAGGAAAAGTGGAGAACAGCAGATTCCGCCAACAAACAGGGTTTCAGCAACTCACCTGTGAGGAGCACATCTGGCTCCTAGGAACTTCCTTGAGACTCTTAGGACAGACCCTACTTCATAGAAAACCAAACTAAAGGCTAATGGAAATGTTTGCAACTTGATTTTTTCAGGTACTTAAAATAAAATAAATTAAAAAAAATCATTACATGTATAGGCTGGGTGTAGTGGTACACAGAACTCAGGAGGCAGAGGCAGGCGGATCTCCTTGATTTAAGGGCCAGCCTGGTTTGCAAAGCAAGCTTCAGGCCAGTCAGGGTTACACAGTAACCTGGCCCCCAAAATCAGGGGGATTACATAGACTCACTATGTAGACCATAGTCTTGAACCCAGAGACCTGCCTGTCTTGACCTCCCCAGGGGCATGTGCCACCATGCCCAATACATTTGTTTTAATTTGTGTGCGCGCGCGTGCATGTACAAGCCAGTGGAGGTCAGGGGACAACCTCTAGGATTCAGTTCTTTCCTTCTACCAGGTGACATCCTTGGCAGCCTGTGCATTTGCCCACTGAGCCATCTTTCTAGCCCTTGTGCATTATTTTAACAATATGTATAAATCATACTTAACCTATATAATATATAAAGCCTGTTCTTCACCCACAATGTAGTGGGAGAGATTAATACATATGTGACAAGTCACTTAAGTTCCAAATTAACGGATATGGTCTACATAGTGAGTTCCTATATAATTCTTTTCCCTGTTTTTGGAGACAGATCACAATATAGCCCTGGCTAGCCTGAAGGTACCATGCCCAAGGAGGCCAGGAGAGGGCAAGAGTTCTCCTGGCACTGAAGGTGCAGGGAGTTGTGAGCCACCGTGTAGGTTCTAGGAATTGAACCCCAGTGTTCTGGAAGACAGCCATTGCTCTTAACTGCTCAGCTATCTCTGAAGCTCCAATATCCAGCTGTTTTTTACTTTACCTTTTTTTTGTCTGCATGTATGTATGTATGTATGTATGTATACCATGTGTGTACTAGGCTGGTAGCTAGAAGATAGCATTGGATCCCCTGGAACTGGACTACAGACAGTTGTGAGCCTCTATATGAGTACTGGGAACTAAACCCTGGTCCTCTGTAAAAGTAGTCAGTGTTCTTAACCACTGAGTCGTCTCTCTAACTCTATTTATTTACTCATTTACTTACTGGAGTGTCAAGCGCTGTAATGTAGGCTTTCCTCCAACTCTTTTGATCCTCCTGCCTCATCCCCAAAGTGCTGGGGTTATAGGAATGCATTACTGTGCCTGGCTCAACTCCCTAACTTTTTTTTTTTAAAAGATTTATTTATTTATTTATTCAGTATCCTGCCTGTAGGCCAGAAGAGGGTACCAGATCTCATTATAGGTGGTTGTGAG
>LOEQ01000140.1:324431-338557 GCA_001685075.1 Bramus lutescens | reverse complement strand
CTGAGTGCTGGGATTAAAGGAGTTGTGCACCATTATGTGCAGCTCTGATTTTTTAAAAAGTGAAAACAGTCACAAAGAGGCTGGAGAGAGATGGCTCAACTGTCAAGAGCACTGGTTGCTTGTGTTGAGGACCAGGTTTGACTCAGCACCTACATGGTAGCTCACAACCATCTGAAACTCCAGTTCCAAGTGATCCGAAGCTCTCTTCTGGCCTCTGTAGTTACTAGGCATTCACAAGGTGCATAAAATTACATGCAAGTGATAGCCCCATAAACATAAAAAAAAACGATAACAATAATAGGCACAAAGGTGTGGACTGGCAGTAACTACCCAGCAGGCTGGATGAATGATTCATTCATTTACCTGTCAAATGAGACGAGCTGCTCTTCTCTTTGCCTGTCTTCTGCCTAGAAAGCAGATGGCATTATCGCTGCTGTTATCCAAAACCATGCCAGACACACACAAAACACGAGGAGCCTTAGCTATAGGACCAAAGAGTGACATCCCTCCACTCTAACAGCATCTATAAGATGACACAGGACTCTGAAAAATCTGTCTTGAGTAGGAAATGGAGGCATGCAAGTGTGCCTCAGTGCAGACCCAAGGACAAAGCATTCTGCTCAGGACGAGGCTGGTAACTCTCATTTGGTGCAGAGTAAACAGGGCCAGTGGTTGGAAAGGGAAAACGCCTGGGGGAGACTCTGGGCTTGCAACGGCCTTCTCTTGGGAATGAACTCACAGAAAGACGAGATCCAGCTCTTGCTCTAGCGATACTTTCTTTCTCCTTCTCAGACACCCTTCTCTGCACGGCCTGAAAATTGTTCAAGGCCGACGAGAAGTCATTCATGAGACGCTCCTTCTGAAGCCTCTGCTGGCGCTGAAGAAATCAAGCAAGAAGTTGAAATTTCAAACAAACTTGGAATCACTTGGTTTTAATACCTATTAAAACACAATTATGAATCTAAGAGATTTCCAAGTATAAAAATTATTACAAAATAGGCTCTTCCTTAAGTTAGTAAACTTGCTTCTTCCTAAACCAAATCCCAGGTTAACCCTATGGACAGGGTCAAAGCACACGGATGAACCTGAGAACGAGGTGTCATTGATCTCGTAACTCAAAAGGAACTGTAGTTTGGAATACTTTTTGCCTGGAGAATCTAAATGCATTATAAAGGCCTTTGCGTTCAGACTGGACTAAAGGGGCTATTTTTTTTGAAACTCTACCCTTTATACTGAGTTACTAGCTTTCCTGGAAACCATCACTATTCTTTTACAGCTTTTCGTTTTGAGTTTCAGATTTTTCAAGAACTTAAAAACCACCTTACTGACCCTCAGGCGACCTTCACTAAGCTTACTCATATCTCTCAAAATGTACAAATAAAGAGGCCTGCGCTGGGCTTGAACTGGACAGGAAACAGTGTCCCAGTCTTCCCCCACGGTATAAGGACACAGAAAGCCGTGGCAGTGACATGGTGCTGGGGTTAAAGGTGTGCACCAGCGAGCCTGACTTAAATATTGTATTTTAAAAATAGCTTATTTTCCCACATCATAATGGTAGAAAATAGCAAAACTTTAAAAAAAAAAGGTAGTTTGGTTGGATCCAAAGTTGTATAAATAAGAGAAGCTAAGAATAGAAAAGCAGGAAAGGCTAACTAGCCGGTTCTAAATGTCAAACAAGTGCATTCAGGAGTCACCTCTAAGGAACAGAGCAATGGGAACTGAGCAGGGAACACAACCTATTAACTTGGAGAAATTAGACTGTGATGGCATGCCAGCTGGAATAGGAAGAAGTAAAAAGACTTACTGCAACAATTTAGGTTTAATGGGTAGGAGGATATAATGGCAGTAATTGGATCACAAAGAGAAATTTAAGAAACATTATGACTTAGTATCTAGAGATGGAGGAAGAGGGGTAAAATCAAGAATGACTCAGATTTCAAACCTGAGAAAGCGATGGCAACACTTGAAAGCAAGTTTAGGTGAGGATTTTTTTTTTCTTCTTTCTGGGATTTTAATCTTTGCATTAAAAACAGTATAACCAGCACGGTGGCCCACGCCTTTAATCCCAGCACTTGGGAGGCAGAGGCAGGTAAACCTCTGTCAGTGCAAGGCCAGTCTGGTCTACACAATGAGTTCCCCAGGACTACACAGAGAGACCAATAAACAAACAAATAAATAAAAACTCACTGGGTCAAACACAGGGCCTTATACATACCAAGCAACCACCCTACCACTAAGTTACCCTCATTGCCAAAATGCTATTTTTAAGATATATCATAAATACCTTCTTTACTATATATACTCTTTATAATTATGAACTTTATTATTACATACATTTTATGAATTTGTTTTCCTTCCACTGTCACCAGTTTTAAATCACTATAAATAAAGCTAAAGTGAGTCCCATTGTAATGGTAATTTATACTTGACTCTAAAACAGATATATCTTTCCCCCCTTTAGAATTTTTTCCCCTTAGGGATTAGATCAAAAGGCACATTGTTTTTTCTTCCTGTGCTGGGGACAGAACCAAAGACCGTGCACATGCCAGCTAAGCGCTCTACCACTGAGCTATTGCACCCAGTCCTTGCGTGTAAACTATTTCTATGATGATAGGTAGAGCCAATCAACTCATCTCCTAGGTTTGAATGAGGAATTCAGAAGACCACTATTACTACACTTTACAGGGAGGAAGCAAGAGGAGATGCCAAGGGTTGGAGATACAGCTCAGTGGTAGATCAGATATCTAGCATACGCAAAGCTCTGGATTCCATTCCCAGCACCACAAATAAGTTGGAGAGAACAGAAGAGGTATTGGCAACAGCAACTGGCAGTACAATCAAATACCTGAAGGCTTTGGAGCTAAATATTGGGGAACTATCTGGGCGCCACAGTTACAAAGGCAGCACTGAAGTCTGTAAGTGAGGCTCCTGAGGAAGAACGGATGGGGTGAAGAAATCAGAGTCAAAAGCAGAACTTTGGAGTGTACCAGCTTCGAGGATGAAACAGTGAAGAAGGGTGAAACTCATGTTGGGCACCATTAGAGTTGGGGGACAGAATTAAAGAGCATCATGGAAAAGCAGGTTTCAGAAGAGACAGGGCGAGTGAGAGGATCAGTGAAAACAAAAAAGCCAGGTGCCCTTAGAAGCCAGCAATGGGGAGGCAGAGATGAAGGACTGCCACAAATTCTAGAGCAAACGGGCTACATAGTGAAATACTGACTTGAAAGAAGGGAGCTCAAAAATCAAAAACAAAAACAAAACCAAACCAAAAACAAACCAGGAGCTGGCCATTGACAGTGGGATGTATGGGCTAACATATAGGGCACTGGGGAAAAGATGAGTGATGGGGCTGAGCCAGAGTAGATATGGAAAAGATAAAGAGAAGTCAGCACAACAGGAGAGAAATGGGTTGCATTTCACTGAGGAGAGCATGTTTGCAGCTCTATTTTGTATTCTTAATGATTCAGGCTAATGGAAGGGAATAACAGCATTCATAATCCAAAAATATATTTGTCTTTGGCTTTGGGATACATTAGTTGAAATTTTTTGGTAGCAGACCTAACTTTCTATTTATACTTTGCCTGGATTACTAATTAATTCTTAAGTACTTATAATACTCTGCCTGCACTAGGCCTTTAGACTCCTTTTGCATTACTATGAAAGTGATCAGCACTGGCAAATGTGTACTTCTTCAATGCTCAGCTGGAGAAGGAAAGGGATGATTTGGAAGCAAGCTGGAGAAGCTGGAAGGAAGGGAGACAGGCCCATCACTGAAATATAAGCATAAGTAAACAGATGACCAGAGGACATCTGTGTGATATTTTCATTGTGTTCTGACTAATAAAGCTTTCTTGGAGTCAGAGGGCAGAGCCAGCCACTAGTTAACCATAGAGGTTTGGAGGACTGAAGGTATATAGCATATAGGAAGGGGTAAGGCGGGGCTGAGATCTGAGCCTTTTTGGATGGAGGAACTGAAAAAGTAGAAGCAACTGTGGCTGCTCCCCTGCTTCTCTAATCTTTCAAGTTTTTACCCCAATTTCTGACTCCTGATTTTTTATTGATAAGATTAATTAGATTTACGCTTCAGACATTCATTAGGATGTGCCAGTAATGCTGGGGATCAAACCCAAAGCACAGGCCCTGTATGCAAGCACTCAACTACAGAACATCTCCAGACAGAAAAGAGAATTCTTCCCTGAGCATTCCTTTATCCTGAGACCTATGGGTGATGTTTGGTAAGATACAGAAGTGACTACAAACTATGAAAGATGTTTAATTAGAAATATAGATAGGAGGCACAAAACAAACTAAGGACCCTGCAAGCATAGCTGATACCAAACCCCAGGGAGATGCAAATACTGAGATTCTTCTTTGACAAAATACCTTGTAATATGTTATCAATAACAGCAGTAGCCACCACACACTAAGGACATGCTGAATGCCAGGCACTCTGCTACACCTCGTACATACATTATTGCCACAAGAGTCATGCTGCCTCTCTGTACAGGTAGCATAGTAACTTTAATGGTCATTGTTACACAACCTATAATTACTTGGGAAAAGAGTCTCAATGAGGGATTGTTTGCATTGGGTTGGCTGTCAGCATGTCTATGGGAGACTGCCTTAATTAAATCGATTAGTGCAGGAGGATCCAGCTCACTGTAGGCAGCACCATTCCCTAGGCAGGAGATCATGAACCGTAGTTGAGCGCAGCATGCGGAAAAGGACAAGCACGCATGCACTCATTTCTCTCTCCTTTGACCGTGGATGAGATGTGGCTAGCTGTTTCAGGCTACCTTGATTTTCCCATAATAATAGACTGTAAGCTGGAATTGTGAACTTAAAAAAAAAAGGCCTCCTCTAGGCTGCTTTTTGTTGTAGTATTTTATCACGGCAACAGAAAAGAAACTACGGCATGTGGTAAGGAAATCATGGTTCAAAACAAAAGCCTCCTAGCTTTTGTTCCACACACTACTACTCTATCAGAGCAAAGTCCTTTTTTATCAACAAACAAAACAGAAAATACCAACCTGCTCTGATGCAGACAAGGGTAGGGGCAAGGACCCTAATTCCTTCAGCAACTCATTTGTCTCCTTGGCGAGCTGATTTGTGGAGTGCTGCAACTGTTGCCTGAGAGAGAAGAGACAGGAGTCAGGGCGCCATGGCTTCCTGAGAGCTCTCGTCTACTACTATTCCTTTGCGCTCAGGGGCTCCCAGTGCAAGGAGCAAAAGGCCATTCAAACAGGCACTTCAATGCCTGTGCTCACAAACCCACTTCAAGGCCTTCCCCATTACTGAAGCAGTTCCACTGAGCAGAAAGATGCTCAATGATACCTGCTGGAGGAAGCACAGATAAGGAATCTCAGCATTTGAGAAGAAAAGTGTGACAGGATTCTGATACAAACATAGGAGTAATCACTACCTACACCCAAACCTAACGGCTTTAACACACTGACCTAACTTAAAATCCCCACTGATTTCCCAGGAGCTCTGTGCGGTCAGGACCTACACAGTCCATGGACTAGGGCAACTGGTTAGATGAAATATGTACTGAAAGAATAGCTCCTATATACCTAGAAAAAAAATCCCAAAGATCTATTTCCAAGCTCTTGCTTAAAAGCTGATTCTTTTGCAGATTTATCCTTAGATTCCCTCCCTTTGTTATGCCTGACTTTCTAGCTCTTCCCTCCAAAACATAGCCCTATGCCATTTAGAGCACTTGCCTCTTGTGCAAGATACTGGGCTCAATCTCTAGCACCATAAAAAGTAACAACCAAAAACCACCCAGAGAGAAGCTGGGTGCTGGGCACAGTGGCCTTCACCACTAGTCCCAGCTCCTCTGAGGCAGATATAGGAGGAACATTTGAGTCCAACAGTTTGAGGCCAGCCTCTGCAACATAGTGGGATGGGTGGATGGAAGGAAGGGAAAAGAAATTCAAGAGGAAAGAACATGAAATGTAAAAGTGATACTATAGAAATAAAACATAGATAAATAAAAAGTTCTTCACATCATCTGGCCATTCCTATGAAGGTTTTAAGAGGTGACAGAGAAGCCACATGCTATAGTCTAAACTCATGTTGAAATCCTAGCCCCCAAGTGATGTTATTAGGAGGTAGGACTAGAAAGGGATGAGCTTGTATGGGCCTTTGGTGAACGGATTAATGCCTCCTATGAGGCACCAGAGAACTGCCGGCTTTACCGCTTCCACCAAGTGAGGACATAATGAGAAAGCATCAGTTACCTAGTATGGGGCGAACTCATTTAATCCCAGCATTCAGGTGGCAGAGGCAGGTACCTCTCCAGGACACTAGCCTGATCTACACAGCAAGTTCCGGGGCAGCTGGGGCTAATAGTGAGAGCATTTCAAAAGGATAACAAAAACTAAATGTTATTTGTGAAAAAGAGGGCCCTCATTAGACACTGTATCTGCCAGAGTCTTGATCTTCAACCCCTCAGCCTGGAGAACTATGAGAGAAACAAATTTTGCTTGTTTATGAACTATTTAGTCTATGATCTATTGCTTAGCAGCCTTAATGACTAGGCCAGCACACTGTCTTTTTCACTGCAAGCAGACATCTAGGATTAAAAAACAAGAGAGACAACAGAAGGAGTCCATCAGAAGCCAGACCATCCCAGAAACACTAGCATGTGCAGACAGGTCACCTCTCCCTAGAATAGCATCCTGTGATAGCAGCCACTCACTCTCTCACTTCACAACGTTAAGAGGAAACAAACAAGAGAATCTGGCGGTGCGCTCCTTTAATCCCAGCACTAAGGAGGCAAAGGGAGGCGAGTCTGAGATCTTGTCTTGGGGGGAGTGTGAGGGGCATGTATGCATCTGTGTGTGTCTGTGTGTGTTTGTGTGTGTGTATATACCTGTACCCAATTGCACATATATACATATACATACACACGTGTACATGCACACACACATACACACACACATATATACAAGAATACCAGAATTTTTAAAAAATGACATTTGTTTATTGTGTGTGTGCATGTGTGCATGTGCATGTGTGTACAGGTGTGACAAGATGCATGTGGGACATGCTGGCATTAGAAAACAACTTTCCAGAGTTAAAGAGTTCTCCTTCCACTATGTAAGTTACAACAATCAAACTCAGATCCCCGGCTTGATGGCAAGCTCTTTTCTTTACTTGCTGAACCATCCTGTTGGCCCTAAAGAATAAAAGTTTTACTTTATTATTTTATGCATATGGGTGACTTGCCTGCATGTATACCTCTGTACTACATGCAAGCAGTGCCCACAGAGGCCAGAAAAGAGAGCTGGATCCTGTGGAAATGAAGCTATAGACAGTTGTGAGCCACAGTGTCAATGCTGGGAATTGAACCCATGTCCTCTGGAAGAGCAGCCAGTGCTCTTAACCACGGAGCCATCTCTCCAGCCCCAAGACTAGAAGCAAACATAAAGTCAAGAAAAATACAATTTAAAAAAAAATCAGTTTTCCCACAAGACCATTTCTTTTCTCTTGCATGGTTCCTAGTCATCACCAAGAATAAACTTTTTTCATTTAGAGCTGGAAATCACCTAGACTAAATCGTCAGGAGTCTTGTGTCAACAAGAGGGTCATCAGCACAGGGACACGATATGGCTCCTTGAAACAACTGAAGAATGGATGAGTTCCTTCTTTAACTCCCTAAATTACTCTGCAAACCTGACTAAGGTAAGAAAAGACACAGTTCAAGGCAGGAGAAATCTGGATCCATTAATGCACTTTGCTCCCCTCTTCCAGATTCAGCTATTACCACCTGACCCACTGCCTCCTGTTCTGACCTCACAGACCTGAAGTGGGCAGACACTATGTCCTAAAAAGCCTGCACAAAACTCAGGCTTGTTGGGAAGCTACTCACAAATTTTCCTGGAGCTTGCTTGAGTCTTGCTTAGTTCCAAGTTGGCTCATCAAATTCTTTATCTGAGCAGCTAGAAAGAAGGGAGGAAATTTATTTTAAAAAATAAACACATTCATCATGAGCATCCTACTTCTCAGAGCACTGGTTGCCCCATAGTCCACACGCATGCAACTAACAGGAACCAGGCTAAGACCAGAATCTTGACAGACACGATCCTCCACAGTGCTTCCAGGAGCACCCTTCTCCTCCCGAGTATGACACTCAGCAGAGGTGGTCTGGTTTGTTGTCTCCAAAGAACTGACCGATTCTTCTCAATGTCCCATGACACTAAATGTTCAACCCCCTCAGGACTGGGAAAGCAGTGGATTGGAAGTGCATGTACCCAAAGCCCGGGGTTCCATCCCAGTAGCACAAGAAAGGGAAGGAAACGCTCACTACCTCTGAAAGAGCCTCAGAGCTACAGCAATCTGCGACGTCTTCTGACTTTTTTTTTTTTTTNGAGACAGTCTCAACCTGCAGCCTAGGCTGGCAGCAAGCTTTCTATCTTCCTGCCTTAACAGCCTATGAGTCAGACTCCTGATGATTTTGTCTACTTGGATTTCCAACCATAAATAAAGAAAAATGATTTGCAGTGATCCAAAGGGATCATGAGGGAGAGAATACATGGTCTGGTGGGAAGACTCCTGATTTTTTTTTTCAAAAATCACATTTTTCTTGATATTCCAAGTGTGAGTCACTACAGCAGCTTGCAACAAGCAATTTTGATCCATGGGGCTGGGGATGCAGTTTACTTGGTAGAGAGCTTGTCTAGCTTGTATGAAGTCCTGGGTTCAATCCTCAGCACCACATTAAAAAAAAAACAAGCCAAGAGTGGTGCATGACTTTAAGTTCAGAGGTACCCAAGGGTATGTACGAAGTTCAAAGCCAGTCTGAAATATATCAGATCTTGTCTCAAAAACAACAATGAAAATGTATATAACAATACAAACTAGCTTTTAAAAAAAACAGAAAATGTTTTTAAGAAAGACAATGAACATTTATTTTAGCAGCAGGTGAACACTTATTAAGTTCTTCTACTGTCAAATACTTGATTAAGTTGTGTACACACCCTCTAACTTCTATAGCAATTGTCTGAAATAGATATACTAGGCAGGCAATACACATATCTTATCTATGCACACACAGTAAGTGACACAGTAAATTATTCAATCCCAGGCACATAGACTCCAATGGAGAGCATTCTTTCCTAGATGGCATCACAGTCAAATACACAGTTTTGTTCAGCCCCTTCCTTTTCCTAGGTACCTGGTAACCTGGGAATGCTGTTTTAATCCTCCACATCCAATCTCCTGGCCTGGCCCAGGAAAGGGTCTAGGCCTAGCAAGAGGGCCCGTGTCAGTACTGGTCTGCAGAAACCTTACTGTTCCTGTCCCTCACTAGTCTCTGCAAGAGACAGAGCCCTTGATTTCTTCTTGCCTTGCTTTCTATTTTCTTTCTTTGGTTGTCAGGGAAGGTCGGGGAAGATTTACTAAGTTGGAGAATAGTTGAATGTTGTGTGTGTATGTGTAGTGTATGTGTGTATGTGTGTGTGTGTGTGTGTGTGTGTGTCTCCTTGGGAACTCAGGACCTTGCACATGCTAACTCACGCTATCTAAAGAACAGAACTTATTGACTACTTTTGTTGGTTCAAGTGAAGTAGTGTTTACAGCTAATTTTGTTTGGTTGTTTTGGTTTTTCAAGACAGGGTTTCTCTGGTAGCTCTGGCTATCCTGGAATTCACTCTGTAGACCAGGCTGCCTTGAACTTGAGATTCGCCTGCCTCTGCCTCGAACTTGAGATTCACCTGCCTCTGCCTCCTAAATGCCGGGATTAAAGGCATGCACCACCATGTCAGCTGTGTTTACAATTGATTGATCACAGACACCTGGGATGGAACTTTCACAGATAAACAGAAATGGGTTAATTTAAAATATAAGAATCATCCAGAAATATGCTTAAGCTATTGGCCTAACAGTATTGCAAATAATATGGTTTCTGAGTGATTATTTCAGGTCCGGGCGGCTGGGAAGGAACGAGCACCTTCCACCAACTGACGCTCAAAAGTAGACTACCACTGATTTGTTCATCCAGAGGACAGCACCTACTCCACACTGTCCTAGACCCCAGGTGGCACTTACTTCAGGAAGTTTAAGTTCTCAAGGGTGGATAATAAACACACACCAGGAGGTGAGATTCCTACCAAAACAAATTCAAGTGAAGGGGAAGGAGTAGGCAAAGGGAAGTCACTCACACCTGCTGGCCAGATAAGGAGACAATGACCACAGATCTAAAGAAAATGCCAGAGGAAGTAAGGCCCCTGAGCATTCCAGGCAAAGAGAGTAATTATATAGGGCAAAGTCCTCAAAACAAGAGCCAGTGGTGTGGTATGGCCAGAGCTGAGTGAGCAAGAGATAAAAGTGGTAGTGGGAAAGCCAGGTTCTGGAGGACCTTGTGCAATTATAATGAGATTTTAATTAAATGGCAAGCCCCTGATGGGTTATAAACAGCATGCCAGTAACTAGAATTCAAATGCAGGGCTGGTTCCGATGGCTGTATGCTTTGAGTCACACAGAGTGGCTCTCAAAGAGCTGACTCCTAAAGGAAATAGAATGCAGTCACACAGGATTGGTCTGGATTTTCTGGGGTTCCACTTTGCCCTACCCTGCTTATCTGACAGTGCCCTAACCTAACTCCAGATAGGCTGGTGTCCTTGCTCTAACCTGCTCCCTTCCCTAGTGCCCTCCCATTTCTGGGACTATGGCTCTGTACTCACTGGAGACCAGCAGAGTACCAGGCACTCGGTGGGTACAAGGATACCGGCTGAGTTGGTCACTTCCCTTCAACTTTATGGCATTCAGATTAAGGCGGAAGATGTGAATTAAAGTAAATCAGGACTAAGGCGACTTAGCCATTAACTAGATGTGCAGAATTTGGCATGCTGCTTTGTTCTGCTGGGCCCCTTTCTCACCGCTTCAGATTATATCCAGATTTAACTAATTTTTATTAAATACTTACTATGTGTGTAGAGTTTCACTTTTTCTCATTAAATCTTGTAGTTTGCTCTACTTAGCTAAGACTGGCGTCCATACATAATTAAGGACAACCTTGAACTTCTGAGCTTCCTGCCTACATGGCTGGAGTGCTGGGGTCCTTACAAGCATGGGCTACCATGCCCAAGTTTTTGTGTTGCCAGAGATTAAACCTGAGGATCTGCGCATGTGGGGCAAGTACTGTGCCAGCTGAGTTACACCCTCAACCCTCCCATTAGACATTGCTACTATTGACGACTAAATGATCTCCAAAGTCAGCAACAGTGAAACAGCTTTAGTCCTAGAAGGATGGTGGGTAACCATGGAGTTTTTCTGCAACTCAAATATGTGGCTCAGAGATGGTCTACCTGTGCTTTGCTTATTCGAGACAGAGTTTCTCTGGGTAACCTTGGCTGTCCTAGAGCTCACTCTGTAGACCAGGTTAGCCTTGAACTCCAAGATCCACCTGTCTCTGCCTTCCAAGTGCTGGGATTAATGGTGTGTGAGACCACCCAGCCCTGTGACTTTCTCAATCTTGTCAAATGCAAGGTACAAGCTGAGCATATTGGCACAAACTTAATCTCAGGAGGCAGAGGCAGGCAGACCTCTGTGTGGTCAAGGTGAGCCTGGTCTACAGAGTGAGTTCCAGGCCAGCCAGGGTCACACAATCAAGACTCCATCTCAGAAGAACAAATAAGTAAATAAAACTAAACAAAAAGTGGAGCAGCTGAGCACGGGGCACACACTTGTGCTGTCAGCCAGCACTCAGAGGGTGGGGAGGGGCTGAACCTCAAGGCCAACTTGGACTACAGAGTGAGATTCTGTTTAGAAAGCAACTTGATGCCGGACAGAGGTGCTGTACACCCTTAATAAAGCAAACTGATGCCAGGCAGAAGTGCCGCACACCCTTAATCCTAGCACTCAGGAGGCAGAGGCAGACAGATCTCTGAGTTCAAGACCAGTCTCATCTACAAGGCAGTTCCAGAACAGCTAGGGCTACATAGAGAAACCTGTCTTGGAGTGGGGGGAGGGGTAAACTGAGAATATCTAAAAGTGTATCAAAGTATGTAACTAGGTTTTCATTACCTATCAAAACATTAAATACTTTTAAGGACGCTGTGGAGATTTCATAGATTTCAATAACTAGTTGTTTTCTGTGTACTTTCAGATGACATAGAACTTTTTTTCCCATCTAGACTTTTCTGATTTCCTTTGTTGAAATCATCTGGACTTCTGAGTTAAGAAGTTTGGGGAAGCAGGGCTGGGAACTTGGGAGTCACTTACTTAGTAAGCACCAGAATGAATGTAAACCTTTGTTGGCTCTGTCTACATTTCTGAACACTAAGATGTCTTCCTACAAGTTTCCATCCAGGCACATCAGATGTCCTAAAATCCAAACCATGATGGTGACAGGGTCTTCCACTTACCAGACCAGGAAGAGTTGTTCTTGCAGACTGCCCTCTGTAAGCACAGCATGAGGAACTGTGACTAATGACTAGTGACCACTGGTCCACACAGTTGACACCCAAGAGCTGCAGCCCTCCCAAAACTTAAAGCACAAAACAGGAATGTTTACACATACATTTATTTTCATTTGAGTGTGCTTAAAATATCAAAATGATACATTTTGAAAGTATTTTTAATCAAAATGAGTTCAATCTAAAAGGACCCTTTGTCCACTTGGTTAACATGAACAATCCTTTTCTTTGAAAACTTTAAAAATTTTTTTATGTAAATGGGTATTTCGCCTGCATGTATGCCTGAGGATGCCAGAAGAGGGCATCAGTCTCCTGGAACTGAAGTCCAGGGTCAGCCACCATGTGAGCTGTGGGAATTGAACCCACGTCCTCTAGAAGGGCAGCAAGTGCTCTTAACCCCTGAGCTAACTCTCGAGACATGAGCACTCCATAGAACTCTAGCAAATAAAAGTTTTGTTTTGGGGAGAGGTGGGGTGAGCAGAATGGTGTGGGAGTGTGTGGGTCAGAGGACAACCTTGGGTGTCATTCCTCAGGGGCCACAAACCTTGGCTGGCCCTTTTCTCAAAGGCTCCATCTGCCTAGGTCTCCCTGGCACTTGAAGTAGCACATCTGGGTTCTGGAGAGCAAACAGAGACCCTGAAATAAGCTAGCTCTTTACCCCTCTGTGACATGTTACTTCTAGGAATGCGGTTCAGTGGTCGAATGCTTACCTGCCATGCACTTGTATAGCCTTGAGCTCAGTCCCCAGCACATGAAGTAGGTAGACATTTATAACATTTATAATATGATTTTGCATGTGTAGACTGGCTGGGAGTGAGCCAAGGATCTTATTGGCTAGGCATTTGCTCTATTACTGAGCTACACGCCCAACCCTTGTTAAAATACTATGAATAAGGGTTGGATTGATGGCTCAGTAGGATATAGCATTTGCTGCTCTTCAGAGGACTCAGGCTTAGTTCTCAGCACCTACATGGAAGCTCACAACTGTCTATAACTCCAGTTATAGGCACCCAGTACCCTGCCCTTCTTGGTCTCTTTAGGCACCAGGCATGCTCATAGCACACACACATACAGACAAATGCTCATACACGTAAAATAAATAAAAAATACTTTAAAGACAATTAGTACCTCCTATGAAATGTTACCTAATACTAGATACTATGTTTATGCCAAATGTAAAGGCAAACCCTTCTGTTTTGTGTAAACATTTTATAATTTTATAACAACGCCCAGGTCTAGCATGGTAACACAAGTCTGTCATCCCAACACTTGGGACATAAAGCAGAAGGATCAGTTAAAGGTCAATCTCAGATATCTATATAGTTTTTGGGGAAAAAGAAACCACTAGACCTTAAACTCTCCTATCTCTGACTTCTCATTTTTAAAAGTGTGCCCTGGCAAAAATTCTTTAAGAAAAAAACAAAGAATATGAAGTAAATCAATTTATTGTATATTATTGCTAATATCAACACCAAGAATTAGTCTAATTTGAATACTCCTGATGTATTTTTTTTAGCAGATATCAGCAGAATCTAAATGTCCCCATGAACCACAATCCAAATCTATTTAATCATATTGAAAGCAACTTCCCATCACACAGATGGGACAAAATTCTTCTTATTTGAGACAATCTAATGTTCTAAATCAATATACTAAAAAATATTCAGCTGTTAAAGACTAGGCTCACAACCAAAAAAAAAAAAA
>LOEQ01000140.1:304379-315591 GCA_001685075.1 Bramus lutescens | reverse complement strand
AATGCTGTAACAAGGTCCTGAATAAACCGCTGACAAGAAGAGCTCCGGTGTCGCGTCATTCCTCGCTGGACGAGGGTGGGGCGCGACACCAGAGTCCACTGACAGCTTGCAAGAATTTTCTATTTGCATAAAAGTGTGTGAGATTACCTCAACCCTTACTTCCTACTCTGTTCTGTTCTGAGAACCCAAGCTCAAATACGGGAGAATTAAGCAATCCTGAGATTCAGATCTGTAGCCAATCAGTGGCTCTTACGGGTTTCAAGCTATTTTTCTTTCTCCCTCCACTCATAATCTAAGCAATAAGGCAATAATATTTGTTGGGCACACACTGTGCGTGAGTCCTCACTTTAGGGCCCTGATTCATAAACACTTTACAGCAAGGAAGCACCCCCGTTTTTATCTTTAAAGTAGATTTTAAAAATTAATTTTTATTTTATGTACATTGGTGCTTTGCCTGCATGTATATCTGAGTGAGGGTGTTGGGTCCCCTATAAATGGAGTTATAGACAGCAGTAAGCCACCATGTGGATGCTGGAAATTGAACTCGGGTCCTCTGGAAGGGCAGTCAGTACCCCCAACGGCTGAGCCATCTCTCTAGCCCATGAAGTAGATTTTTTTTAATGCAACAAAAGTTAACACAGAAAAGTAAGTAAGCATTATTTTCCCTTTTACAGGTGAGAAAAATTAGGACATAGAATATTGATCACTTTTAGGTTTGATTGGAAACCCAAACACTAAGATAACCCTCTCACTACTTCCCTAAACCCATTCCCAGGGGAGATGGCTCAGCAAGCAAAGGCACATGCTGGCAAGCCTGAAGACCTGAGTTCAAGCTCAAGGATCCCCATAGTAGAAGGAGACAGCCGGCAAATTGTCCTCTGACCTCCTGTACCTATTGTGGCAAGCAACACACACACACACAATTAGTTTCTAAATGTTTTTAAAAAACTCATTTCCCAGGGCTGGAGGGATGGCTCAGAGGTTAAGAGCACTGGCTGCTCTTCCAGAGGAAATGAAAATGAAATTTATGCCCTGGCAATGCGGAAGCATGCGTGGAGAGCCCGTTTATGGCAGTTCTGTTGAACCTGTCCATATCGGGTTTCATGGTCTAAGTTGATGAGGACAGCTGAACCAGGTCACTTCCTCAAGAGGGCACCAGATCTCATTAATTACAGATGATCGTGAGTCACTGTGTGGTTGCTGGAAATTGAACTCAGAACGTTTGGAAAAGCAGGCTGAGCTGTCTCTCCAGGACTTGAGTTCATTTCCCAGCACCCAGATGGTGTGGCTCACAAACATCTATAATGAGATCTGGTGCCCTCCATGCCAGCGGCACATTGTATACATAATAAATAAATTTTAAAAAATCTAATCCTATTTTACAAAATTCATTATCTGTCGAAGTTCCTTCCAAAGAGTCTGCTTGTTTCTATCAAACATGTAGTCTTGGCTGGCCTGGAACTCCTGATGTAGGCCAGGCTGTCCCCAGACTCAAAGATCTCTACCTGCCACTGCCTCCTAGATCCCAAACAAGAATTTCTTAGCTAATTCCTGAAAATTTGAGCACTCTGGAATCTAGCTGCAAAATGACTTCACAGAACGTTGCATTTTGTGGGCATGTGGCAAAAGGGAAAACATGGACAGGACAGGACGTTGCACCGGAGGGATACTGATGGTCATGAAATGAGCTGTGGTTGCCTGCATCCTACACCCCACCAACCCCAGCCTGCTTCAGTCTCTCAGAAATGAGAAGAGAGGAAGCAGCTTGTAAGTAGCAGCGGGGATTCCACATGTGTGAATGAGCCTGTGTCCACCTCTAGGGATTTTAAAATTAATTTATTTAACCTTTATGTACATTGGCGTGGCAGTGTCAGATCCCCTGGAACTGGAGTTATAGACAGTTGTGAGCTTCCATGTGGGTGCTGGGAATTGAGCCTGGGTCCTCTGGAAGAGCAACCCGTGCTCTTAACCACTGAGCCATCTTTCCAATCCCTGCCTTTAGAGGTTTTAAAGCAAAGCTATCTCTATTTTTGGTTGGAACTCATTTATGACAATATTTTCCCTTGTATTGAAAGGGACAGATTAGGGTTGTGGATGTTAATTCAATGGTAGAGCACTCACCTAGCATGTACAAGACCTTGTGTTTGCTGGGCACAGAAGAACACACCTATAATGCCAGCCTTTGGGAGGCTGAGAGTTCTAGGCCAGACAGGACTGCATAGCAAGATGCTGTCTTTTTTTTTTCTTAAAGAAGAAAAAGGGGGGGCAAGGGGCTGAAGGAAATATAGTTGGAAGGAAGGAAGGAATGAAGGAAAGAAAGAAAGGAAGGAAGGGAGAGAGAGAAGGAAAGACCCTGAGTTCCATGACTAGCATCACAGAAATAAATCTGGCATGGTGGTACATGCCAGGCATTCCACCACATGGAGGGTAAGGCAGGAAGATTAGGAGTTCAAAGTCATCCTCAGTAACACAGTAAGTTAGAAGCCAGGTTGGGCTACATGAGACCCTGTCTCAAAAACAAACAGACTTGTCATGTTAAACAAATATTCTTCCACTGAAATATATATCCAGCCCTGTTCCAAGTCTATCCATCCTACCTGCCAGTTCCCAAATCATGACACAGAGACGTGTTACTAGTTATGACAGCTCAGCCAATATCTTAGGCTTGTTTCTAACTAGCTCTTATAACTTAACCCATTTCTGTTACTTTCTGCCTCTATCTTTATTACCTCATCCCTATAGTGCCCATCCTGCTCATGCTATGTCTCATGGCATCTCCACCTTCTTCTTCCTAGTGTCCTCTCTGCCCCCCAAATCCTGTCTAGTTGTTTAGCTTTTTATTAAACCAGTCACAGTGCCTGCCTCAGTTTCTTGAGTGTTCTTGTTCTGGCTAGTTCGGGAATATTATTTTCAGATGTGTGACTTTTGTTCCTGCTGCATTTGACCCTGTGAAGCTGTGTTACAATGCCTGTCTAAAACACCTGATCACCCTAATAAAGAGCTGAACGGCCAATAGCAAGGCAGAAGCAAGGAAAGGCAGGGCTGGTGGGCAGAGAGGATAAATAGAAGGAGAGACCAAGAGAACAAGGAGCAAGGAGAGAAGGAGAGGAGGACACCAGGGCCAACCACACAGCTACACAGCAAGTCATGGAGTAAGAAGTAAAGAAAGGTATACAGAAATAGAGAAAGATAAAAGCCTAGAGGCAAAAGGTAGTCAGGATAACTTAATATAAGAAAGCCAAGCTAAGGCCAAGCATTCATAACTAGGAATAAGGCTCTCTGTGTGATTTATTTGGGGGCTGGGTGGAGGACCCCCCAAAAGGAAAAAAAGTAAAACATCACTCAAAACTAGTTGTTAAAATTCTAATAAAATCTGGATATGGTGACATGTGCCTTTAATCTCCCAGCACTTGGGAGGCAGAGGCAGGTAGATCTCTATGGGTTCAAGGCCAAGGCAAACTGGGTTACATAGCAAGTTTTGGGCCATCCAGGAATATACAGTGAGACCCTTTCTCAAAAAAACAAAACCAAACAAAACATTGTAAGGACTCACTGGGTGGGAGCCCTTGCACTGTGAGGATGAAAACCTGAGTTTGAATACCAGTAGCACCTAAGTAAAAAGCTGAACACAGTAGCTGGAGAGATGGCCTAGCAGTCAAGAGTGAGGTCCTTGCAGATAGCTTGGATTCGGTTGGTTCCCCAGCACCTGTTTGGTAGTTCATAACCATCCGTAACTCTAGTTTCAGAAGGTCTGATGCCCTCTTCAGGTACTAGTCACACACATAGTACACATACGTACATGGAGGCAAAACCCTCATGTACATAAAATAAATAAGTCTTAAAAAAAAAAAGGAAAGAAAAAAATACCTAGCTGGGCGGTGATGGCATGTGCTTCTAATCCCAGCACTCTGGAGGCAGAGGCAGGTGGTCTCTATAAGTTTGAGGCCAGCCGGGTCTACAGAGCAAGTTCCAGGACAGTCAAGGCTACACAAAGAAACCTTGTCTCAAAAGAAAAAAAAAGGAAGAAAGAAAAGAAAAAGAAAGAAAAAGCTGGACATAGCTGTACATGCCTGTAACCAGTCATTGAGGAGCAGATACATATGGGTCCCCAGAATTCACTACTCAGCCAGCCTAGGCAAAGAGGAGAGATTCCACTTCAGTGAGAGAGCCTGTCTCAAGGCATTAGCGCAGAGAACAAGAGAAGAAATTCTACATCCTCTGAATGTGCACATTCACGCTCAGGCACCTGTATATTTATGTGCACGCACCATTCACACACACAGCACAACACAAAGAAAAACATCTAATAGTCCTTATGATTCATAGTTTTATGTCAAAATCTATGATTTATTGCACAGCTTTAATACATTAGAGATTCCTAACATAAGGCACTGAAATGTATCAGTTTGTATGCATTAATAATGAACTCAAAGTCACCAATAAGACTGATGTCACATTAAGGACAGAACTGAAACATGTCCTTCCCCTTGTATCATTTAACCTAGAGCAAGCTGAGGCTGAATTCTCTACTTTGCTCTCCGTGTCTTCCATTGTCACAAAAGCCTTCCGCTCTGTATTTACCGGATAGCACAGAGAGCAGGGGGCAAGGAATGAGGAACACCTTACAGAAATCTTTAACAGGGTTTTACAAGGGATTAAGTCCCTGACTCCAGCTGACCCCAACTGACCAGATGACAAACACTATCAAGCACTGTCAATGCCGCTTCCGTCGCTCATGGTAGATAGTCATTTTCTAAGGCCACTTTCAGCCTATTTTTAATTTCCAGCTGCTGATTATCATAACACACATGCATTCCTCTAGGCCAGGGGCATGGGGGAGTACGTAATTTAGGACTGTAGCTATGCATTAGCTTAGGTTGTAAAAGATGATTAAATGGAAAATCCACAACAAACAAGGTTGGTTCTTTGTTCTCTTAGGGAGAGGTTAAACAAATAGGCTGAAAACACCCAGGCTAGCAAATCTTTTTTAAATTATTTTCATTGTTTTTTTTTTTTTGAGACAGATTCTCATTATGTAGGCCTGGATGTCTTGGAACTCACTATGTAGACCAGGATGGTCTGAAACTCACAGAGATCCACCTACCTCTGCCTCCCAAGTGCTGTTGTGATGGGAGAAAAAAAAAAACAACTCCATTTTATGCTAGGCATCCACCTAGGTAACCATTAGCCACTTACCTCTAACTCCAGTCCCTGGAAAATAAGTTCCCAGTAACCCTGACTCCATGACCCAACCCACCTACCCAGAAATGTACAGCCACGACCATCTCCTTGTCCTGTTTTCACTAACTGCTTTTTGGCTTCTGTAACATTCAGGCTTACGCAGGCATTCAGGTTGCCTTGACTACCTAATCTTGGCAGAGCTAAATAGCTCTTGGCTTGTTTGTGCAGATTCGCAAGGTCTACTTGGGGTTTTCCCCTTTCAAAAGTCTTCCCTCACCCCCTTTGCACAGCAATCTCAAGTCTGCCTCAGAAACTGTGGTTCTGCTAGCAATAATCAATAAATATTTGAATTATAATTGGATTGAGTCTATGGTCTTTTCCCAGGGGTCAGGAATTCCAAAACACTAGGATCCAAGGTATGTATGTACTACTGCGACCAGCAACACTGTTAAAAGTTTTTGGTTGTCTTTGTTGTTGTTATTTTTTTTATCATACATTCTTTTTTTAAGATTTATTTATTTATTATACATACAACATTCCTTCTATGTGTGCCTACAGGCCAGAAGAGGGCGCCAGATCTCATTACAGATGGCCGTGAGCCACCATGTGGTTGCTGGGAATTGAACTCAGGACCTCTGGAAGAGCAGCCAGTGCTCTTAACCACTGAGCCATCTCCCCAGCCCTATTTTTGGCTTTTTGAGACAGAATTTCTTCCCAACCACCCCACTCCACCTCACCCCCACCCTGAGACAGGGTTTCTCTGTGAAATAGTCCTGGCTATCCTGGAACTCACACTGTAGACCAGGCTGACCTCAAACTCAAGAATCCCTGTGCTTCTGCCTCCCAATTGCTGGAATTAAAGACTTGCGCCACCACCATCCATACATTCTTTTTTTTTTTTAACAAGCAGACTTTTTTTTAAAGATTTATTTATTTTATGTATATAGGTGTTCTATCTGTATGTATGACTTTATGCCTGAAGAAGAGGGCATCAGATTCCTCTACAGATGGTTGTGATCCACTATGTGGTTGCTGGGAATTGAACTCAGGTCGTCCGGAAGAGCAGCCAGTGCTCTTAACCACTGAGCCATCTCTCCAGCCCCCATCCATGCATTCTTTATGTAGCCTTGGCTCTACTGGAACTCACTCTGTAGACCAGGCTCGTGTCAAACTCAGAAATCCGCCTGCCTCGGCCTCCCGAGTGCTGGGAATAAAGGAGTGTACCACCACCGCCTGGTTACTCTTAAATCGTGGTGTGTTTTAACTTTGTTGGTGTGGTCTAGTGAAATTTCCAGTCTCTTAACATGAAAGAAATATTTTCATCATAATGCATTGCTACAGAAAATTTTAGTAAGTTTCATTTTCATGTGTATGGATAGTGTGCATATGTGTGTACGCATGGTTGCAAGTGTGTGGGTGCACATGTGTATTCCTGCATGTGGAGGTCCAAACTGATGTCAGGAGTCATCCTCAGTCACTCTTCCATCTTATTCACTGCTGCAGAGTCTCTTCATCAAACCCAGAACTTCCTGTTGACATCCTCTGTCTCCACGGTCACAGGCTGAAATCACAGGTGAATGAGCCACCATGCTCATAAGCATGATGGGAAACCTCCTTCAGCCAATGGCCTTTGAGAGGCTGGACCAGGTTGGGTGTGGCCTTGAGTACCAAAAAGCCTGTGGGTTCATCACCACACCTGGATGTTGGATTCCGTTCCTGTTCCTTGTTGTGATCCGTGCATTCTTCTTTAATAAAGAACAACTTATTATAACCTATTCGGAGCTAGTGTGGGATTATCTGTGTTCCCCTTCCTCTGATGCGTTCCTCTTCATCTGGAGACCAACATGGGGCTGACTATATCCACGTACAACCTGGAAAAGCTTAGAAAGGAACTCTAGACACAAAAGAACAGAGTTAAGCATGGGCTTCTTGGTAGCCAGCATTATTTTTTTTTCTCCCAGATGGGCTCTGTGTGCTGGTGGTAAACACGAGTGTCACAGCTCCTGTAAGAGAGGTCTTCCGGATTCAGTGGCAGCAGAAAAAACAACTAACCAACCAAACAAACGCCATGCAGTTTCAAAACGGTGACTTCCTGGTTCATGCTAGTTGCACGAATCGCTCTGGCTCTTTTAGGAGGCCGAACACTTAAATGGGGTCTGTGAGCTGCGTGTTACAAACTGCTTAATGGTGACACAGACTCATTGCAATGCTCGATCTGGGGCAAGATGTGTAGCTCTCGGAGGCAGTGAACATGCATGGACTGAGCTGCAGAGTTGGTCCCAGCCATGCCCACTTAGAATTTTTTTTTAAAACGCTCCTGGTCAAAAAAATAACTATGGATACACATGCAATAAAGACAAATCCAGATGGAAAAGGCCTCTAAATGGGCCACAGTGTTGGAAAAACGTACGTAGGCTTGGGAGAGAGAAGAAAAAGAGTATAGAGAGTTATAAAAAGGAGTAAATTGTTTAAAAATAATAATAAAACAAAGTCTTTAAAGAGACAGAGCACAGACAGTCATAGATTAAAGGAGTAAAGGAAAATAAGCCTCATAAAGATGGAAAATACACAGAGTTTGGATTATGTATATGATATGTTTTCTTTGAATTTTTTGACTGTGAATGAGCTAAGTACAGAGAGATATTTCATTGTATGGGCTGTTAAGATAAGCCAACATGTATACTTTAAAGGTGTCTTGACTTCAAAATTTGAGTCTAAGGATATGTTGCTTTGTAAAAAAAGTTCTCCTTTTGTTTCCACAGAAGATGGGAACTTGTGGATTCTTTCCAGGCTAATATGGTTTGATGGGCCAAGATTCTCCATAAAACCCTCCAAACACTTCACCCAACAAAAAGCAGGAAGCAGTTTTGAGAAAACTATGCCCAAATTCCCTAAATGATTGTTTATACATGTTTGTTTACATTTAAAGGGGGATATGCTTTGCATTGCTATGGATCTTGGTTTATTGATACCAATTTAAGGTCAATATTGTTATATGTATATTTCTGCTCTTGAGTAAGGTATTGTGTTTGTGCAGATTATTTTAAAATGTAATGTATAAGCCAGGCGGTGGTGGTGCATGCCTTTAATTCCAGCACTCAGGAGGCAGAGGCAGGTAGATCCCTGTGAGTTTGAGGCCAGCCTGGTCTACAAGAGCTAGTTCCAGGACAGGCTTGATAGCTACAGCAAAACCCTGTCTTGATAAACCAAAAAAAAATGTAATGTATAATTAAGAAATACAGGGTAATAGATAGTCATCTATAATAGTTGAGCTTGTAGCCATGTATAATATATGTATATATATATACATATATATATTTCAGTTATATAGATAATCTTTAAACCTTTCAAAGACCTATAGAATATGGCATCTAAAATGTTTTTAAAACTTAGGACTTTTCATGACAATTAGTCACATCTACTCCTGGCAGCACCAGAATGATGGGCATAGA
The DNA here is from genome assembly GCA_001685075.1 of Bramus lutescens. Taxonomy (NCBI): domain Eukaryota; kingdom Metazoa; phylum Chordata; class Mammalia; order Rodentia; family Cricetidae; genus Bramus; species Bramus lutescens. Next base: position 306,958 of record LOEQ01000140.1, on the reverse strand, counting down.
AAAGGCTCCTTATGGAGTTTATTTGCCATTTGGACAAGAAACTGCTCTTGCCTGGACTGCTTGATGTTATGCTGTATGAACTGGACATCCAGGACCCACAGAAAAATGACTCCTGAAGTTGCCTAAAGAAGGTGAATCAGTCCTTCAGGGTTCCTGCTTCATGAAAGAGTTGGCCAGACATTCTGCAGGATACAGAAGAAAGTGACTGACAAACTGTCAACATAGGTAGAACTGTCTTTGAAATTTCCTGCTTCATGGAAAAGTCTGCTGGATACTATGGGCCTGTAGGCTGAAGATGGATGCCCCAATGTTACAGAAGACTTTTGGTGACTGTCCAGGCAGTAAGATGTCTCTGTCAATTCTAGAGTTTTGAAAGTTGCTCTATATCCTTCTGGAGTCTTTAATGGAGCTGAAGAATAGATAGTCGTAGTTACTTTCCTCTTATGACTTAGCCAAGCCATTTCTAATATAAGGCTTAGACTCCTTAGGACAGAATAATTATTGAAACATTTAGCACATGTTTTTTGCTTAATATTGTTTATGTTGATTGTAATTCTAATTTTTATACTTGATGTCTGTTTTTATTGTATACAATTTTGTATTGGTTTTGGAACTCTTATTTAGACAAAAGGGGGAGGTGATAGGGAACTCCTTCAGCCAATGGCCTTGGAGGGGCTGGACCAGGTTGGGCGTGGCCTTGAGTACCAAAAAGCCTGCGATCCAGCCTCTCACTCTCTTCCCCCACTTGCCACACCTGGATATTGGATTCTGTTCCTGTTCCTTATTGTGATCTTGTGAGTTCCCCTTTAATAAAGAACACCTTATTATAACCTATTCAGAGCTAGTGTGGGATTATTTGATTCACAGTCCCCTTCCTCTGGTGCATTCCTCTTCATAAGTGCATTCTTGAGGCTCCAAACCCCACTTCTTACTCTAGCAAGGCAAACTATTTAACCACTGAGCCATCTCTTTAGGCCCCTAAATTGTGTTTTTTTTTAACCTTTAAAAAGCCTTGAGACAGGGCTGGAGAGATGGCTCAATGGTTAAGAGTACTGGCTGTTTTTCCAGAGGATGCTAGTTCTATCCCCAGCACCCACATAGCAGCTCACAATTGTCTGTAACCCCAGTTCTAGGGGATCTGACACCTTCACACCAATACACATAAAATAAAAATAAATTATTTTAAATATATAAAAATAAAGGAAAATTTAAAAAGCCTTGGGCCTTTTTTCATTTACACTTGATACTCTTTAAACTGAAACTTAGTGAACATCTCTTCTAGAAACTGAAGATATAGTTGCTGATTTCTTCACTCCATGTAAAGTTTGCATCTCTCACAGAAGCAAATCTGCCCCTGGCAAACAGTAAATTCCAATAAACATTGATCACATGAATGTATGAGGAGGGGAGGACATAGTTGCAAGCTTAGACCCCGTCTCACAGTGAGACGGGACAGCTGAAACAAGGTCTAGCTATCCCAAGGTCCCCTGTGATGTCATCCTAGAGGACACCTGCTTGTCGAGAATCAGTTCCAGTCTCCTGGAGCTCCAGATCCACCCAGAGGACATCCTGAACAAGGGGCAAAATAATGAGGAAAAGCACAGGACCAGAGGTGTGCAGAACACACCAAGTTCCTGACCAGATCCTAGGACAAGAGGTAAAAATCCAGATAAAGCAGCCTTTTCAGGCTGGGGAGATGGCACAGTGGTTAACGGAACTGGTTGCTCTTCTTGAGGATCTCAGGTTTGATTCCGAGCACCACACAGAGATTTACAACAGTCTGTAAATCAAGTTCCAGATAGTCTGATGTCCTCTTATGGCCTCCATGGGCACCAGAAATGCAGGCAAAATGCACCCTGCCCCGGCCACTGCCAAAAANAAAAAAGGAAGAGGAGGGGAGGGGAAGAGGCAGAAACAGAAGGAGGAGGAGAAGAAGGGGAACAATTTTCCTAATTTAGCCACCATATGTCAGCCTGCTGGAGAAGCTGCACCACAAAATACATAGCAAAAGACCACCATGACACTGACCTCACCCTGCGTAGCATCAGTGACTGCCTGTAGCTCAGTCGAAGGGCTTTAGAAAGTCTGCCTAAGGTCGTCATTACACAAGCTTGCATGCCTTCCTTTGCTCAGAGAATGCATGCATTCAGCTGGGTGTAAATGCACAGAATGTATTCTCAGCACTTAGGAGGGGAGGCAGGATGGTCACAAGTTCCAAGTGTGCCTAGGCTAAACATGAGTTCCAAGCCAGCTCTTGCAGAGGACCCATGCTCAATTCCCAGCATCCACATTGTGGCTCACAACCATCTCTAACTCCAAGTCTAGCAGGTCCAATGCTGGCTTCTGAGAGCACCAGGCACACTGGTGGTGCACAGATGGACAGGTGGGCAAAAGACTCACATAAATAAAATAAAAAGTTAACTTTGAAGCAAACAAAGAGCAGGCTTGATGGAACGTGCCTGTCATCCCAGCACTCCTGAAGTAGAGGCAGGAGAGGATCAGAAACTCTCAAGGTCATCTTTGGTTATGGGGCAAGTTCAAGGCTAATTTCAGCTGTATGAAACTTGCCTAGCCGAGAG
>LOEQ01000140.1:281361-297876 GCA_001685075.1 Bramus lutescens | reverse complement strand
CTCACAGCCATCTAGAATGAGATCTGGTGCCCTCTTCTGGCATGCAAGAATACAGACAGAACACTGTGTACATGACAAACAGACAAACAAACAAATAAATAAATAAACCAGAGGTGAGAGCAAGGAAGGGAGAGGAGAAAGGGGAGGAAGACAGAACCCAGCAACTGAGTCAAAGTATTTATCTGAGTCAATATGAATTTTATTAACACACATTTGCCAAAGTCTGTACAAACCAAAACATTCCTATGTTTTAAAATGTCCATTATTACAAACATACAAAGAAACGGAAGATGTTACCAAAAGTTACTCAATTTCAGGGTAAAATGCTGTCAGGATTTAAAAAACAAAACAAACCCCAACATTTCAAGACTGAGGTTTCCCTTTTACCTTTCAGGAGCTCATGATAGTTTAGAAAATGTGTAGGTTTGCTGAATATTAAATGCTAAGACCTTAAAAAAAATGTAGTGTAAAACTAAATGAGCGTCTGTGCACTGTCACACTTCACAGCACATCTCAGTCGGATGTTTTAAGAAACCACAACTGTCGTTCTTTTCTGCCATCGTTCCCCAGCCAGCACAAACGCATCTGAAAACACTGTATGACAGACAGTAGTTATCTTTGCTTACAAGATTCTCCTTCAAAAAGGTACAAAGTGACTCGCTGAGCAGTTCTCCCGCACTCCCTACCCGGTGACATAACAACACTCCCCCGGAGGAGACAACCCTCATGTCCCTCATGTCCGCAACTGTCCATCTGTGAGAATGCAATCCCAAACTACAGAGCATCTGCGGGAACAGTGAACTCCACTGCCCAACGCTGGGGGATGCGGGACAAGTGTTAACCTGTCTTCATGATCCATTCTGACTCCAGCACCACCTGCACTGATCCCAGGGCTGGTTCTGGGTCATGGTACACACCACCTGTCTCTATTTCTTTCACAAAAGTTGAAGAGTGAGGCTCCACATGAACCTCTCCCTTCCTGCCTGCCTGCTGTGTGAAGATGGGAGAAGGGAACACTCAGGGAGGCCCAGCTGCTCCCTGAAGTGTTGTTTTCTAACATCGTCATTAAGAACAGGGGGCGCACAGGATGGGGTGAGAGGAAGGGAGGTTCAGTGAGATTCTCCCCATCACACAGCCCACGTCTAAGCAGCCCTGCTGACCCCGGAAACACTCAAGTTCAAATCTTATCCCACTTGAATCTGCTCATGGTAAATAAAATAAAATAAAATGTTATTAGCGGTCTGGTATGACAGCTGACACAAGCAAGAAACAGGTTTGTTTTTAAAAAAGAAGTGGCAGTGTGGGAATTTAAACTTATGGAAAAGGAGAAGGAGGGGTAGATAGAGGGGGGAGTGTCCAGTATAACCTGGACAACCGTTCTTTCTGCCCTTACTTAAAGACAGACTGGTCAGTTCTCTGCATCCTTAAGCATCTCCTCAAATGCTCTTCCACAAAGTCCTCTGAAGGCACTTAGCTCCACACTTAGCCTCCAGCATTACCTTAGCATTGGAACACTAAGGTAACGAGAAAGAAAAGATCAGATTCTTTTACTAAAAGCTAGCAAACAAGACTGCATTATTTTTCTTTTTTTTTCAAAGAGGCATTGCTTTTACAAGAACTAGCTAGGCTACCATCATTCCTTTATCAAGAAAAGGTTTCCTTTTCAAAAAATAAATAAAACTCTGTCTATACATAGTACAAAGGTCATACATAATGTACCTGGAAAAACCCAAGAGTATACCCTGAAGCAAAGGTTTATTGGCGAGAGAAAGCTCTCCCTGCACGAAGTCTCAAGGTGGCAGTTTTCAAGGCTTGGAGGGTGGCAGTGATGCACAAGTGGACGACAGACTACTTGCTCGTGGGGATGGCAGGTTAATGGTGGACAGAAACTCCGCACATAACACCGAGCAGTGACCACTATAGAAACAGAGAGGGAAGAGCACAGGGGAGCAGAGGAGGAAGAGGAGGAGGAGGAGGTCTGAAACCCCAACCGCTGAGCATGCAAGTCGTAACACAGCACAAACCAGGTGTTTCCACTCAGCCTGCCACATTCGCACAAAGGGTAACGGTAAGAAAATAGAGATTCTGTAAGAAAGCACAGTTCCCAGAGAACAGCCAGGTGGCCAACCCTGACCCAGGAGCAGTGGCTGTCGTTGTGGGAGTCTTCTCGTGGTTGTCATGGAGACGTCATGGTGCCTGACTTCTCAGACTTCTTGCTCTTGGACAAAGCAGCTGCCTGTTTCAGAAGCTCTCGGTTTTTGGCCTAAAAATAATAAAAATAAAGGTCAGTGCAAGAAGAACTTTCACAGGATAGCTGGTACATGGCTTCTGTGCAGAGTGAATTTAATGGGCAATAATAACAATAGTAAGGGCAGCTGTCTGTGTAGACGTAAAGGAGGGAACACTACGAGGCAGACACTGGTCCAGAGAGGAGAAATCAATAGAACATTCTGGGGCCTGACACCTGGTTAAGTAAAACAGTTTCTGGTAGAAGTGCACTGGTGAGCTTGAGCCCTTGGGACTACTGTACAAAAAGATGATGTGTGCAACACAAACCAACCAGGAAGCTTTAATGAGCAAGATAAGGAGATCTATAATTCAGACATCTGGACTCATATCTGGTGAATTAAAAAAATAAAAAGAACATATTTTTAAATTCCAGTTCTTGAAAGAAAAAGATGAAAACACAGGGCTGGAGAGATGGCTCAGAGGCTAAGAGCACTCACTGGCTGCTCTTCCAGAGAAACTGGGTTCAATTTTCAGCAACCATATAGTGGCTCACAGCCATCTACAATGAGATCTGTGTCCTGTTCTGGACTGCAGGCAAACATGCAGACAGAACACAGTATACATAATAAAAAATAAATCTTTTAAAAATAAAAAGATGAAAGCACACCCAATTTAAATAAAAAATGAAAGCTGTCTGAAGGGGTTCCGTGTACCCTGTAAACACTCAGAGAGAAAGCCATCTAAGGGATGGTTATCAGACAGTCCTGAGCACACCACTCCCCGCTCACTCACCTGCAATTGCTCTGTGACTTCTTTGTGGGTTTTCTCCATTTGGTTCATTTTGGCCCGAGTCTGAGACTCCTGATACTGAAAATCAGCCTTCAGCTCCGTAATCTGAAGGAAAAAGTCAGAGTGACTTAAACTCCTTGATAATGGTGAATGTTTTGGTACCAGAGATCTAAAGAGACAGTCTTCCAATTTACTGAAGCCCACTTCCATCAACATCCACACAGCATTCTTTTTCCTTAAGGCTTCTCTGAGGATCCCCAAACTCCTGAGCTCACTACCTTTCTCCCTTCCCTCTTCCTTGCCCTCTCCCCTCCAATCTCTCCCTCGTTTCTTCCTTTCTGGGTTTCATTACCCAGGCTATCTTCAAAGTGCTAGGGTCAAGAATTCTCCTGTCTCGGTCTCCCAAGTGGCTAAGGTTACAGCTGCACACCACTTCCTGCCAGTTCTTCCCTGCACAGACAATCCCTCCAACTACAGGCAAAAGTAAACTCTTCTTCCCTTTAAAACACAAGACAACACATCTAGGCGATAGTGCACACCTTTAATCCACCCAGAAGGCAGGTGCAGGTGGCTGAGTTCAATCCACCCTGCTCTATAAAAAAAACCACCACCACCAACAAAAAAACCCGGCTGGGTTGTAGTGGCACATGCCTTTAATCCCAGCCTGGTCTACAGAGTGAGTTCCAGGACAGCCAGAGATACACAGAGAACCATATCTTGGAAAAAAAAATGCAAAAGGCCAGTGAGCTGACTCAGTGGGAAAAAGCACTTATTGCCTTTGCAGAGGACCCTGGTTTGGTTCCCATCACCCACATGGTGGCTCACAACCACCTGTAACTCCAGATCCAATGGCTGTAATGCCATCATCTGACCTCCAAGGATGCCATGCACACTGTGGTATACATATGCACATGCAGGCAAATACTCATACATTTCAGAAATAAATCTAAGATGGGCATTGATGGTACATGCCTTTAATCCCATCACTCAGGAGGCAGGGGCAGGCAGAACTCTGAGTTTGAGAACAGTCTGGTCTATAGAGTGAGTTCTAGGCTGGGGCAAAAAATAACAAAATTTTAAAAAAGCAATCAAATCATGTAGGAAGAAGCAAGAAATGGGCATCAGGTTGTTTTAGCCTGAGGGTATTAAAGATTTTTCTTACAATGCCGTTTTATATTCCAATTCTACACTCACTCAGTACCTTCTTTCCTTTTCTCTCTTTCTTGACAGGATCCAGGCTGGTTTAGAAGACATCAACCTGTATAACTTCCTAACTGCTAGAATTACAGGTTTGTGCCAGCATACCTGGCTTTTATTCAATATATTGAAATGGCAACCTTCTATGACAGCTCACACTAAGTAGTATGTTAGCTAAGAATGTAGCCCACTGGCACAGCATTTCCTAACACACAAGACCCTGGGTTTTGTACCCAGGAACCTGTCCCCTCCTCAGCACCCACATGTGTGCACGTGTGAGCACACACATACACACACACACACACACACACACTGAGTGTATTGTTATATGCTCTTTGCTGGAGACTGAACTCTAGGTCTGCCTGGTGCATACTAGACAAGTACTTTGCAGCTGAGCTACAACCTCAGTCTTACATGTTATTTTTATATCCTGTGTGTTGGTTTCATTAACTGTCCTGCTGTCTGAGAAGTGGGAGTTCCTTGGAAATGCTACGAAAAATCAGATTTTTGAACCCCTCGGCTGAGGTGGCTGGTCAATCTAATGCCATCCCGAGTCAACTTGGCAAACAGACACCTTTTTCTCAGGGAATCCCAAGCTGACCACAGACTCTCTTTTAAGCCACCAATGGTAAGTACCCAACAGAGAGGAAGCATCATATACCCATCCCATGGACCTTCATTTTGTCAATCTCTGGCCTGAAAGGCTTCAGTGACATCATACCTTCTTCTCTTTCTCTAAGATCATCTGATCCTTCTGATGCAGCATCTTCTTCAGGGTGGCCACCTCTTCCTTCAACTGGGCAATGATGACGAAGTGGTCAGTGCCGGGAGAATCCAGAGCCAGGTCTGGGGAAAAGCTGGGTGGAAAATGGAGACAGAAATTCCATAACTTGAATGGAAAACTTTTCTCTACTTAAGAACATACACCATGTCACCTGATGGTGAACTTGGGAGCTTCAGTAACTATCTAAATTCCCACCAAAAAGCACATTGCTCTGTCTACATCAGACTCACCAGGATCTGCTGGACTTGAACTAAACACAAGAAAAGTAGTCATTAGAAAACGATGCCAACCCAAACCACAACCCCACAACCTCTTATACGTGGGACCAACATGACATCCTAAAAGTCATATACTACATCATATACTACTTCAGGCTCACTGAAGATCTGGGGTCTCTGGTGATACAGCCATGCTTGTGATTAGAGAACTTTTCCTAGAGTCCTGGATAGACTATCAATTATGAGCACATGCCCAGCCCTAAGTCCTGTGATGGGATTCAGCGCCTAAGAAACTGAAGCACCAGCTGGCTGGTGGTGGCGCACGCCTTTACTCCCAGCACTCAGGAGCCAGAGGCAGGTGGATCTCTGTGAGTTTGAGGCCAGGCTAGGCTATATAGTGAATTTCAGGACAGTTGGAACCATAGTATGAGACCTGGTCTCAAACAACAACAAAAAGAATTTGAGATAGGCCATGGTGGCACATGCCTTTAATCCCAGCACTTAGGAGGCAGAGGTAGGCGGATCTCTGTGTGTTCAAGGCCAGTGCGGTCTACTTCCAGGACAGCTAAAACTGTTACTCAGAGAAACCCTGCCTTGGAAGAAGAAAAAAAAAAAAAAGAAAAAAAGAATTTGTGTTGTTTAGTGGAAAAAGGGTCAAAGGTCAAACTCCAGTCACATCACAGGCTTCCTACAACTCTCCACTTTGTCAAAGCCCTGGTGACATTCACATCCTTTTAGCAGACCCTCCCACTTTCTCCCATTACAGGGGAACTGTAAAGACCTGAAATTTGAGTTTTGCCCATGCAAAATCTTTTCTGGGTGAGGATCCAAAGTTTTTGGTGGTATCAAAGCTGCCTCAGAAAACAAGCAATCACTGCCAAAAGGTCACTTCCTGTGTTTCTCTAAGGAATCCTCAAAGGAAGTTCTTTACTTCTTGACAATCTTTAAAGCAACACACAAATCTGGACACTGATCTCAATCCTCTGCCAACAGAGCAACAACTCAAAGCCCCCTTGCATTTGCTCCTTGCTGAATCTTACGTAGCAGCTAACATGCAGCATTGGAAGAACCCCAACAGCCTTTCTACTGCATATGCTCCCTCACAGTTGGCAAGTCAGATACTCCTATGCAGGGGGCTGGAAGACACCCCAGCATCACCCTTATCCCGCCCACATGAAGCATCTGAACAGAGCACTGGAGGAAGACAGACTGACGTTCTCCTAACTGATGAACGTGCAAAAGGACAAGTGAGGGATGAGCGAGAACCAATGCAAAATAACAAAATAAGGATTCAGGATAAGGGCCCATCAGTCTTCTCCAAGTTCAGTTCTGGACGTTTCCTTGTATCCCCACAGTCTATTTAAATTCATAACTCTAGCAAGGAAAGGCAGAGTACGGGCTGACCTAGGGTAACTTTTCATTGTCTCCAAAGCTCCTAAAGCTCAGCTCCGCTCTACCTGCTTCTTAGGGAATTATCCGTTGTTGCTGTTGGCACTGCTGGCGATTGAAGCTAGGGCCCCATGCATACCCTGCATTAGGGCCCGATCCTCTGTCTCTAGCTCCCATCTTACTCAACGACTAGCTGCCAAGGCAGAAAGCTAGTCCCTCCAGATCCCTCCACACACAGGGAACTTACTGCTGCTTCAGGATGTTTCCTGTCTTTTCTGAAAGCTTTTAGCACAAGAACAGGTTCTCTGTTAAGAGGCTCAGGCAGGGAGATTAGGGATTGGAGGCCAGCTAGTGCTGAACAGCAAAGCCCACCCTCAAGACAAACAACTCTTTTCCTGGTTGAATCAAAACAGGGTTGTAGTAACAAAGCAAAGGCCACAGGAAGCCCAATATTGCAGGCACAGCTCAAAGGCAGAGGATAAACTGAAATTTAAAAGGTTCTTTGGAAATGACAAACTGAAGATGCCTGGCTGCCAACCACTGCTAAGTAGATTCTGGACCACCTATGGAGCACTTAGCAGTATGACAAGAGTGACAGGTCTGTCTTCTCAAGGAAGGAACACTGTCTAACTCATACTCCTCAAATCAGAAAGTTTGGGTCACAATCTTAACTATCGATTAGAAAATACAGAGTGGGGCTGCGACTTTTGTAGATTACTGGAAAACAATTAAGTACACCTTCTGGGTATCAAAACATCAAAGAAAGCTAAGATAATGTGTTCTGTCTACAACATAAAAATCCAAGGGATAATGACTGAGAGTGGAGGCGGGGCACAGTGATGCACACTATTAATCCTATCATCTGGGAAGCAGAGATGGATGCAGGCAGATCCCCAGGTGCTAAGTCAGCCTGGGTCTGCACAGAAAGTTCCAGGACTGCTTCTTAGATGTTTGGCAAAGACCAGGTATAGTAATATTCTTATCAACTTAACGGAAAGTTCCAGTCCAGCCAGGTCTACATAGTGAGACCCTATCTCAAACGAGAGACAGAGAGAGAATGTTAATCAACATGCCTCAATATTAAATAAGAGAATATGGCAGTCTAAGATCACCATAGAACTGTCGTGAAGCAACATACATACAGAAGGTGTAAAGAATAAAATTTAAAGAGCAAAAGCATAAATTAAAAAAAATAGTGCTAGAGATTGAAACTAAAGGCCGTATGCTAAGGAAGCACTCAGCAGTCACTCAACAGCTGCTCCCATCCTGAGTATATGAGTATATGTCATACGTCAGGGCTAGGGATGTACCTCAGCAGATAATGCTTGCCCAGCACGCACAAGGCTCTGGGCTGGATTCCTAGTAATACATAAACCTGGCAAAAGTGGTCCATGCTTGTAATTCCAGTACTCAGGAGATAGAGAAGAGACCAATCAGAAGTTCAAGGTCATCCTCTACTACACAGAGAATGAGACCAGCCTGGGATACAGGAGACTCTCTCTTATTTATACACGTACACATTTATATACTCCCCCATTTATACACATACACACTCTCATACACATTCTCTCTCTATATATATATATATGTGTGTGTGTGTGCACACACATACATGAAGTGCTTGCTTTGGCAGCACATATACTAAAACTGGAATGCAATACAAAGATCAGCATAGCCACTATGTAAAGATGACAAGTAAATTCCTGAAGCATTTCATAGTTATAAAGTATTGTTAGAATATTTAAAAAGTATCAAAATTTGTAAAAATGCCTCTTTTGTTACTGTTTTTTGAAGCACTGTTTCATGTATTCCAGATTGATTTGAGTTCCCTACATAGTTGAGGATGACCTTGAACTCTTGATTCTCCTGCCTCTACCTCCTGAGTGCTGGGATGACAGGTGGGTGACACCAGCCCAGCTCCAGAATGCTTTTTTCAAAACAAAGAAAAAGAGCAGGAAAAACCCCACAAAAAGTAAAAAGAATGACAAAATATAACTTATGCTGTGCCATGATATTTAAAAGAAATGCAAATAAGTAGACTAAATTATTAAGAGCACTAATAATGCAGGAACATTCAAAAGAAATTTGTTTATGGATGAACATTTCTGTGGCAGCAGAAAGAATTACTACATTTTCAAATTATAGGATAAACATGGTGGCACATCCTGTAATCAGTGGGTTGGGGCAAGAGGGCTGCCTCAAGTCTGAGGAGAACCAAAACTACACAGTGAGACTCTATTGCTAACCCTCCCCTCCCCACACAGATAAAATAAAAACAATAACTTTTTAAATTAGTATGAGGTTAGGGATACAGCCTAGTGGTAGAGCACTTTCCTAATAGGTGGGAAGTCCTAGGTACAATTCCCAGTATCACATACACACAAAAACAGTACGGGAAAAATGATCTTTTAATGTCTTCTCTAGGAATAAAAAAGACCAAGTACTAGGCAAGGACTAGCATCCCACTGAGCAAAACCATTCTTACTTGTGGCCGGATGTGATTCAGCAATCTGTAGGGCCAGCCTAGGTTTTAGTTTGGTGCATCCAAGGCAACAGACAGGCTGGCGGCAACACCTCAAGACAAACAAGCTGGCAAGAGATAAAGCCGCTAAAGACCAGGCTGGCAGAACTGCAGCTATGAACAAGCTTCCTGGGACCATTAGCATGGCCTGGGGATAAATAAGCAGATGGGAATGGTGGGTCTGGAAGTACAGGGCTGGACTTTAGTGGCCTGCTTCCTAGGGGTTCAAAAACTCCTTCCTTGAAGCAGTTTTCACAGGATCATGAAAAGATGATGGGCATATCTGTTTTCTTCAGAACAGCCCAACTAGGTGCTCAAAAGAATGCGGAAAGACTACAGAAAGTTGGCCTGCATGGTTCTTTCCCACATACAACCTGAAAAACCTAGGCATTTCCAGAAGGCTCAAGAAGTTGAAAACCAATTAAACTAATGTCAACAGGCACTACACCTTGGTAGGAGCTGAAATCAAGTAAATAAAAATGCAACAGGGGAGAGGAGATCCACAGACAATTTACATTCTGTGAGATAAAGCAACAGGCCACCCTGATAAGGCCCTCCCTTCGGCTGCTGGGAGGGAGAGTGGCACAGGCGAGTTCTCAGAATGGAGAAGATTCCAAGGACTTTGGGGAAGTGTCAGGTGATCTCACTTCAGGATGCCTGGGCCTGGAGGAACAGGAAAATGGATGGCTCCAAGACTCTGTTGGGAAGCAGCCCACTGCACCAACACAGACGGGCTCTGGGTATTAGGACAAAGCAGCTCATGAGAGGAAGCAACGCTGAGAAGGAGAAAGGAAAGCGAGCAATGAAAATATGCATTTAGGCAGGCCAAAAAACGAAACAAAACCACTGAACTGTCTCTTACTCTGTCTGTCCCAGCATCTGTTACTGGAAAGCTCTGAAGAAGCATATAGTATCCTGGAAGACATGCAGCCCTGCCTTCACCCCACCTCTGCTCTCTCTAACCAACTCTTCCTGGAGGCTACAGGCACAGACCACACAGAAAAACATTCATCTCCTCATTTCTTAGACTTCCTTAACGGACTGAAGAATTTAACTACAGTTAATCTAGTTACTAGTTCTAAATAGATATTTTTTTATATTTGAACTGGGTTTCACTATGTAGCCCTGGCTGACCTTTAACTCAGAGATCTATCTGCCTCTGCCTCCCAAGTGCTGGGATTAAAAGAGTATGCCATCACACCCAACTATCCTGTTCTGTGGCCTGGCCTTGAACTCAAGATCACCTATCTGACTCAACCTCCCAAGTTCTGATGCTACAAGCAGGGGCCAGCAAGCCTACTGCATTCTTATATTCAGTTGATAAACAGCTCTCAGTAGCGCTGATCTACAACTAGCACAGCACCCATAACAGGTCCACTCAGGACCCGGGCTAGCTCCGAGGTACACCCTCAAGTGTAGTCAAGAACTACGTATGCATTTCAAGTGCATGTACTCAGACGCCATCTGGCTCACCTGTCTCCGTTAGCTGTGATTGACTCAAACTTGGATTTTTTCTTTGGGATTTCATTTTGAATTGAAGATGTAGAAAGTGTTTTCTGGCTTTTGATGGCAAAAAGAGAGAGACACACATTAGAAATCAAAGATTAATAAAGCACTCCAAGGAAAGTCTGTCAAATGGACCAACAATGTTGTGGGCAACAGCTTATTATCTGATTAGTAAAACCTACCAAGGTGGTTTATAGGTTTGGATGCTTGGATGCATGAATAGCCAGCTTCCACAGGATCAAAAACCATTTTGACCTTAATGACTTACTACCTGACTGACTAATAGGCATGAAAACAGAGCTTCTCAAACTGTAAGGAGAATGTCTCTGGTTTAGAGAGCCTTTTCCATCTCCATCCCCATGCAGCTTCCATCCAGTAGCTCTGGGAAGTACAGACAAGCTAGGCTCTGGCCTAGCCAAGGACATCCAGCAGGGAAGCTGTAACAAGAGCTAAGCGGGCACATTTGAACCCCTAGCCTTCCTAATCACATCTCTATGAACTCACTCGGGACCTCAGTGCTACCATAAAACTAGCTTTAAGTTTAGTACAGTCACCCAAAACTGGCCGTAACACCAAAGCTGGGGGTATGCAGCTGGCACAAAAGCCCTTTATATTGACAGATGTCCCAATGGCACACCCAAGGGTGTTCCATGCCTTTTTAAAAAATAATTTTATCTTGTGTGGGTATTTTGCTGCATTGTACATCTGTACATTATATGCATGACTGGTGTCTTCAGAGGCCAGAAGAGGACATCAGATCTCCTGTAACTAGAGCTGCAGATGGCTGGGAGCCACCATGCAGGTGCTGGGAATTGATTCCAGATCCTCTGGAAGATCAATGAGTGCTCTTGACTGCTGAGCCACCTCCCAAGTCACTAGAACTCTTATTACTTGATCTCTCCTCAGTATGTGATTCCAGGGATTGCTTTATCCTTGGAACTCTTGATCACTCAGACTTCCTATTTCGGGGATGTCTTCTTCCTGATTATTGAATACTGAATGCTTCCAACTTCTGTTCTCAGGGTCTCCTCTGAGTTCTACCATCCAAACACACAGTTCTAACGGGATGGAAAAGCGGATCCCTAGGATCGCCTCCATTAGAGTTACGAGACACAGGGACCACGATGCAGATTCTAGATGCTATTTGACATGCTACTGAATTAAGCTCGACTGAGGCTGCAGGACCCTTGATGTAAAATCATCTCCATGCTTAGTAATTTTTTTTAAACTGGCTTGTGTCTGAATCTTCTCAGATCCAGGCTCAGCAGCTATAAACAATTTTGTTGCAAGCATTTCAAAAACTGAACTTTTTCTCCCCTTCCTGGTTTATGCTCCATCTGTTCATCCCCATGAGAAAACCCGAGAACTATCCTTTACTCACCCGGCAACTGCCTATATATATCGACTGACCCACATATCTATGTTTCTGCTAATCATCACTCCAAAGAACTTTGTCTGTCTGTCTCAATGGAGTGCCTCAGGGTGGTTCTTTGTATGTGTGTAGTAGGGGTGAGGGTGGGAGAAGCAGGGGTATGTGAAGATAAGACAGGGTTTCATGTAGCTCAGCTGGCTTAGAACTCCCTATGTAGCTCAGGCTGGCCTAGAACTCCCTATTTATCTGTGGCTAGCCTAGAACTCCCTATATAGCTCAGATTGTCCTTGAACTCCTGATCCTTCTGCTTCCACCTCCAGAGTGCTGGGATTACAGGCATGCACCACCACCTCCAGGCTGAGATGGAAGTTCCTGTTCTCAGCTTACCTATACTTGTATAAAGAGAGAAGCCCCAATGGGAAGAGCTATAAACCCAAGGCTTTACAAACATTAGGCAAACACTGCAATGAACTACATTCCCAGTCCCTGGTTCCTTTTCTCCCCGTGCCTTCTCTACTAGTCAGGGTAATTACTGTCAACACAAGCTAGGTTTTTCCCTTGCACAGGCCCCTCGGTGGGTGTGCAGAGTCCTTTGCTCCTCCTCCAGTTTCCTACAACACAAATGGGCTGATGTTCTCCGGGGCTATGTGGGACCTCATGCCCTGTGGTCCTCTGAACACTAGTCCCTCCACTAGGACGCCCGCCTTGTCATCTGGAAGTCCAATCCACCCAGGGACAGTTACAGCAAGCTCTCTCCAAGCCAGCCTTCCTATCTTCTACCTTCCTGATCTTGATGAGTTTTTCAAAGTGGTGCCCATTGCATTAGACTATGATGATCTGATTATAAGTCTGTCTTCTCTACCAGAAGGCACACTATTGAGAGCAGCATGGCTTTTATTCATCTCTTTATTCCCAGCAGAGGCTCTGGCCCACGAGAGTACTTAATAATGCCTAGTGAACAAACAAACCCATAATGACAGTAATAACAAAAGCCAGCTAAAACCCACTGAATACTGTCATTAGAAAACAAACTCATATTCATGTACTACGTAATTTACCTTCACAACAACCCCATGAGGTAACACTAGTCTCTTTCTCATTGTCCATGAGAAAATTTGCTAGAGGCAGGGTTAAACCTAAGCCCTAATTCTCATCATTGTACACACTCAAAATGGAAGCTTCAGCCATCAACAAAAGGACATCTTTCAACTGGCTCCCATCCTGACAAAATCTAGAATACCTATCAACTATTTGTCCAAATATATATTTAAAATGCTCTCTAGCCAGAAAACAAAACATCTAATCCCCAAGGGATTATGCATGATTAAAGTTGAGAATTCCACTTACAAGTTCTACACACCTTAAAGACACGATACAGAAACCTCCCTGGCCCTTGGAGACTTAGGAACTATAAATATGTCAAGCAAGAGACTTTGCAAAGGCTGATAACAAGAGGAAACTTTTGAGACGGCACCCTCCTTGGCGGCCTGAGGAGTGAGGCATTTGGACTGCCGGCCCCTGCAGTCCTCTCATGGACCTGGGGTTACCTGTTGTAATGGCTGCCACCACTCAAGCGGCTGTACTGCTCTTTCTCCTGATGGCCAGCTCGAGAAGAGCTGCTCAGGTGTTTCCTCTGTTCTTTGGTCTTCTGAAGGACACGCTTGTAGGACAGTGTGCACAGCCAGCATAGCAGCTTCCCATCTACCTGAAAGATGAGACAAAATGAAGAGGTGAGATCAGTGCTTAACCCTGAGGACTAAGACCATGAGGACTGGCAATAGAACCACTTCGGCTAAGCTCCAGTCCTGCTACTTGCAAGCTGGGTGAGCCTGGAGCAAGTCACAGGATTCAGTGACGATGTACATAAACCACTTAATATGGTGCCATACACATAAAAATTGATTGCTTTATAGTGTATGTCTTTAATCCCAACATTCCAGAAGCAGAGGCAGGTAGATCTCTGAGTGTGAGACCAGCCTGGACTACAGAATGAGCTCCAGGACAACCAGGGCTACACAGAAACTTCTTTTCTTTTGAGACAGGCTCTTAAGTATCCTTGGCTCTCCTGGAACTCACTATGTAGTCCACAGAGATCTGTCTACCTCTTCCAAGGGCTGGGATTAAAGACATGTGCCATCACACCTAGGCCAATATCTTAAATGTTTTAGGATTATCTTATGTGTATGGGTGTTCTGCCCAAGTGTGTGTCTGTGCACCACTCGAAATGTCTGCTGCTTCTGGAGTGCAGAAGGGTGCATCTAACTCCTGGAACTGAGTTACACATGGTTAAGAGCTGTCGCGTGGGCTCTGGGACCCGAATCCAGGTCTGTAAGGGTAACCCAAACCAGCTCCCCAGTCCCAACAACTTTGCTTTTAAACTCTAACTCTGCTTTAAGGGGAATATCCAACACAAGTATGGTGGCTCATAAGCTTGAGGCCAGCCTGGGCTACAAACTGAGTTAGTTATAAGTCAAGTACTAAGTTAAGATCTTGTTTCAAAAGAAAATAAAGAGCTGGAGAGAATGGCTCAGAGATTAAGAGCACTGACTGCTCTTCCAGACGACCCAGATTCAATTCTCAGCAACCACATGGCAGCTCACAACTGTCTGTAACTCCAGTTCCAGGGAATCTGACACCTTCAAACCAATGCACATAAAATAAAGTTAAATAAATTAAAAAAAGGAAAACAAAAACAAGTCAAGGCGGTGGTGGTGCATGCCTTTGATGCTAGCACTCAGAAGGCAGAAGCAAGTGGATCTCTGAATTTGAGGTCAGCCTGGTCTACACAGTGAGTTCCAGGACAGCAAGGCTATGTAGAGAAATCATCTCATGGGAAAAAATTAAAAAAAATAATCCAAACAAACAAAAAGAATTTTATCTAAAAAGGATTTTATCTAGACTACAGGCAACTAAGGAATGCTGAGAGTCTTTCCCAGGGATGAGTCCCCTAACTGGTTATCCAATACCAATCATATACATACAAATAGCACTAAGTGGGCTGAGCAGGTTGCACTTACATATTTATGTGTTTATAAGTATGTAGGCTACAACAACAAAAAAGAAGAGGGCCTAAAATTTGAGAGGGAAGAGAGCAGGGAATACGGGAGAGGTTGAGGGAGGGAAGGGATATAATTATACTTTAGTTTAAATATTTTGTCTGTTTTTTTCTGAGACAGGATTTCTCTATGTAGTCCAGGGTGGCCTCAAACTCAAGATGTCTGCCTTTGCCTCCCGAATACTGAAATCAAAGGTGTGTGCCACCACTGCCTAGCCTAATTTAAAATATTTAAAAATAAAATTTGATTTAAAAAAATAATTTTATCTCAGTATGGTGACACATGCTTATATTCCCAGCACTCAGGAGATGCTGGCAAGGGGACCAGGGGTTCAGGCCAATCTTAGTACATAGTGAGTCCAAAGCTAGCTGGGTTACATGAAACTTTATCTCAAAAAACAAATAGAAAGTCAAGTGTGGTGGTACAAACTTTTAACACTAGCACTCAGGAGGCAGAAGCAGGCAGATAGCTGTTGAAAGAATGTTTGTCCCATTCTGTCCTCCCCACCCCCGCCTACCTAAATTCTGCCCTATCAGGCCCAAAGCAGTTTATTTATTAACCAATAAAAGCAACACATGAACAGAAGAACCTCCTATACCAGATAGCTATGTGTTCAAGGCCAGCCTGAGCTACAGCGTTCCAGGTCATCCTGGGCTACACAGTGAAAGCCTGTCTCAAACAAAACAAAAGTTATTTTCTGTAACTACCGCATTCAGTCTGTTTCTCTGCTGTAGCTGTTATTCCTTAAAGAAAAGATAAAGAAATGGTCACATAATGAGAATCACTTGTCCAAAATCATTCAGTTAGACCCAGGAAAGAGAAGGACTCAGGTCTAGCATACTGCAAAGCCCAAATTGTCCCCTATCCCTGGAGATGAACAGAACACTATTATTTTTCTTTACTTTTATTTATGGGTATGGGTGTTTTGCCTGTGTCTGTGTACCATTTGTGTGCTGTGCATTCAGAGGCCGAAGGCGGCGTTGGATTCTCTGGGACTAGAGTTTAAAAGGCTGTTGTGAACTGCCGTGTGGGCGCTAGGACTCAAACCTGGATCCTCTGGATGAGCAGCCAGTGCTCTTAACCACTGAGCCATCTCTGCAGCCCAGGGAAGTGCACTACTAAAGGTATCTCCTAATAATTTTACTAATACAGCTTTTCCAAAATCTTGCTTAGGGAAAGGTGTCCCAGCTTGCAGACAGGAATATTCTCATTAATGAAAGTTATGTCCCTCTACTATAAATTAATAAATATGGTTATCAAGAGTCAATCTTGAGAGCACAAACTACTCTGGGCATTGACAGAGTTTCATTTCAGAGTTCCTGAGTGTTTCCTTACAACCTCCTTACTACGTCCAGGCCACTAGAAATGCAACAGAGGAAAAAGATGGATAAAGAGTTCATAACCTGGGGCTGGAGAGATGGCTCAGTGGTTAAGAGCATTGCCTGCTCTTCCAA
>LOEQ01000140.1:233322-245887 GCA_001685075.1 Bramus lutescens | reverse complement strand
GCATCCTCTGGCTACACTGTTTCCAAGCACCTTGCGAACAAAGAGGGTGGTGAGAAGAGAGGACTAGCGGAGGCTCCTAAGAATGCTCTCCTCCGTCCTTGGCCTCCCTCTTCCAGCTGCAGTCCAGAACTTTCTCTATCACTCTCCACGGTGACCTAGATGAGAAGACTCTGTGTCCTGTGTGTTCTGTGAATCCCCCATGGGATGAGAAACCTGGGAAGACCTGGCTGGGGCCTCGGCCACACGCCCCACCCTCATTTTCTCCTCAAGTCTGGAACAAAACCACCTGATTTTGTTTCCAGTCCAGAGCACGAGCTGTTCTCTGCCTGAAGTGGCCTTCTAAGTTCACCTGCCTACAGAAAACTCTTCCTTTCTGTTCGGAGATAGCACCTCCCCTGAGATTCCTCCTCAGCGCGGCCCTCCTAGGCTGTTAGGCAGCAGTGCTCCTGTCCAGGGTCCTGGAGGTGAGGAGCCGAGCTCAGGGACTTCATACTGAAGCTTCTGGCTACTCACTCTCTGCTTAGGCAGAGGCGGGATAAAACAGGTCTCCA
Source organism: Bramus lutescens (assembly GCA_001685075.1). Lineage (NCBI taxonomy): Eukaryota > Metazoa > Chordata > Mammalia > Rodentia > Cricetidae > Bramus > Bramus lutescens. The sequence goes on along the minus strand of LOEQ01000140.1, from coordinate 245,336 downwards.
ATCTCTGAGTCATTTTGGTGACTTCACTGGATGAAGTATACAAACTGCCGTGTGTGTGTGTGTGTGTGTGTGTGTGTGTGTTTGTGTATACATGCACAAGAAGTTACTTTGTGAAGGGTTGGCAAGGCCTCCCTCGCAGAGCTCCAGCGGCAGAGGAGAAGATTTGTGTACGGAGCCCATAGACCTTTTGAGTGGTAATGGGAAGGGAAGCATTGTCCAAGCTGTACAGGGTGAATTTATTTAATGTTTGTCTGTTGGGGAGGACTGTCCAGGGACATCCCAGTGCCCAGACCAAGGCAGGAGAAGGTCAGAAAGACCTGATAAATCAAATGGCAACAGCAAATCCGGGCACCGTGATGCATATCTGTAATCTCAGTCCTTGGAAGGCCGAGGCAGGAAGATCCTGAGTTCAAGGCTAGTCTGAACTACATACTGTAGACTGTCTCCAAAATTACAACAAAAATAACCAAGAGGGTGAGGCCACGGTTTCCAACCCTAAAGAGTAAGAACCCGGTTGTGGTTTTCATCGGACTGGGCACACCGTTGAGTGGGCTCAGTTTTTGCCAAGTCTGCTGGGAAGAACTGGACCCCGGAAGAAGGCTATGGGTGGACAGCAGAGAGTGTGTCCCTGAGAACTATGATTTCAAGATGTCTGGAGCCCTAGGGCAGCACTAGTGTGGAGGGACTTGAATCCAGGTGCCCCTAGGCCTCCTCTACCCCCTGCCTCTCATGGCTCCTGTCTTCTACCTGTCTTCCTTGCTCCTGCCTTCATTCCAGAGCCACCTCTGCAGATGGTGATTATTTGCCACCACTGCCTCGTCCCCAGAGAAGCAGGCCTGGCAGATGTACATAAGAGGCAGAGGCACAGCACAGAAAGGCTCGCGCATAGTACCTGGCACGCAGCAAGCACTCGGGAAATGTCAGCTGCCACCTCAGTAAGGGAGTGCGGGAAATAAACGAAATAGCCAAGGAATGACTGGAGGTTAGAAAATCTAACTGTGGAGCGGGCTTTGCTCTTAGGCAGTCAGGGCTCTTCCTTTCCCCCAAAGATGGTCATCAACTTGGTCCCCTCCCTCCTGGAGCACCCCTTACCCACTTATTCCCTTGGACATCATCAAAGAGAGATGGACAATTCTGCTCTCATATGTCTAATTTTGGAAAAAAAATATATATCTGTTGTGTGTGTGTATTTTGGTTTTTCAAGACAGGGTTTCTTTGTGTAGCCCTGCCTGTCCTGGAACTAGCTTTGTAGACCAGTCTGACCTCAAACTCACAGAGATCCACCTGCCTCTGCCTCCTGAGTACCGGGATTAAAGGCGTGCTCCACCAATGCCTGGCTATAATTAATAAATTTTTTAAAGATTTATTTTGTTTTGTTTTATGTGTATGGGTGTTTTTGCCTACATGTGTGTCTGTACACTGTGTGTGTGCTTAGTGGCTGAGGAAGCCAGAGGAGTGTGGCAAATCCCCTGGAACTGGGGTTACAGACAACTGGAAGCTGCCATATGGTTTCTGGGAACTGAACCCAGCTCCGCCGGAAGCACAGCCAGTGCTCTTGACCTCTGAGGCGTCTCTCCAGCCTCATAATTAATTAGTTTTCAAGACAGGGTCTTGCTATATATCCCAGGCTGGTTACAAACCCGTGACTGTCCTCCTCCCTCGGGCCTCCTGAGAATTAGGGTTGCTGGTATGTGTCCCTAGTTGTCTGAATCCTGGGCCCCAGCAAAATCCTCCGGCTGAATTACACTGAAAATGGCCGACCCATTCTTCACCTCACAGTATTCTCCCAGAATGCAACTTAATTCCTCACCTTCATCCCACAGGCATTTACTGAGCAATCAATCTATGCCAGGCACTGTGCCAGGTGCTGAAGACCCCACAGCAAGCGAGACCCGCTTCCTTCCTACTCCTGGCTCACAAAGACTCCATGAGGCTTCCTCTCCCTTCCCCCTCACCTCTTTCTCACCCCCGTTTCGTTTCCACCCCGAACCCTTGTCAGTCTTCACAGACTTCAGTCATTGCACGGCACCAGACAGCCTGACGACACCCAGCAGGAGGGGCATGTGACATCTAAGGACTTTTAGACTTCTCTCTGGAAGCAGCCTTCAGACAGACTCACAGCTGAGTCCTGGCCCAGCTGCAGGGTCAGGGCCGTTACTTGTGTTCTTGAGTCCCAATTCCCCTTTTTATAAAAGCAGGTGGGTTTCTTCTGCTAATGTGGTTGGGGTTTTGTTGTTTTTAAATAAGATTTTTAAATTTTTTTTAATTTTTATTTTTAGGTGTGTGTGTGTGTGTGTGTGTATTTCAGAAAAGAATGCTGGATCCCCTGGAACTAAGGTTACAGGCAATTATTGGCCCCTGATGTGGATGCTAAGAACCTGACCGGTCCTCCGGAAGAGCTGAAAGCTCTTGTGACCAAAGAGTCATCTCTCCAGCCCCCTGGGCTTCCTCTTCTAGTGTCTTCTGAGCCCGAAGCACACACGCAGTAACCCCTGGCCTTCTCAGATCCTCGGGCCTCGGAGTGGAGTTTATTTTTGGGAAAAGCCACCTTGTAGTGCCAACTTTGGTGACTAAAGTGGTGGCGGTTCTGGGCAGGGCCATGTTTGGTCACAAACGGGGGTGACTAGCAGAGGGTGCTCTTTGCTCTGGAGCACCATCTTACGATGAGCCCTAAATTAGACTCTACGGGCTCTAGACTCAATCCTAAGCATGAAAAAAATAAAATAAAATCTGACCCCATTTTCTGACTGCCTTGCTGTAATACAATGCCAAGCTCCTCTCTGGACCTGTTTCCCACTCTGTCAAATGGGGTCAGAGGAGTCTCGTCTAGACCAAGGATGCCCTTCCCAAGCGCTGACTTTAGAGGTGGTATCTTTGTTATCTTAAAGATTTAAAAGCTGTGTGTGTCCATGGAGGCCGGAAGAGGGAGGAACTGGAGTCGCAGGTCATCGTGAATCACTAAGCGGAACCTCCGTCTTCTGGAAGAGCAGCAACTGCTGAGCCAGCGCTCCAGCCCATTGGGTTTTTTCCACTGAGTCAAGAGCTTGGTGGGCTGCCCAGGCTGGCCTTGAACTCCTCGGCTCAACAATTCATCTTCAGCCTCCTTGGGCGCTAAACTACAGGCACACTATTTCAGCTGTCTTAGAGGAGTCCCGACCGCTCATGAAGTCCCTTCATCTAGGAGTTTCCTTAGTCTTTAAGGGCCTTCCAGGCCACAGCAATCTGCCCCTCCAAAAGGCTCTCACAATTTCGTGGTGCTGAATGCGAACATAACCACCAGGTGGCAGTATAGCCCCGGGCTAGACTCTTCTCAGCCCTCATTATCCTTGAGCTGCTCCGCAATTACTAAAAGCCTTCCCCGGGGCAGTCTCCACCACTGTCTTCCTGGAATGAATGGACGCGACCGCTGCTCTGTAGCAGGAACCTAGGACGCTGGAGCAAGCATCCCCAAGATTTCTGAAGGACCTACTTCCTGCACTCCCTTCCAAGCCCCCAGTCCCACAATTCAGGACCCTCTGCCATCAGGTCTATCTTTCAGGTCCACAGCCTATGCCCTAGACAGAGCCATACGCATTTAAAAGAGAAAAAGCGGAATTCTTGGCTGCAGTTAGAGGGAGATGCTAGGAACCGGGCGTCACTAGGCCGGCCTGGAAAGGGGCCTGGACCAGCAGCAGCTGGAGGTTGCTGAAGCAGAAGAGGCCTGTGGCTTCCTGTGAAGAACTGAGGAGCCACTTCCTTCAAGCAGATGGCTGGGGGGAGGGGTGGAAAACTAGGAAACTCAGTTCTCCTGGTTAGGAGAGAAAAGGGTCCCAGAAAGGCACGTGAGGAGGCTGGGCATAGCGTTCTTTTCCCTTTCAGCCTTTGCCGTCTCCAAAGATAGCCAGACAGGCAAGAAACACTGTCATTCATGTGAAGCCTTGCATGATGCCGGCTACAGAGACGTCGGGGGAGGAAATAGGTCTGCTCACCCAGACAGCAAGTCCAAGCACCTAGCCACAAAGTACCCAGATTTCAATGCCCTCAGAAACTCCGACGGAGAAACCCAGCCCCAAATACTTGGCCTCAAAGCCCCGACTGACTCCCAGTTCCCAGATGCAAGAACAACCTTGCAAATGGACAATCTAGGGCCCTGTTAGAGGCCAGGGGAGGGGCGGTCGGGATGGGATTCAGAAGTTCTTTATCTGCATGAACAAATCTTTATCTGTATATGAACAAATGGTCCCAGAAGATTGGCCCCAATCATTCTCCTAGGTTCTGTCTACTGGACTGACTCGCCCTAGACAGACTTGCCCCTGTAGCCAACACCAAGGAAATGCCCGTCCAGTCATGTAAATAGTCACACACCTCAAACTGGGGCAAGTTCACTGCCTTTGTTCTCCACATACAGCTGTTTGTCCGGGGTTGTGTCTTACCTCATCCTCTCGTACCTCAGCCACGGAGAAGACAACTTACCTAACAAGGTCAGGACCATGTGCTTTGCTGGAATCTCCCTCGTCTAGCTCCTGGGGAGGTCAGAAGTCCATTCCTCTCCTTCCACAGTGTGAGACCCACCCGGGATGGAACTCGGGTCAACAGGCTTGGCAGCAGCTGTCTTTATCCTCTGAGCCATCCTGCCTGCCCGAGCACGAACTCTTGATGAGCCAGTGGGGCTCACCTTTCAGCACCCACAGCAGCCAAGAGCACCCCAGATTCTGATCTGCAGAAAGAAAGGAGCATCTTCAGTGAGCAATGAGTCCCGTTCTCGCGGGACTTCCCACCCTAAGCTGGTGCAGAAAGGGGCCCAGGTCACATTCCTTTCCACAGCCTTGTTTCTCACTACTGTGGTGACAGCAGTCTCCACGTTCCTCTGTACCTAGAACCACCTGGGGGCATCAAGTGTACTGGTATCTGTGCCTTGCTGGAGGGATTGTTGTCTAATTGGCCTTGGGTTCAGCTTGAGCTTGGACAGACAAAGCAGCCAATGTGCAGACAGATGGGGTGAGCCTTGCTTTGCCGTATCACTGTTTTTACGCAGAAGAGCAATAAGGATGTAGGAGCCATGGTAACACCCAGAAGCAGGCCTAAGCACCCAGCCCTGAATATCAAGTCCAAGCCTCTAACCTCAGAACCTGTCTCCAAATCCACACATCTAGCATCTCACACATGGCCACCCTTATAGCAGAGGTTCTCAACCTGTGGATCATGTTCTCCTTGGCAAATCTCTATCTCCAAAACAAATATTTACATTACGGTCCATAACAAGAGTAAAATTACAGTTATGAGGTAGCATTAAAACAAGAATAATTTTATGGTGGAGGGGGGTCACCACAAACCAACCAAGGAACTGTATTAGGAACAGCGTTAGGAAGGTTGAGAATCACTGTGTTACAGCAATGCTCCGAGATAATCTTTTTTTTTTCTTTTGGTTTTTCGAAACAGAATTTCTCCGTGGCTTTGGAGCCTGTCCTGGAACTCACTCTATAGACCAGACTGGTCTTGAACTCACAGAGATCTGCCTGCCTCCATCTCCAGGGTACTGGGATTAAATGCGTGAGCCACCACCGCCCGGCCTGGATAGTCTTAGGAGTCCCAGTTTACACGTGAGGACATCGAAGTGTAGAGAGGGAAATGAACTTTCCTAAAGCAGATAGCCAGCACTAACCCCAGAAGGCCTGCCTAGAACAGTCCCCTTGTGACTGAAGGGAGCTCCCTAAGTCACACTCAGTGCCTGACGATAGTAGCTTCCCTCTGACTTACCCACTCTTGTCATCCGCCCATCTACCATTCAGCCTGTAGACTGTGTCTTTAATTATATATTATTATTGTTGTTTTCAAGGGCAGGGGATAAACCCCAGCGTCTTGTCTGTGCTAGAAATGCCTGCTGCCACAGTCAACCTGAGTCCTAGTATTTTTAAAATCTATTCTTCCCTGTCATCTTGTTAACCTCAAGCATGGAAGATAACTTGAAAGGTCCTCCTACTGGGTCCCCAGTATATGTTCAATCGTGGGAGAAAGATCTGGACGGATATAATGGCATACCTCTGCAACCCCAGCGCTCAGGAGATTGAGACGGCGGGGTTCAGAGTTTGAAGCCAGAGTGGACTACACAGTGCAACCTTGTATCAAAAAAAAAAAAAAAGATGAAAGTAAAAGCCAGGAGCTGGGTAGGTGACTCAGACAGTAAAGTGTTTGCCACACAAAGATGAGAACGTAAGCTGGATTTCCCAGAACCCGTGTAAAACAGCCCAGAGTGACATCATATATCTGTAATCGCAGGACTGGGAAGACAGACACAGAACCCCTGGGGCTTGATGGCCAACTGGGCTCCTAGCCAGATGCCCTGTCTCAAAAATTAAGGTGGAGAGTGATTGAGGAGGACGCCCAATGTCACCCACTGGCCTCCTCATGCATTTCTGTGTACATAGGCATACATACACACAAAACTGGGCCTGGTGAGCTAACTCAGGGTGTGTATGCTGGGAATGGAGCCTGGATCCTTTGGAAGAGCAGCCAGTGCCCTTAACCGTTGAGTGATGTCTCCAGGCCCTATTATTCTTTTTCTTTTATTTCTCTCTCTTTTTGAGGGGTGGGGTGGGGTGGGGGGAGGGATTTCTGGACAGGGTTTCTCTGTGTAACCTTGGCTGTCCTGGAACTCACTCTGTAGACCAGGCTGGCCTCGAACTCCCAGAGTTTCATCTGCTTCTGCCTCTGAAGTGCTGCGATTAAAGGCGTGTGCTACCACCGCCTGGCTGTGTTATTCTTAGCTATGCATATGCTTGTAGGGTAGTCTTAATTATGCGTCTGTTTATGAGTATATATGTGTATCCGTGGTGGGGGGTGGGAATCGAACTCAGGTACTCTGCAAGAGCAGCGCATGCTCTTAAGCTGTGAGGCATCTCTCCAGCCCGTAGCAATTACGATGTGCGTGATTCACATGGGAATTTGCACCCTTTGGAAGCTCACAGCGATAGTCCCACCGGTGCTCTCTTCAGGCAAGGAGTGGCTTCAGGGGCTACCGGAGTGACATCAAGTCAGGGCGTGGCCGGAAAGAACCTTGCTTCCTGATTGGAGAGTGCGGGACAGCTTCGCTAAGCTCACCGCCGTGGCAGTGGACCGGGTGTGGCGAAGTGTCACGGCAGAGGTCTTCCTTGAACGCCCCAGCATCTCCAGGGGACAGGGTCAGACAGCTCCTGCCTCTTGGCAGGGGAAGTGACAGCTGGGCGGACAAGCACTGCGGTGGAACCGCTCCCTGTAGCAGGCAGGGCAGAGGGTGTGACCAAGCCTCAGCCGCTCATCCAGGGCAACTATTTCGAGGACTCTGATCTCAATGAGGAAAGTCCCAGAGGCAGCCACACCTATCCCCTCATCCCTCTGTACACGCTTCTCCTCGCCCCAACCCCATACTCAGAGTTAAAGTCGCTGCGAGAGCAGAAGACCGCAGGCTGGGTCACCCTCACTTTGTCACGCTGAACAAGAGTCCTGCCCTCAGGACCTGTTTACATGTCTGTACTGGGTTGATTGACAGGATGCTAGAAGCTCCCAGAATCCCAATGCTTGGAAGGCAGGAGGAGACTGGTGGAGAGTTTGAGGCGAGACTGACCCTATCTGAAAAACAAACAAAAACCAACCAACCAACAAAACAAACAAACAACAGGACTGGGGCTGTAGTTCAGTTAGTAGAAACATGAGACCCTCCCTGGGTTGGATCCCCAGCAATGCATAAAATGTGGTGGTGTGCTGGTGCTCACCTGTAATCTCAGATTCCAGTACTCCAGAGGTGGAGGCAGGAGGATTAGAAATTCAAAGTCATCTGGGGCTACATAGCAAATTTGAGCCTGAGATGCTTGAGATCCTGGGTTTTTGTTATTGTTTTGTTTGTTTGTTTAAAAAGACCCATTTTCAAGGTTTGATGTTGAGTTGCTTCACAGATAGATACACTAGTTTTTCCCTTGAGCTTGCTCACACCACTGATTTGCTTGCGGCAGAGCAGTTTTGGTTCAGCCCTGTGGACCACCCACCTCTATAGGATGAAATGATGGTCAGGTCCTGGGAGCTGAGACCTCTTGAGTCACTGAGCCAACAGTGAGCTGAGACCAGATCTGCATCTGGGTCTGGTCCGGTGTGGGAAGCACACACTCACCCCTTTCGTGGAGACTACTCTCATCTTTCTCCACGAGCTCCCCAAACCCCATCTCTACCCCTCTGGCCTTGCCCCTTGATTTCGCTGTGGTTCCTCTGGCAAATGAGTTTCCCAATCTTACTGTGAGAGCACTAATGTTTTCGTGTGAGAGAGGCCTGGGCTCCCCAAGGGGGTTTGTGATGGCCACTGTGTGATGACCACTACGTGATGCTTTATTTTTGTTTGGTCAGAGAATACTGGGGACTGAACTTGGCCCTCCGCCATCCTTCCTCAGAGGTTCTTTGAGGTACTAGGGTCAGTTTTAGGGATCTCCAAGAGCATTGTAGGGCAGTTTTTCCCATGTTCCAACTGAGAGTGGGTCATTTCTCTACATAAAAATCCTTTGCAGCTCCCTGTTGGCATGCCTGAAGTCACCGAACAAGACCCATAAGGCTGTGTTCTGGGTCTCTACTTCTAGCCAAGCCCCTCCCCCAAACCAGGCTCAACTTTTCCCTCTCCCTGAGATTGTTTGGTTGCTTGTTTCTCTGTGTAGCCCTGTTGTATGTCGGCTCCTCTCTTCTGGGACAGTCCTCCCTGCTTCCCCTTTGCCTTTCTCCAATCTAATTCCTTACCCTTGAGCATGTAGGGTTTGGGTCCCTGGTCCCCTGAGGACTCGACCTTCCCCTTCCTCTAGCTATGCTGAACTTGTAGCTCCTTGAAAATGCCTGGTAGTTTCCAGGCTCTGGGCTTTTGTCTGTTGTTCTTCAGACCTGAGCACGCTTCCCTTCCTTTATCTTACACAACTCAGATGACCACGAAAGATCCTCTGGGACCACCAAGCCTGGTGTGTGCCTGCTGGGTATTAAGCCCAGGGCTTCATGCGAGCGGGAAGCTCCACCAACCAAGCCCCGCCCCTTTCTCAATTGGTACTTTTCCTTCAGATCCTAGAAGACAAGTCCTCTAGGGCTGGATGTGGAGCCACACGCCTTTAATCCCAGTACTCTGTGAGGCAAAGGCAGGAGGATCTCTGTGAGCTCCAGGTCAGCCAGGGCTACATAGAAAGACCCTGTCTCAAAGAAAAAAAGAAAAAAGAAAAAGAAAAGGAGGCATTGTGGGGGGGGAGAGGGAGAGGCGCCATGTCCCATTCCTGCCAAATGCGGCACTCTTTCTTTGTACTTTTTTTTTCTTTCTTTTTTTTTTTGTTTTGTTTTTTGCCTTCCTCAAGACAGGGTTTCCCTGTGCAGCTCCAACTGTCTGAGAACAGCTTGTAGACCAGGCTGGCCTCACATTCACAGAGATCCCCCTGCCTCTGCCTCCTGAGTTCTGAGATTAAGGGTGTGCACTACCACTGCCTGGCTTAAAGCCATTTTTTCTTCTTTCTTCTCTTAAGACAGGGTTTTGTTTGTAACTAGCCTGGTCTGAAACTCACCATGTAGACTAGGATGTCCTGGTGCTTGCAATTATCCTTCTGCCTCTTTCTCTGGAGTACTGAGATTATATTGTCCCCTATTTGAACTTATTGGCATCCTTTAATGGTTTTCTCTTATTCAAATATGGGTCACAGGAAGGTAAGGGTGCCCTGTCACTGTATCCTCCTGTGATAATTATGGGTATAGGATCTGACACAAAGTCAGTTCTCAGTAGGAATTTATTGGACAAATGAGTGATTTCTACCTGGTATTTCTCTAGGTCAGTAAGCCCACTATTTGAAAAAAAAATATTGAAAACTTTTTTTATTCTCAAGAAGTTTTTCTGAGGCAGGGTTTTACTTTGTAGCCTTGGCTGGCTGGGATTGAATATGTAGACCAGGCTGGCCTTGAACTCAGAGATCAGTCTGCCTCTGCCTCTGCCTGGGAGTGCTGGAATCAAGGCATGCACCGATACTATGGCCCATCCTATTTTCATCATTTTAAAATTATGTGTTTGCAGGTGGTGTTGCAGGTCGAAGGCTTTGGATCCCCTGGAGGTGGAATCACAAGTAGTATAGAGTCCTGGACATGGGTTCAGGGTGTGGAACTCAGGTGCCCTGCAAAAGCCGAACAGTACCTGCTCCTAACCACTGGGCCCCTCTCCACCCCTGAACCCACTACTTTCAAAGAAGCTGACTCCCATTTGTCAGGGAGAAGGTCTCTAATTCCTGTTCACCCCAGCCAGGTGAACAAGAGATTCCCTGTTGCTGAGGTCCAAAGGAAGCCAGTGCTTGTCTGGGCCATTTTGTCGGCCCCCTTTTCTTAAATTTAACTGTATCTGTGTGGGCATGTGTGCATGTGTGTTTATGTATGTGTACATGTGTGTTTGTATTTATTCATGGACCAGAGGTCAACATCAAGTGCTTCTTCCACCCCTCCCCACCTTGCATTTTTGAGACAGGCTCTTTCACTGAACCCAGAGTTCACCTTTCAGGCTAGACAAGGTAACTAACAAGATCCCCAGGGACATGCCTGTCCCTGCCCCTGCAGCACCAGGGTCACAAGTAAGCCCCAACCTAGCTTTCTGACCTGCTGCTTTCACCCCCTGCTGGGAAGACAGGCATGTGCCACTACAATGGTTTTATGTGGCACTGGGGACCAAATCCAGGGCTTCATGCATGCTAGACATGCCCTCTACCAATTGAATTACATCCCCAGGCCTGCTTGCTTCTTTTTTGTGTGTGTACAAACAGGATCATACTGTGTAACCTAGGCTGGCCCCAAATTCATCCTCCTCCTGTCTTCCTGGATTGCAAGTATGTACCTCTCCCCAGACTCAGATCTCGATGGCAGTCACAGCTTTTCAGTTTGTCTGGGGTGTCTTGAGCCCTGGTACAGAAGCGATTCTCTTGGGGTTTGCCCCCTTTGCTTTCTATAGCCTTTATAATGGCATTCTCGAGCACTCAGGCATTTTCCCTGCTTCCCTCTCCTCCTCCTTCATGGTCGCGGGCTTCTAGTGCCTGAGAAGTGCCCTACACAGAGACTGAGGAAGGGAAGATCCCAGAAGCAGCTTCCACAGCTCCCCTCTCCCCTCAAATCCAGCCCATCACCCTCCCAGTTGCCACCAGCAGCATCGAGAGTCATCCTGAGGAGAGAGAGGTCAGAACTTGTCGCAGCCACCGCTGTGGTTCCACCAACTGTCCTCCTGGCTCCGGGTGTCTGAAGAAAAACCAGCGTCCTTGCTGTGACCTACAAACCTCTGCCCCTACCTCATTGGCCTCCATCCCTAGACAGTGCCCACCACCACCAAGCTGAAGCTGTTTGCAGGCTCCTGCCTGGGGCTTTTACTTCTGCCCTCCGCCCCCCTCCTGACTGGCTTCCCCAGGGAACCACAGGGCATCCTTCCCACTTCGATGTCTCCCCTTGCTGTCTGAGAGTTCCTCCACAGCAGCCTCTGGCTCCTGCTCAGCCTCCCAGCCCCTTCACCTGCTCTATTATCGCTTCTCTGCAGAGCGACCAAATGGCATGCAATTACTTGTTTGTTCTCTGTTCGCCTCCTGGACTGTAAGGCCCAGGAGAGTTCAGGAGGGAGGGAGAGAGGGAGAGAGAGGTGGAGGGGAAGAGAATATGAATTAAAGAAAGGAAGGAAGGGAGGGGAGGAGGGAAGGTAGAGTAGATGATCTGGGTGTGACGGCTGTAATCCCAACAATTGAGAGCTGAAGACAAGTAGTCAGGTGTTCAGAAAGCAACCTCGGCCCTCCTCCAGCCTGGGCTGTGTGAGACCCAGTCTGAGATTGGGGGGCTAAGGGAGGGGCAGCAAGCCAGGCATGGCCTATAATCCCTGCTCTCTGGAGGCTGGGGAATGCTGTGGCTACTGGGATATCAGAACTATCAAGAGTCTGATCCTCGCCACTTCAACAACAAAAAGTTATTAGGGGAAGTCAACACTAACCTTTGTTTGTTTTCGAGACAGGGTTTCTCTGTGTAGCCCTGGCTGTCCTGGAACT
>LOEQ01000140.1:206230-217478 GCA_001685075.1 Bramus lutescens | reverse complement strand
TCCCACCCGCCCTCACCCTGGAGGGAAGATTTGAAGGGAAACCTGAACTTGGAGAGCAGAGCAAGTTGAGAGAGAGGACCCCATCCAGAGAAAGAATTGAGGAAAACTAAGGAAGAAACTTGGGCAAGACTGATAAAACTTGGGGAGAAGGCTGAGGGAGTATGGGAAATCAGGTCAAAAACTTCCTCCCAAAAGCCTGAAGCGGGAAGTGGAGGGAACTTACGGGGTGAAATTGATAAAATTTGAGAAGCGGGCTGAAGGAGTCGCGGGAAGGCGCTGTGGGCTTCTCCAAAGAAGTCTGGAGGCTTTGAGGGTGAGAAAATGAGAAGTTGAGGGGTTTGGGAGGGGGTAGTTGTAGGTTGGGAATACTAAGAGGATCAGGGGGATACTGAGGGGACCTAGCCTTTCAGTTCCGAAAAAGAGGTCAAAGAGAGTGGTTTCTGCAGAACGCAGAGTCCAGAGTACAGTTCTGGGGTCTCGGGGGACGGGGGTGGCCGCTATGTGGATTCCGCAGAGGTCAGGGGAAGGGGAGCATCTGCAGCCCCAGGTCCTCTTGCTGCATCACTGGGGGGCGGGTTCCGGACGCCCTAGGGATTCCTTCTAGACGCTGGAGGCGTGGGTCCGGGTTTCCTGGGGAAGTCCTCACCCTGGGCACCGATGGACCTCCCTGGGTGCCTCTCCGGCCTATCCGCGGTAGCGGTGTGGGGCTGCGTCGATGTGGGGATCCGGGAATTGCTGGCAGCCCCGACGGAAATCCTGCTTTTGACCGCGAATGCCCGCAGGGGCTGTTTCCATGGCAACACAGGACAGTGAGGCCAGTTGGCCCTGGGCCTCTGGAGGCTCATGGCTGGCAGCCACCTTTGGTCCTTGCCTTCGTCCCATTTTTAGTTTAGTCCTTGGTCACGGTGTGTTGCACGAGTGCGAGGATGTCGCTTGGTGTTCAGGGATTTGCTGTCTCAGAGGCCTGAGACAGGAATGGCAAGAATGGTCCCTTAATGGCTATGTAGACCACAGGAGAGTTAGGAGGCTTCTCTGGATTCTTGTTTTCCTCATTGGAACTTTGGGGGAGAAACTAGCCCTCCCTCAGGCCAAAGCAATGAGTAGTGGCACATGCCTGCAATAATCCCAGCACTCAGAAAACCAAGATAGGAAGGCTATCACGAGTTTGAGCCTACAGAGGTGGAGGGGACAGAGACTGAAGGGGAGGGGAGGGGAGGGGGGAAGAAAAGGAGAGGGAAGGGGAGTGGAGGAGAGAAGAGAAGAGGAAGGAAGGGGAGGGGAGGGGACATTGGAGGTGGAGACAGGTGAATCTCTATGAGATCCAGGCCAGCCTGTTCTACATAGTGAGTTCTTTGCCTTCTCAAAACATGGAGGACTCCTGGGTGGTTGTGGCACTGACTTAATGCCAGCACTCGGGAGGCAGAGGCAGAAGGATGCCAGCCTGATCTACAGAGTGAGTTCCAGGACAGCCAAAGGCTGTTTACACAGAAAAACCCTGTCTTGGGGTGGGGTTTGGGGGGGGTGGAGGACCAGAAAGCTTCACTGATAGGGCTTTTGGGGACCAGCACACAGTTGGCATCTACGAAATGTCTCTGAATCTGTGGAGGGCTCATTCTGAGGCGGTCGGTATGGCTCAGATCTGTACCCCACACTCCTCACCAGGTGGCCACACTCGACAAGCATGTCGTAGTCTAGAACTTGATGCTGTGTGGTCCTTCCATCTGTGGATGGATGGATTAGGTTAGGGGGCAGAAGTCCAGAGCATCTAGAAATGGCAAAGAAGGAGGTAGCCAAGTTGAGAGAGAGAGAGACAGAGAGAGAGAGAGAGAGAGAGAGAGAGAGAGAGAGAGAGAGAGAGACAGAATGGAGTAGAGTTCATGGCTGCATGAGCAGCTCCTGTTCCCTAGTGTGAATGAGGCTGTGAGAGTGCTCCCCTGTGCTCCCCCAGTGTCCTGTGGACTTGAAGTGAGTGTGTTCAAGCCTGGGTGCTTATTTGTGGGTGTTCTGGACCTTTCCTGCAGCCCCCCGAGGCTGAAGTGACTAGGAAGTGACCAACCCTGGCAGGGTGGGTCAGGCACTCCAGAGCTGAGTAAGGAAGGAGGAGCCAAAATCCCTTCCACACAGCACATTAGGCTGGTCCATGGTGGAAGAGGGCAGGCTGTCCTCATTCTACTTGCATAGAACTAAGGGGGGCTTCCCATCTGATCACACTAGAATTTATACTCAGTCTCTAGTTCTCACTCATGGCTGGGAGTGAGTTCCAGTAAGTAATCCAAAAATTCTTGTTTTAGAAACTGATGGTAATTTCCTGAGATATATGGAACTAATTTTTCTTTTTTTTTTGAAACAGAATCTCACTATATGTATGGCCTTGAGTTCACAGAGGCCCACCTGTCTCTGCCTCCTGAGTGCTGAGATTAAATGCTTGAATCACTATATCAGGCTTCTCTCTCTCTCTCTCTCTCTCTCTCTCTCTCAGACAGGGTCTCACTGTGTAACCCCAACTGGCCTATAACTCATCATGTAGACCAGGATGGTCCTTAACTCACAAAGATCCACCTGCCTCTGCCTCCTGAGTGCTGGGATTAAAGGTTCATGCTGCTATGCCCAGCCAGATAGAACCAATCACCAATCACAAGGGAGGAAAACTCAGATGATGCTCTCAGAACCAGGTGAAGGGAAGAGCTAGGATCATGCAGTGATGTGGCATGTCTAGAATCTGACATGTCAGGACCAGACGTGAGTCTCAGGAAAGAATGGTGTAAAATGACAGAACGTTAATGAGAAGCTGAAGTCCTAGTAGAGTATCAGGGTGTAGTAGGAGGACTTTTGTGGACCATGGAAGCCTTCAGTCAGAGCTCCAAGGCGGTGAGGGAAGGCAGTGCCCGCACACCATAGACTAGTATTTGCCGTCCCCCCCAGCCCAGGTCTGCCCCTACCCCAAGCTCTGAGATGAAACCGGAACTCTTGCAGGATGGTGGTTTCCTGCCACTGCCCAAAGTCTTAGTTCCTTTTTGGTGAAGTCCTCAGGGTTTACTGCACTTGCTCATCCGGCCCCCCCACCCCTGCCCCCACCACACCTCTGGGAACTTCTCTTTCTTAGCCCAGGCCAGTCCTGCATCTCTGTTCTCCTCCCCCAGCCTCAGAGAGACCTTGGCAAAGAGAGCGGGTGTGTGTGGTGTGTGTGTGTGTGTGTGTTTGTAAGTTCGCTGGGTACCTACCCACTATGTGACTGGTGCCTGGGGACCTGGCAGCATCTGATGAGCAGAAGCAGCAGGGAGAGACGTGTCTCCCTAAGTCTCAGAGAGTGATGGACTGACTTGCCAGTGCGTCAAATCAGTGGTCACACAGGGACAGAATTTGAACCTCAGCCTGTCTCTGGTTCTCATTCATACCTGGAGGAGGTTGTAGATTCCCAAGTCTACATCATCACCTTGACATGGTTTTGGGAACTATGACCCTTGGGAAAAGATGAGAAACTTGGGGTTGTTGTGTCCAGGAACATGGGTATTCAGCTGTCATAAGACAGATTTAGTTGGCCATTGGCCACGTGGGAAGAGTGACATTTACCAGCCAGAGACAGCATGATCCCACCCGTGCTTTGGAGAACCCAGCCGCAATGCCAGGAACAGTATGGACTGACTTTCACAGTTGTTTGAATCTCCTGTTGGCCTGTGTGACCTCAGGGAAGTGGCTTTTCTGGTATATGCAAGAGGCAGGTAGATCAAGTGCCCCTGGGGCCTCTCTGCTGCTGCGGTTATCAGCCTGGCTTGGCCACTGCACACTGAGCTAGAGACTCATCTCATGGAGCCCTCCCAGCTGCTCCGCACTGAGGGCGCAGGTGAGAAACAGAAGCTCAGATGTGTTGTCCTTCATCCAAGGCTACAGCCTGCTGAAGAACTGAGCTGGAAGCTGAGCTCAGACCTAGCCCTGTGGCAGAAAGATCACAGGTTCAAGGGGAGGGTTACTCAGAGAGATCCTGTATGCCTTGGAGGGAGGGAGGCAGGCAGGCAGGGAGGAAGGGAGGGAGAGAGGGAAGAGAGGGAAGGAAGAGGGAAAAGACAAGAGAGGGAGAGAGAAAGGAGGGCCTTAGCACACAGGAGCAGATACTGAAGTGGGCAGCATTGTGGTTCAGGGTTACACCTTAGTTGTGATACCCATAACCTGATTCCCCCCTTGATAGGGCTCTCGAACTGATTCCTTTCAACCAGACTTACTTGGACTGGAGTTCAGCTTAGTGGTAGAGTGTGCAACTGACTTGTACAAAGTCCTGGGTTCAAACCCTAGCACCAGAACATAGCTAACATCCTTATTCATAAACAAACCAAAGCCCCTGACTTGCCCAGATTGCTGGCAGCCACTTCTCATTCTGCTCTGTTTCTGATGTTAACAGGCAGTCAAAGTTCACCGTCGACTAGGAAAGACAGACAGGAAGGCCAGATGTGTTGTCTTTCATCCAACATGGCTCAGAAGTTAATGCCGACAAGTCAGACAAATCTGAGCTTGATCCATGGAACACATATGTGGAAGAACAAACTCCCACAAGTTGTTCTCTGACCTACACACATGCACACACACACACACACACACACCAATAAATAATTATAAAAAACAAGAAGAAAAGGGAGAGAGAACAGATCACTTTTGCTCCTTACCATAAGTAGGATTTAGACACGCCTGATAAGGGCTGGCCCACAGTGGGCCTTCAGAGAGGTAAGTATCCTTTCTCCTTCAGAGATTACAGCGTGGAACAGCACATAGGGTGGCCAAATTGGTTGATATTGTTCCACTTCCCAAGTACTTAACACTGCTGCACCTCAGTATCCCAATCCAGTAAGGGTTAAAAAGTAAAACCTGCCTAGGAGGTCATTAAAGAGAGTACATGTTGAGATGTCTTGGCAAGATGCCAGTCACTGTGTAAATGTTTAATAAATTAGCACATTTTCACTAATACTTTCTGCCACCCACACTTCTGGAGAGTCCAGTGACGCCCTGAAGAGTTAGTGCATGGTACGAAAGCACTGAGAAGGAGGGAGCCACCTCTGGCTGTTCTCGGTCCAATGCCTGGGTGGACAGAGCCACTCCCTCTTCCTGTCTCTGGCTCTCTTCCCCTCTGTGTGTATGTGTGTACATGTCATGTGTGGGTATGGGTGTATCTGTACATGCATGAAAAGGCCAGTGAGCAATGTTGATGTCTTCTTAAATTGCTCCCTACTTTAATTTAAATGTCTTTGCTTGGTTTTTCAAGACAGGGTTTCTCTGTGTAGCCGTGGCTGTCCTCGAACTCCTTCTGTAGACCAGACTGAATTTGAATTCACAGAGATCCTCCTGCCTCTGCCTCCCAAGAGTCGGGATTAAAGGTGTGTGCCACCATCACCTGGTTTAAAATTTTTTAATTTAGCTGGGCGGTGGTGGCGCACGCTTTTAATCCCAGCACTCAGGAGGCAGAGGCAGACGGATCTCTGTGAGTTCGAGGCCAGCCTGGTCTACTAGTTCTAGGACAGGCTCCAAAGCTACAAAGAAACCCTGTCTCAAAAAAATTTTAATTTAGAAATATTTTATTTATTTGTTTGTTTGTTTAGATTTTTTTGAGACAGGGTTTCTCTGTGTAGCAGTCCTGACTGTCCTGGAACTTGCTTTGTAGACCAGGCTGGCTTTGAACTCAGAGATCCACCTGCCTCACCCTCCCAAGTGCTAGGATTAAAGGTCACCACCACCACCTAGTGCAGGAAAAATTTATAGTATAAGGGGCTGGAGAGATGGCTCATCACATAAGAGTACTATCTATTTCTCTAGAGGACCTGGGTTCAGTTCCCGCCATCCATATGGCAGCTGACAACTGTCAGTAACTCCAATTCTAGGTGATCTGACACCCTCACACAGACATACATGCAGGCAAAACACCAATGCACATTTTAAAATAAATTATTTTTAAAAGTGGTAAAAATAGTAGGGCAGTTATGGCGCATACCTTAATCTCAGCACTCAGGAGGCAGAGAGGCAGATCTCTGTAAGTTAGAGTCCTGCCTGGTCAGTCTACAGAGCAAGTTTCAGGATAGGCTCCAAAGCTACAGAGAAACTCTGCCTCGAAAAAAAAAAAACAAAACAAAACAAAAAAAGTGCTAAACATAATTATAATATGTGTATGGGTGTTTTGTCTTGCATGGCTGTTTGTGTAACCTGTGCCAGAAACTGGAGTTACAGACTGTTGTGAGTCACCACGTGGTGCTGAAACTCAGGTCCTCTGGAGGAGCAGCCAGTGCCTTTAACCATCTCTCTAGTCCCTTTAGACAGGATCTCTCAGTGAACCTAGCAATAGATTAACCATCAAGTCCCAGGGATCATCTCATTTGCCCATGCTGAGATTTCAGCTATATACCACCAGCTTTTACATGGTTGCTAAGGATCGAACTCAAACCCTCAACACTTGTGTGGCAAGCAGTTTATGAACTGAATCATCTCCCTTATCTCCCCCAATCCCTCTATCCCCCAACCACTGCCCTCTAACCCCCCCACTCCCCCCCTGCAGTGATTTGGGGCCTCAAAGTCCTAATTAGCCTACACCAGCCTCAATCGTGCTATCTTCCTGCCTCATCCTCTTGGATGCTAGGATTATGGGAGATACACTGCTATGCTGGTCTCCTGGTACTCTTTACCTGGAATTTCTGTCTAACGTGTCTCTGTCTTGGGTTCTCTCTGGCAGCGATGTGTTGGCTCACTGATGCCGACTCAAGGGAGCTCATTCTCTGCATCCCTTCTCGGGCCGAGCCATTGGGAAGTTGCGCCAGTAGCTTTAAATCAGCCACAGTGGGAATATTTACACCATGGAAATTAGCAAATGCTACAAATCAGGGCTTGGGGCTTTTTGTTGCTGTTGTTTTCCGCCTCTGCCACCCCCCGAAAATCAGTTTGTGAGCACAGCACACTGTCTTTTCATCTTCACGCCTCTGTCTCTCTATTCCTCGCAGTCTCTGCCTCTCCCTGAGAGGCATCTTTCTGCCCATCTTTCCACTGGTGTACACGATCGATCACATGATCACATTCAGTGTGCCTGACGCTGGGCCTTGAACGCTCCCTGTGTCACCATGCCTGAGCCCTTCAGTGGACTCTCACCAGAAAGCTAGGTCCACATAGGACCACAGCCCCTCAAAACCTGGGGTGACAGAGCCCTGCAAGCTGTTCAGTTCTGCCTGCTGGTTACACTGTCAACCCTGCCAGGACTCAAGCTCAGCCCATAGAGATAATACTTGGTGAAGGGTTAGAGGAGCCAGGATGTAGTTTAGGACTCTCAGGTGACTGGACCAACCACCTGACCTATTAGATCCAGGAAGGAAGGCTTCCTGGAAGAAGTGAGTGTTCTGTGAAGAACAAGGCCTAACTAGACGAGGAGACACCATGGGGAGAACTGGAGGGGAGCTGTGACCTTTAGGCTCCCAGTGGAGGACCTGGCTGTCCCTAGGCTAGCCCCACCTTACAAGCCTTGTCACTTCTTAGGAAACCAGCATTCTCCCAAGGCAGTTCCTCTCTGAGTGTCGCAATAGTGGAGTTTTTTGGGAGGGGGTGGGGCGGGGGACAGGGTGGGGAAAGGACCCCTTGCTCAATGACCTTCCTGTGGAGTTGCTCAGAGGACATAGCCACTGGGGAAAGTTTGGCTTGTTCCAGGAGCTCTTTAAGAGACTATGGCGGTCCCAGCTTCTGACTGGGACCTCTCCCTGATCCCGGGCTCTAGGTAACTGTCACTTTCGTTCTGGCACCAGCAGAGAACATAGGCCTGCTTGGTCTTGCCCAGGCTGAGGGCAGAGGCAGGGTTCTAGGGAAAGGCTCCTTTTAGGAGGCCATAACTGAGGTCCTGCGAGCCAAGCGCGGTTTGATAGTGCTCCAGTTTGAAAGACGAGCCTGGGCAACTATGACTGTGGCGCATGCTCACCGGAGAAGCATCCAGATGTACATGTGCATGTATGTGCGTGCACATAGACACACATGTATAGGTACAGACGTGCATGTGTGTTATTGTGCAGAGCTCATTTGAGACTGTGATGGTGTGCAGGGACGCTGGCAAGGACACTCACTCAAGCATACACCATGAGCCTGTGTGACCTTGCCTGTGTGTGTCTTTTTGCTACATCTCAGGTGGGACTGAGTGTGCAAGAGTGGGCACAGGCAGTATGTCCTGTGTGGGGCTAGATATGCAAGTGTTCCAGGAGCAGAGGGAGAGAAAAAGAAGGTAGAAGTCATGATGGGACAGAGCTCTGGTCTTCCGGCTTCCTGCAGAGGGTACGATCTGGGCGGCTGGCTGGTAGAAATACTGGCAAGGCCTTCATAATCTCTCATGTTTCCTTCCTGTCTTGCCCTCAGGTTTCCTGCACCTTCCAGGGACCATGCATTGGTCCTACTGACCCAGGAGTAGGGACCTGTGTGGTGAGTAGGGTGCAAAGTGTCCTGGGGCTTTCAGGGTCAGGGAACAGGGTGGGGTCGCTTTCCTGGGCCCCACAATGCCTGCCTCACAGCCCCCTCCTCCTACAAGGGCCCTGTTGCTAGGAAACGGATAGAGGAGCCAGAATGAGGCAGCTTGAGAGGCTGGAGGCTGGACTCATGACAGGAAATGGCCTTGATCCTCCTCTGCAGGGAATCTCCAGGTGCAGGCAAGCTGCCCTCACACGTTCACGAACATGTGCGGCTTTGCAGATGTGTTATTACAAAACACACACATACACAGAGGCACATCCATTTCCACGGAGCTGTAGACAGTCACAAGCACACAGACCTGCATACACACAGACACACACACATACAGATGCATGCATAATCACTTGCCTACTGAACTCATATAGACATGCGTGCACATGGCCAAATACATGTACAGACATGAACACACTGTGGTTTTTGAGACAAGGTTAACGTATCCCAGGCTCACCTGACACTTGATATGTAGCTAAAAATGGCCTTGGATTTCTGATCCTTCTGCTTCCATTCCAGTGCTGGAATTATAGGACCACACCACCAGACTAAGTCTATGCAGCACTGGGGATTGGACCCAAGGCTTCATGCCTGCTAGGCAAGCACTCTGCCAACTGAGCTATGTCCCAAGACCAGCACATTCTTCTACACATAGAGACATTCCCCCAAGAACTGCATACACACACGACAAACATGTCTAGAGACACGCAAAGAAGACACATAAGGGAAAAGAAACACCATCAAGTAGTCACAGAAACATAATGCATCAAAGCAATGGGTGTCAAAAAGGTATAACCTGAGCCCTGGCAGAGACCGGAGAGATGGCTCAGGAGTTAAGAGCACTCAGACCCCGCTTCAATTCCCAGCAACCACATGGCAGCTCACAACTCTCTGTAACTCCAAGATCTGACACCCTCACACAGACATACAGGCAGGCAAAACACCAATGCACATAAAATAAAAATAAACTTAAGAAAGAAAGAAAACAGCTAGGAGGCAGACCAAAGGTGGCCCTTCCTTAGGAAGACCCCAATTTGTGAGAATGGGCGCGCATCCACACACTGATGTATGCTTAGAGTGGTACACCAGTCAGGCCACCCTCAATTAGGCCTGACTTCATTCTGCAGCAGGGCACCTGGAATGGGCTGTGTGTTCTGCAAGAGGTTGGAACCTGCATCCAAAGAGGACGCAGAAGAGGATGTCAGGAACCATGGGGCTGAAGAACGCTATTACCCTGACCCCACTCAAGGCCTTGGCCGGTCACAGGCCTTCTCTCCTCAGCCCACCAGCCCGGCTTTTCTTGTCAACAGGAGGAACATCCCAGGTGGGTCTCTAGGGCGGCAGACAGTTGCTGCCTGGGTTCTGGGAAAAACTAAGGGAAGAGGGGACTCTAGAATTCATTGGAGATGCAGCCCTGTTTTCTAGCCCACGGCAGATAAGTCAGTATGTGTAAATCTACAAATCTAACCCTAGCAGCCAAGTTTGGGTTTTTTCTTTTCTCATCACAAAGGGGCCCCAGTGTGAATTGCAAGTAGCGATTAATTATTTCATTCATGAGGGTTTTCTAGCAGCTGTGAAGCTAGTTCTGGAACTCACTCTGTAGACCAGGCTGGCCTCAAACTCACAGAAATCAGTCTGCCTCTGCCTCCTGGGTGCTGGGATTAAAGGTGTGCCCCACTATCGCCAGGCCAGGGGCTCTGTCTTAGACACACACACACACACTTCTATCTTCATAAGTATCACTGTAGAAAGTGAGATGTCTTCTTGGGGAAGAGGAAGAAGGAGCAATTTATGAACATTCAGGGTGAGAAGGGCATGAGATTATTTGTTCTGAACCTAGGGGGCAAGCTGTGAAACCCAAATCAGAAACCACAATGGTCCCTGAACTCATTTGGGAACCTAGACATTGTAATGGTGGGGAGTCCAGGGTCTGGGTCGGGAACTAGATGCCACAGGCGAAACCTCCTTCGTTCCCTATTCTGCGTCCTACTCTTCTGAGCATCTCTGATCCTACAGGGACGGGAGTGACCATGTTCATTGCCCTGTATGACTATGAGTCCAGAACAGGGGATGACCTTACCTTCACCAAAGGCGAGAAGTTCCACATCCTGAACAACACGTGAGTGGGCTCCCAGAGGGAGGGCGTGGCCTGGGCTGTAAGTGACTGGGCTGCCTAGTTGAGGGCGTGGCCTGGGCTGGGAGCAAGTCCCGGAGAGGAGTAAACTCTGATCCTTGACTATGTTCCAGCTTGCAAGGCTCGGGGTGGGGGAGGGGCACACAAATATTCATGCCAATAAAAGTCCTGGACGAGGACTGGGATTATAGCTCACGCTAGAGGACTTGCCTAGCATGTGGGTCTTGGGTTCCATCTAAAGCACCGCAAACAAAGGACAATAACAAGGAAACACTAAGTGATTGCTCCCTACCGCGCAGGTGATGGCTTGTGGTACAAGCAGAATACTAAACTTGGTCCCCAAGGTAGTGGTGATTGAGGCAGGCTTCCTAGAGATTTTTTCTTAAACGGAGACTAGAAAAATAAGTAGACAAGGAATAGGTGAGAAGAGAGGGAATAAGACTAAACGATTATTTCTAGAAAGCACCAAGTGGTTGCACGTGGGTAAATC
Organism: Bramus lutescens; assembly: GCA_001685075.1. Lineage (NCBI taxonomy): Eukaryota > Metazoa > Chordata > Mammalia > Rodentia > Cricetidae > Bramus > Bramus lutescens. The sequence continues at coordinate 206,397 of LOEQ01000140.1, read as the reverse complement.
TAATAAATGAGGTGCAGGGCTGGGAGGACGACTCAGCTGGTAAGGGGTGCCTGCCACCAAACCTGACCACATGAGTTTTGACCCCTAAACCCCCACATGGTAGAAGAAGAATATTGGGCCTGCACACACACACACACACACACACACACACACACACACACACACAC
>LOEQ01000140.1:157653-173255 GCA_001685075.1 Bramus lutescens | reverse complement strand
ATGTTTGGGAAAGTGGTTGCGGCTGAGGTTGCCATGGCGATACTGCAGGATGCCGAACAGAAGTGGGGGTCCCACAGGGTCTCTGGGGCCCCCAGCTCTACACCTCTGTGGGCTTCCCTTCCCATCTCTTGTCCCCCACCCAGATGTCTGTCAAGCGGCTTCAGTGACAGGCTGGGTGGGTGACAGGTGGTGCAGGTGACGGGCTGGGTGGGTGACAAGCCTGGGTGGGTGACAGGTGGTGCTGGTGTGAGGCAGGCAGGTGACAAGCTGGGTGGTGACGGGGCCCTGTAGATGACAGGCAGGGGGTGTGGTTGGCGAGGGTGCTGTCTTCCTGGCTGGTGGCCTGTTGCAGCCCTCTACCCTCATGTGTATGCACACACATAGACACTGGGCTCAGAGCTTGGGGCTAAGATACTAATGAGGCTTATTACGCATGGAGGGGCAGGTGCCCGGGCTCACTAATGAGAGGCCTTCAACGAATAGGGGAGACAGCTGGGGGTCTTCCTGGAAATTTGGCTGGCCCTCCTGGTCTGAGGCTCTGGGGGTCCCAACCTGTCTCAAGGAGGTTGGTTTCATCCTCCAGCCACATCTGGATCCCTCTTTACCTTCACCTCTGGCCACTTGGATTTATGTTACTATAGTATTAAGCAGTTAGGAGAGCAGTCACTGTGGGTCAGGCTCTGTGCCAAGCCATTCGCCTGCATGAACTCGGCTGGACTCCACAATCCCATGAGGTCTACAACCCCATTTTACAGATGCAAAGTCCAAAATGGAGAGAAAGTATGGGAATTCACACAGCCAGTTAGTGGTATAGTCTGGACTTTAATTCAGGTCACTGTAGCTTGTCCTGGCTGTCTCTCCAGGAGTCTTAGTTTCATTGATCCACAAAATGGATATAAGAAGGAGAATAATCATAGGCTTTTAGCAATGACTTGGGTGACTTCAGTCTTTTTCAGTTAGTTGCCTGGGCCACCTCACCCCTTTTGGCCCAGTTTCTGTTGACTCCCTTGCACTGGAGAGAGGGCAGGTCTCAGTGTTGAAGGGGCTGAGCTGAATGGAGAATACCTGGTTTATCAGAGCCACTTCCTGTAGTGTGTGGTGGGGCCCAGAGAAGAGTAGAAGCCACCCAAGGTCACACGCCCTGATGAGCTACGTAGGGCCTCTCTGGATCCCAGGTCTTTGGGTCTGTTGAAAGGGTAGGGCTTGGAGTGGCAATGGGGCTGGGAGGCATCTCCTCTTGGGCCCCACCCCACAGCCTAGTTTCCTCCCTGTAGGTTTTGAGCCCCCCAGCTCTTAGGAGGGTGTAGGATTGTTGGCTGACTCTTTAGGGCCATGCCCCCTCCCATCCATCTGAGTCCCTAGTGTCGGTTAAGCCCCTCCCTTTGGTACCCGCTGGGGCGGAAACTCCCTGGCAACAGCTGATGGATGGGTTAGGGCCTTGACATTGGCCTGGGGCCACAGCACAACCCTGGAGGGACCAGGCTGGGACTGGGGGACTTGGAGGGGAATTTGAGGGAGAAGAATGAGGCTTATAAATCTGGGAGTCTCTGGTTCCTCTTCCACCTTAATCTCTTACCAAACCAGCTTTCCTGCTGCTCATCCCATGAAGCTGGGGTTGAGAGACCCCACCTGCCCACTCTCCTTGCCCTCTGATGGAGGCTCACTGCTCTGACTTTGCACTCATAGGAAAGAGAGAGGAGCAGCAGCCTTGATGGGCAAAATGAAGAGTCCTCTGGACGGGTGAAAGAAAGGGCCTGTGATGGGTGGAGTAGAGGGCTTCAGTCCCTCAGTTTCCCCAGCTGGTGCTGCTCACTCAGTCCAGAAGGAGAGCTGAGACCAAGAGGATTTCCCAGAGGCAAGACTCGTAAATAGTCTTGGCCCGAGAATCCCCCCAAGTCTTGAGAAGAGAAACACTCCTGCAAGCCCCAAGACCTGGAGGTGAGCCTTAGAGCCCAAAGCAGGGTGTGTGCTGAGGTCAGGCTAGGGCGGTGCTTGGTAACTGGCCTGGGAAAGCAGGCTTCAAGGAGGCCAGAGGAAGGGTGGTGGTTTGCCTGAGGGGTGGGGGCTGGGGAGCCATCTTTGGTTGGAAGGCAGGGGGTCTGGCTTTCCCACAGGCCCAGGCAACTGTAGACTGGAGTGCTGGGGCCCTCCCAACTCCCCAGGGAACCCGTTGCTGCTGGGCCTTGGGGACTCAGGCGTCCTGGCGGGTGAGGGCGGGTCTCCAGCAGGCGCCCTGCCAAACCCTGCAGCCTGCTCACCAGGAATCTTGTTGCTGAGAGATGGAAAATCCCGGCTGGGCCTGCAGCTCATCCCTCCCCTCCAGGAGGAGGAGGGGCTCAAAGATTCCTTCCTGCACCCCCCCCATCTGGGGCAGAGCCCTCCTTGGCAGTGGGTGGGGCTGGGGGGCCCAGGACAGGCCTCTATGGCCCAGTCACATGTCCTGGAGCCCTGCCCAGTCCACAGTGGGCACCAGGGCACTTTGGAGGCCGAATGAGCCTGTTGCAGCAGAGGAGGGATAGAGGTGCCAAGGGCCAGAAGGGGCCTGAGTGGGGGCTGGAAGTCTGGCCCTGGCCCCACTGGCTCCCCCAGGGTGGAGGGTGAAGAGCTGGTTCTCTCCTTGGACAGGAAGATGAATGATCCTATTATGGGAGGGTGATTTTATTCCACGTGTCACAGAGTCTGAGATTAACTTGCTCACCAGTCTGTGACAAACCCCTCACACCCAACACACACACAGACACACACGTGCAGAGGTAGAGAGATATACACACCCACAGTGTCACAAACACAGATAAGCATTGCTGTGCTACAATACATAGCAGGGCTCACACAGAGACACACTCATAGCGCACACTCAGGTACACCAAAGCTTCAGACCCAGCAGCTACAAAATAGTGTATCCTCCAGAGTAAGGCCACCCGGATCTGAGGTGCAGTCCCAGAGGTCTCTTGCTTCCATGCCTTAAACATGCAGAGTCAAGGACACATGATACCCCATAGACACAGATAAACTTAGACACACAAAACCAGACACTGCCACCCAGACAGGCAGAGACCAGCAGCCACACACTCAGACAAAGGCCCTAGCTACATACAGACAAAGAAAAGTGCCAACACACAGCTGGCAGGGCTTACACAAGCACAGGCGTGCACACCCGGACATAGACAAAGACAAATAAATGCCCAGAGGTTTTGCTGTGGACAGATGTGGAGGCACATGCGCATCATCTGGGCCTCCTTCTCAGTCTCCCTGCTTGAGAACATAGTGATCTGGCACCTGAAAGTCCCCGAGGAATCTTCTGCTCCATGAGCCCCAACTCTTGGCCCCCACCTCTGGCACCAGGCCTGTGGCAAAGGCCACCCCAGCCACACCCTCAGCAGAGCCCTGACATCTCTTAACTTCTATACAGGTCATGCTCACGGGATACCATATTCCCCTGTTGAGTCTTATAACAACCCTCTTCCATTCTCGACCCCAGTCATGTGGCCCCTGCCTTTGTCTTTCCCGGTCATTCCTCCTTCCAGCAGACATGTATAGCTTCAGTCAGGTACATATAGCATCCCGTGTGTGTGTGCGCATGCACACACGGTTTTCCTCACTCAGACACCTATACAGACCCACAGCCTTCATGGCTTTCTTGCACAGAGTTGTGNCGTTTCCTTGCATTTTCACACACAGGTTAATTCACAAATGCAACACACATGCATCCTCACCTCTCACACACGCATGCATGTACGCACACTTCCTGAGCCTCCCTTCTCTTTCCTTCCTCTGCCTTTCTCAAACGCGCCCTCTGCCTAGAGAGGAGCTGTGCTGCAGATCTGGCTCTCGTGATGTGTGTTCTTGGCCTTCCTAGCCTCATTCTCCTCCACCTCCACCACCTCCAGCCCTGCATACTGTGGCCTTGAATTCTTTTGTCTTCTTTTTCTGTCTAGTCAACAAGTGTGTAAGTAGCACTCATTCCCTTAAGGCATATTGCTCAGTATTGCTGGAGCGGTTGTTTAGGGGTGAAGCCCCAGGGAGACTAATAACAAAGACAAGCATAGGTTCTTTTCTCAATCCCAAATTTTGTGACCAACCTGGCTGTTGCTTCTCTCTTTCTATGGGATTGGAAGATAAGCCTTGATCTTGGCTATCAGGGGCAGGCATGTATGACGTAATAACAGGAACACTGTGGGAATGGGGTTCTAGCCAGAGGGGAGAGCATGTACAAAGCCTTAAGGGAATCAAACTTTTGATGGGCCGAAAGAAGGTGGTACAGTTCAAAGAGCAGAGGGGAGCTTCCAGGAGGGAGAAGCCAGGCAGTCAAGAATGGTTGCCCTGCTCAGGGAGGTGAGTTTTGTCCAGTGAGCCCCAGGAGGACACAGGAAGTCTTTTTTCTTAATATAATATTTAACTTTTATTTTTTATGTGCACTGGTGTAAAGGTGTTGGAGCCCCTGGAACTGGAGTTACAGACAATTGTGAGCTGCCATATGGGTGCTGGGAATTGAACCCTGTTCCTTTGGAAAAGCTGTCAGTGCTCTTTGGAAAAGCAGCTCAGCAGTGCTGAGCTATCTCTCCAGCCCCAACACAGGAAGTCTTTAGCATCAGAATCTGGATTAGATTAGATCATTAGAATGGAAACAAGTAGTTGGAAAAGTTTGGATTGGTTGTTTTGTTTTTGAGATAGGGTCTTACTGCATAGTACTGGCTGGCCTGGAACTCACAGAGCTCCTCCTGCCTCTGTGTGAGGTACCACACTTGGCCTTGTTTTGAGACAAGGTCTCATCATGCAATTCAGGCTAGCCCCAGAATTCATTGTCTAGCTCAGGAACTTGCTGTCTTTCCTGCTCCAGCCTTCTGGGATCATAGGTGACTTACCCGGGAGGTTTGAGTAGTACAGGCTCGTGGTCTTACCTAGGGCAGGTGATGCTGGGCTTGTAGCTAGCCAGTTAATAGCCACTACAGTCAGATATCAGTTGGACATGTGGAGGATATCAGTTGAGATCAGCACTTATTGAGTGTTGGATGCCTAGCCAGGTACTGGGGCTGGCAGTACCATAGGATGACTTTATCAGGCAGACAGTGGAAAGTGCTCCGGCAGGGATAGAGGTCAAGCATCCCGACTGCTTAAAGGAGGCAAGTGTCAGGACCCTGGCTGGCCTGTGGAGCTAGGGGTAAACTGGTAGAATCTGGGCAGGCTGAGGTTGGGGGAGGGGCTGCAGGTAGTACCATTCATTATCTGCCATCAGCAGCCAGAGGGCAGGAACTAAGAAGCTGGTGTCCTTCACCCACTGTTGGGTAGACCACAAGGTGATGGAGCTGTAGCGTGGGGTTATGGGAGAGAAGGGTCAGTGTAGAGCTGGGTTTCACTCAGACTCTATGTTTGATGATAACATGAAATGTGGCCATTGAGATTCAGCTTCAGGCCCCACCACATGCTTGCCCTGGCCTCAGTTTCCTCATTTGTGAAATAAGCTGTTATCTTGTGTGGGAGGAAACTGGCATTGTGTGAGGGCTGAGCGAGCCACCTGAAGTGAACATCTTTGGCTTGGGTTCTGGGCTTCGGTGGTGCTTTCTTCCTGAGTGTACTGAGAAAAATGAAATGAGGGGTCTCCAGAGAGGAACTTTAGGCACCCCAACGAGAGGCCAGAGCCCCGCATAGAAGACTGAATCCGAGCTCTACAAGGGACCCAAAAGAGAGGGCCTCTGTCCCTCTTCCATCCTGCCCTAACTTGTATGGCAGTGGAAATGGGCCACGTGCCCAGGAGGACACAGAGTCTAATGTCTGACCTGGGCGGTGTCAGGGCCCTTCCTCCATTGACAGAGGAGCAAGGTTTGGGAATACAGTTCATGGAGTCTCTGGGGGTTAAAGAACCAGGTGCCGACTTGGGTATCAGAGCCAGGTGAATGCCTTCAGGCAGGTATGTTCTGTCATGATCTTTAGGATTGCCAGGGGTTGTGGTGTGAGGCAAGTGGTCTGCCACACATCCCCTCTCAGCTGCCCTGGATCGGGCTGTGAGGGACCTCTTTAAGGATCTCACCTGTGAGGTGGGGCTGGTAGAGAATTAATTTCCTGTGCTATTTTAATTTTGCTGTATTTAATTTGCTGTTTATTTTAATTAATTAACAGAGTTAATCTCTTATTCTAACTTGCTGCCACTAGCCCCACTGCCTTTCAGAGGGGTAGAAGGCCTGGCCAGGTGATGCTCGGTTACTGTGGTAGAAAAGGAACGCTCGGGGGAGTAGGTCCCTTCCTTAACCTCTACCTCTCCCATCACAGGGTTTCCCCACAGCCCCTGCTGCTTCTCCAAGGGATGCTTGCCCCTTTTCTTTCCAGGATTGGCTTCAGGCCTTCAGCTATGGTGGTTGTGGCCTTGAGAAGCCTGACTTGAACCTTTGCCTGTTTCAGGGTTAACGGTAGTGAGAGGGAACTTGCATTGGCTGGTATTTCAAGGCTGTTGGAGAACTTTTGAGGCAGGAGGATGTCAATTTTTGCTGACAGCTCCCTGTCCTCCTCGGTGCTGGGATGACATGCTCGTGTGGTCAGGCTTCCAAGTTACCGGCATCACAGAACGCCTGTGACACATGCATGGATATGACCTCAGTTATCACTGGTGTGGGACAGGATTACTGCTGGTCAGTATGAAGAAGGCGAGGCCTCTGAGGGGCTTGCCTGAGGTCACACAGCAACTCCGGGAAGCAAGGCCTGGACAGGCAGCAACCCTTCCTGGTGGAAAGGGCTAACAGTTGGAGAACTCGCAGAGATTAGAGTGGGAGGATAAGGCCAGGAAATGGGGTCCACTGGCTTGGGAGGATGTGGGATTAGGGAGTAGGTCCCTGTCACAGAGCTCCCCCAAGGGTAAGGCTTCTGCCACCGCTCAGTTTCCCTGAACTCTTCACTTGCCTGTTTGGAACTGAGGTGCTCTGTGGCCGGCCACAGGAGGCCTTCCTTCCATGACGGGGTGGCGCATTCCTACTTTTGTTAAGTACTTTTTTCTCCCTGGTGCTGAGCATTGAACCCAGAGCCTCATGCACACTGAGCACATGCTGTTCCACTGAGCTGCTCCCACACCAGCAACTTAGCAAACACTGAGAATTTTACAAGTAATCGCCATCGCCTCTGTTGTCCTTGTTTTACACACTGCCATCCTTGGCCTCTGCTTTACTTCTCTTCCTTTGGTTTTTCAAGATAGGGAGGGTGTCTCCATGTAGCCCTGGCTGTCCTGGAGCTCAGTCTGTAGCCGTGGCTGGCCTTGAACTCACAGAGATCCGCCTGAGTCTAATCTCCCAAGTGCTGGGATAAGAGGTACGTGCCACCACCACCTAGCTTTTTTCTTTTCTAATTTTATGTGCATTGGTATTTTGCCTGCATGTATGTCTGTGTAAGGCTGTTGGATCCCCTGGAACTGGAGTTACAGACAGTTGTGAGCTGCTATGTGGTTGCTGGGAATTGAACCCAGGTTCTCTGGAAGAGCTGCCAATGCTTTTAACCATAACCATGAAGCCATCTCCAGCCTGGTTTTACTTCTTTTAGTTAACTGTGATCACTTGGAGTCCAAAATTATTAATTGGAAGATTCCAGAAGAAAACAGCTAATAAGTTTAAAGTACTTTTGTTACAGTTAGTATATATTGTAAGCATTCAACTATATTGTTGCTAATCTCTTAGGGTGAGTGATTGATAAACTTAACTTGAAAACATAGTATCCATAGGGGTTGCTATTTGACAGGTTCAGGCATTCATTCACCTGGGCAAGTCTGGTAACTTACCTCCCAGATGAGGGGGAGCTCCTATATCAACAGAAGCAGGGCTTAGAGAGCTCCAGGACTTGCCCAAGGTCCTACAAGCCAGAACTTGGGATGCTGGGATCAGTTCTCATTTTGAACCGCCATATTATCTCCTCCATCCTCTCGCCTCCATGATGCTTTAAGTTAGGGAATGGGAGGAAAAAGAAAAGGTGTCTTTTGGAAGCCTCCTGACTAGGTTAAAAGGCAGACTCTTCACCAACTCAGAAAGGGCAGAGATAGCCTACAAATCAAGGTGGCGCGGGGATGGGGGACCTGTCACAGGTATAGATAGCAGCAGGTGTCCCTGCTAAAGATCCTCTGTGGACATGGCCCCACTACTACAGTGGTGACTTACTGGAAGGGGGCATGGGAAAACTGGCTGGCCTCGGATAGCTTGGGTCACACAGTAAGAGGAAAAAAAAATCTCAGCTGGGCAGTGGTGGCACATACCTTTAATTCCAGCATTCGGGAGGCAGAGGCAGGTGGATCTCTGTGCATTTGGGGTCAGCCTGGTCTACAGAGTGAGTTCCAGGACAGCCAGGGCTGTAACACAGAGAAACCCTGTCTTGAAAAACAAAACAAAAATCTCAAATGCCAACAAGTGTGTAGTTGAGAGTTTAGATCTGGGTCCTGTATCTTCAGTTCCTTGACTTCTGTTTGAGCCTCGGTTTCCTCCTTTGTCAAGAGGAAGTGATTACAGGGCTGATGTTTTAGGGTTTATTGGGGTCAGTGATGTCAAATACAAAGGGTTGGGCTCCAAAGCAGAGATCAGCTAGTGTCTGATCCAGTTCCGGGATCTACCCCAGAGCACAGTAGGTGGGAATAGCAGGAGGTAGGCAGGTTGTGGCAGACCCAGTACTGGAGTCAGACAGCCTGGTTTTAAATCACATTCATGTGGTTAGAGAGATGGCTCAGAGACTGAGTCTTCAAGAGCGCTTGTTCCTCTTCCAGAGGACCCAAGTTCAATTCACAATCCCCATGTTGGGCAGCTCACAGTCATCTGCAACACCAGGTCCTGGGGATCCAACACCACCTTCTGGCCTCTGAAGGCATCCACATATATGGCATCCATGCACACAACACACAGAAATAAAAACAGAATCTTTAAATCCTACTCATGGTACATGCATGGCCTTGACTGTCAGTAAAATGGATGTTAATGGTAGCTCTCCCCACCTTATAGGGTAAGGTGAGGATTTGGTTAATTAATTAAGCAAGTAACGCCCAGTCGGCTGGGTACAAGTTTCCAAGCACTACAGATAGTAAGGGACTGAACATTTCAGCTGTCTTCTTTCCATCATAATCTGGAAAGAAGTGTGTGTAGGGGGCTGTTCAGAAAGGAAGAATTGAGCAGGCTGAGGCTCTTCAGATGGAGACAAGCAGCACAATGAAATGTCATCATGTGGGCTGGTGTTCACTGAGCGCCGAGTGTCAGGCAAGCGCTCAGAAGGTAGAGCATGTATTATCCTCATTTTGCAGGTAGGAAATGGGTTCCGAGAGGTACAGTGACATCCCCCAAGAAACACAGCCAATCAGAAAATCACACACGCAATGTACACATATATGAAAGAAAAAAAAAAGAAAGTTAGCTAGTAGGGGTAGTAGGGCTGCCTGCCCGCCTTCCTTTCCTTTCCTTTCTCCTTTCCTTTCCTTCTTTGAGACAAGTCTCTCTACATAGCCTTGGCTGTCCTGGAATTCACTATGTAGACCAGGCTGGCCCTGAACTCACAGAAATCTGCTTGCCTCTGCCTCCTAAGTGTTGGGATTAAAGTTGTGCACCACTATATTGCACTTGGGGCTACATTTCTTTCTTTCTTTCTTTCTTTCTTTCTTTTTTTTGGTTTTTCAAAACAGGGTTTCTCTGTAGCTGTCCTGGAACTAGCTCTTGTAGACCAGGCTGACCTCTAACTCACAGAGATCTTCTGCCTGCCCCTGCCTCCGGAGTGCTGGGATTAAAGGCTTGTGCCACCACCCAGCTTGGGGCTACATTTCTTAATCAAAAAGATTCAAACTAGTTGGGGGCTGGGGTGGAGGGGTTGATCAAGCAGATGAAGGAGGAAGCTGTGGTCAGGAGAGGTACAGGGATAACAAGGAAGGGATGGAAGAGGGCAAGGCCTGTGCATGTATGTGTGCACGCATGAGAGCACAGGCATGTTCGTGCTCAAACACATAAGAGAAAAAGGGGAGTATGGGAAGGAACAGAGTGACTTTTGTGTAGTCCAGGCTGGCCTCAAATTTGAATGTGCTGCAGATAAAAGAAAGTGGAATCTGGCAGGAATGCCCCTACGACATGTGGGTCTTGAGAGACAGATGAGCTGGAAGAGATGGGGGCCCAGAAAAAGGGCCCAAGCACTGACCCTAAGGGGGGAATGAGTAGTGTAGCTTACTTAGAGCTGAGAAGTGGGAGGAAGTGACCCAGTGAAGAAGGGTTGGGAGGCTGGTGGCCTCAGGGGCATGTGACTGGTGACAGTAAGAGGCTTAGCTAATCACAGGAAAGGAAGTCCAGCACAGTCATTAACAGGGTAGACACCAGAGTCACAGCCTAACCAGGCTGCTTCCTTCCCAGTGTTTTTAAGCACCTGACCCTAGGATGAGATGATCTGCAGCCGTACAGTGCCTGGAACGTGGTCCAGACGTGACTTGTTCATTCCTCAACTAGCCGTGCGTGTTTGGTGCTAGGCTGTTCTAGAACACAAAGCAGTAAACAGTTGAAGTATTAAAAAAAAAACTCTACCCTCAAGCGAATTTACACAAAGTAAAATAATTCACACAAAGGCAGGTAGAATGTATGGTTTATTAGCTGACTAGGCATGGCGGTATATGTCTGTAATCCTAGGAAGGCTAAGGCAAGAGAGTCATGAGTTCAAGGACAACTTGAGCTACATAGTAAGACCCTTTCTCCAAAATAAATGAGAACGTGTGTGTGTGTGTGTGTGTGTGTGTGTGTGTCGTTTGTTAGGTGGTTATCAGAAGTACCAAGTAAGAAATGAAGCAGGGTGGGGCTTAGAGAGTATAAGATTGCAAGGGTGCCTTGGATGTAGGTTTTTGTTTTTTGAAACAAGGGTCTCACTGTGTTGGCCAGACTGCTGTGGAACTCCTGGCCACCCTCCTGCCTCAGCCTCCTGAGCATCTGGAAGTCTAGGTGCACAGCACTACTCCTAGCACGGATGAGAGCTCAAAATAAACTTACAGTTAGAGGCTACAATGACTATTTGGAATTTTTGCAAATAGAACACATCTACATACACACAGACACAGTTTACAATTTAGCCTTTATAAAGATCGTGTGAGGTGCAGATATTGCTGCCCCTTCTGCAGATGGGGACACTGACACTCACAGGGAAAAGACAAACTTACAGAATTAGTCCTGACTTTGAGGGTAGTGCTGTGCCCTTGACTCCCCAAGTCCCTGTGGCAAGGGGACAGAATGGGAGTGGAGAGGACTAGTGAAATCTAAGGTAAGCCAGTATGCAGACGTGGAGCCAAGCTGCATAGTTAGGGCAGTGGCCTACTTCCTGGAGCCAGCAGTGTGGTCAGTATGCCTCAGCCTGGTCTGCTCAGGGTGAGCTGAGAGTGGCTGGACCTAGGAATAACCCGAAGGGCAGAGTGGGGGCAACCAGCTAGGCCTGAGACACTGGATGACAGGCCAGCAGGGCAGGATCCGTCCCGAACTGAGTGAGCCTGTGGGTGTGGGTGGTAGTCAGACAGAAGAAATCAGCTCACTGACTAGATGAGAGGGAAGGGGGAGGTGACCAGCGGGGCCCAGCTGGCAGTGAAGACCACCGAATGTCAACCTGGAGACCTTGGCCTTGATGATGCCATCAGCAGCAAGGCTAAGACACAGTGTTATGAGATTGGGATCCGAGTGAGAGAGCTGGTGCAAGGTAGAGAAGGTTCCCTGAATGTGATGTGGTGGGAAGCCCACTGAGGAACCTCCACAGCTGATCATGTGAGGAGTGGGGAGGGCAGGCCAGGCAGACAGGTGGAAGGAGTGAGACCTGAGATTTGATATTCTTGGACGTTGGCTTTGGGTCCTTCCTAGTGTTGGTTACTTTCTTTCTTCCTCTGTACCTCTGTTTTCTTATTTAGACTTATAACTTTTGGGGCTAAGAATCCATTCTGAGAAGGTGACAGAGCTAGGGCCTTCTCTCCAGACAAATATGGGAATGATTTGGTCAGCAGCTTGTGAGGCTATAAACCTGACAAAGTTCATTCATGAGTTAAGCTAGAGGGTCAGCGTAAGTACCGACAGCACCTAGCGCCAAGAGCTCGCTCTGGACCAGGTGCTGCGTGAGGGCTTCTGTCTCACGGGCCTGTTAAAGCTGCACAACAACCCTAAGAAACGGATACCCTTGTGTTTGACCTGTTTTGTAGACGAGGGTATTGGGGAGGCCTAGAGAGGCTGAGTGACGCATCAGTCACAGCTGGAGAGGCTGGGTTTGTCTCAGGTAACCGGACATTAAGGTTAGCCCAACAGGAATGGCAGGGACAGGGACGGGCCTGGGAGGATTTGTAAAGAAAGCCATGAAGAAGTCAGAGCTGAAGGTAGGGAAAAGGGCCTGCTTAGCCCTGAGGTGTGAGAGGCATCAGGTGATCCAAGGTGAGGGCGGAGAATGAGGATTTCATTTAGAGCTCCCTGACCTGGCTTCCAGAATCTGCCTTATAGGATTCTGCTGCTGCTAGGCCTGGAGTCTGCCAGGAAAGGGTGGCGTTTGGGCTACTCTAACTTTATGACCTGATTATGTTCAGTGCCTGGCAGAGAAGGGCTTATCCCTGACCATTTGACTCAGCCTCCAGTGCTGTCTCTGGAATCTACCCTCCCTCCCTGTACCAAGGCCACTGAGAAGAGCCAATGGGCCTTGAACTCTCCAGGGAAATGCCAAAATGGAGAGAGTCTTTCCATTCCAGAGAAGAGCCTGGGGTCTGTCTGATGAGATTACATTAGAATCCGGAACCCAAGCCACATAGAACCCATGTTAGGTTCTCATTGGGCTCCATCTAGAAGCACAGTAAGAAGTAACAGAGATTAGGTGAGGTCACTGGCTCAGGCCGAAGTCTAGATTTATGAGGAATTGAACTATTGCTGTCTAGAATAGGTCTTTTTGTAAAGAGCCAGCTAGTAAAAATTTTAAGGCTTTGTAGATCATTCATTTTCTGTTGTGATACCTTGAAAGTAGTCTTAGATAATACATAAACAGACGGCCTGGCCATGTTCCAGTCAAACTTCAATTATGAAATAGACAACAGGCTGGATTTGGCCCATGGCATGTAATTTGCCAACTCCTGGTGAACAGCCTTATTCTTTCTGAAGGGTGTGCAGATTTTAAACTAATATTTGTGATCTCTAAGCAAATAAGTTTGGTATATCAGGCAGGTTGACTTAGAATGTGATCTAACCGTTTGGAGTTGGTAAGTACAAACTGGACTGGAGCCATGTGTGAGCACATCCCAGCGCCGGGGAAGTCAAAGCAGGAGGATGCTGAGTTTGAGGCCAGCCTACCAGCCTGGGCTACAGAACACAGCCCTGTCTCAAAAAGAAGCAACGGTGACAACTAGCTAGTGGCTGAAAACAGTTAAAAACCTGTTTTTGCCGGGCAGTGGTGGTGCACACCTTTAATCCCAGTACTTGGGAAGCAGAAGCAGGTGGATCTATGTGAGTTCGAGGCCAGCTTGGTCTACAGAGAGTTCCAGTACAGTCAAGGACAGACAGCTAAGGCTACACAGAGACCCTGTATTGAAAACCAAAAACCACCACCAACAAAAATCTCTAGCTTTGCCTAAATCACAGAAAGCTGGGGTCAGGGAGTATGGGGCATTGAGACTTAGACCCATGTGTAAGGCTGTGGTCTGGATGTGGAGAAGTGGGTGAGCAACAGCCACAGATATTGATCTGGAGTTGGCAGAATTTTGGAAGTTTGCTAATACATATATATATTTGAGACAGGGTCTTACTGCACACTCTGACTGGTCTGGAACTCACAGAGATCCACCTGCCTCTGCCTCCCTGATGCTGGGATTAAAGGTGTGTGCTACTATGCCTAGCCTAGTACCCCCGGTTTTTTTTTTAAAGACAAGGTGTCTGTGTGGCAAAGGAAGCTTGGAACTCACGATGTAGCCCAAGTTTGCCTCATCTCAAACTCAAGACCCTATATTAGACTCCCACATGCTGGAATTACAGGCACGTGCCCCACCAGGCTGGGACTTCAAATGCATTCAACAAAGAAAAAAAGAAGCAAAATCCATTTAATAACATATCTTATCTAACTCAGCATATCAAAGATAGGATTGTCTCAGCATATAATAATTATAAAACTACTGAGATATTTTCCATTTCTTATAGTAAGACTTAAGTATCTGCTGTGTATTTTACACCTGACAGCATTTCCCACTTCGGGCCAACAGTGTTCTCAATGCCCAGAAGCCACATGTGGCAACTGGCTAAGTGGGCAGCATGGATTTAGAAGCAGCCTTTTCTTTGGGACTAGGGTCCAGGAGTCATGAGCCAGAATAATCTGGAATAAATAGGGTTGAAGCGCTAGGTTATACCTTTAACCAACTTGAACTGGTGCAGACTGGCCCAGTCTACAGGAGACAGCACTTGGGCTGTGGGTTGAGGAGAAAGGGTTCCCTCCCTCAGAATTCTGACCAGCTGGCCCCAGGTGGAACCTCTGTTGTGGCTCCGGGCCTCTCAGGACATTTGGCATCACCTCTCTGAGCACCAGTTTTTAGCTCATCCCAATGTCACCTCTGACTCTGGAGTCCGGTCTGGCCTGGCAGGTGGGGGAGGGTGGGGTGGCAGCTGGACCCTTGGAGCAGAAGCTCTGCCCCTCTAAGCCAGCTGCTGCCAGCCTTCCTGGAAGGACTCTGTGGAAACAGGGGACCCAGAGACAGAAATAAACTGCCAGGTTTCCGGGGTGGGGGGGGTATGTGACTCCAACCTTTGTGTTCTCTTGCTGGGGGGTGTGGAGGGAGCAGGAAGCAGCTCTAGACTATCACAGGATGCTCCCCCCATGTGCCATCTCCTTTCCCATCTCTATACCCCCTTACCTCTGAGGCTGGGGTGAGCCTAGAATCTGATAAATTAGTGAACTACGAGATGAGCATTTGAGGGCAGACTGCTGTCTTTGGGCTGTTGGGAAGTTTGGTACACATTTTTAGACACTGTCCCGGGGACCCCCTATCTGTCCCATAGCAGGTGTTTCATAGACTCAGAGGGCTGCATCAGGGTGCTAAAAAGCTGGAAGACTGTATTGGGTACCCACTCTGCCACTGGTCAAAGGCAACTTGGAGTGACACATTGGGTCTTCGTTGCCACCTCTGTTTTAGAGTTTGTCTTGTGTCAGTAATTACCTCATACTCTGAAGCCACTTTGTCTGACTTCCGGCTGTGCCATTGTCTATCCTTCTGCAGGTCACTTAACTCTACTGAGCCTCAGTTTCCTCCGGAGCAAAAACACTATATCTTTATTGCGACCTTAATGGGGTTAGTTCATTCTGACAATGCAAAGCCAGCGTGCATGCCGTTGGCCACTAACACTGAGTAGGCGCTAGATGCAAATGTATTACTGTATGAAAATACATTGTTTTGGTTTCCCCTGAAAAAAGGACTTTGCAATCCCTCTCACTTTATAAATGTTAAAACCAAGCCCCCATCCCCAGAAAAGTGAGTGTTTTGCCCAGGGAAAGGCGCACAGCAAAGTGAATATGGTACCCTCCAAATAAAGCCAGGTAGCTCATCCCAACTTACAGGTAAGGAAATCGAGGCCGGTGATTGGTCACTGGTGCTCGGTGGCGCTATCCAGTGAGGCCCGAGTCCGCCTCTGGGGAGGGAG